>VXBB01001292.1:0-10766 GCA_013399915.1 Illadopsis cleaveri
CCCGCTGTGTCCCCGCAGGCGCCTGGAGCGAGTGGCCCGTGGATCACTTCCTGCGCACCGGGCGCATCGCGGCCAGGGACGGGGCCGCCGTGCGCTGGTTCCACGCCGCCAACAGCCGGGCCCGGGCGGCGGAGGCCGCGCGAAGTGAGTGTGGCACAGGCCTCTTCCTCTTCCCTTTCCTCCTCCTCCTCTTCCTCTTCCTCTTCCTGGATCCCCGCGGCTCTTAAATCTCTCCAGGGAAGGGGACTCCGAACCTCCCTGGGCAGCCCCTGCCAAGGCCTGGCCACCCTTTTCATGGAGAAACTCCTCCTGATGACTAAAACCTGCTGTGGCTGTTGCCATCACACGGTGTAAGCCGTGTCTGCCTGGCTGGGGCAGCTCAGCAAGGATCCCCCTGGTTCCCNGAGCAGAGCCCGACCCCCCCGGCTGCCCCCTCCTGTCA
This sequence comes from Illadopsis cleaveri, assembly GCA_013399915.1. Taxonomy (NCBI): domain Eukaryota; kingdom Metazoa; phylum Chordata; class Aves; order Passeriformes; family Timaliidae; genus Illadopsis; species Illadopsis cleaveri. The sequence continues at coordinate 443 of VXBB01001292.1, forward strand.
GGGAGTTGTGCAGAGTCAGGAGGGCCCTGGTGCACCAACCTGGGCGGCAGGGAATTGTGTGTAAATTTATGTGAATATTAAAAAAATACATATTTGTGTAAATTTATATATAATATCATTTATCTTGAATATGATCACTAGTTCTTTTCCTCGGTCTTCACTGTGTGTTGTTGGATCCTCTACAAAGCTGGTGGCACTGCCCAGATTCATTATATAAAGCTATTTTCAAGAGCTGAGCACTCCTAAGATGCCTCTTTGGCTGTCTTGTGTGTGAGCTAACATTTTCCTGGTCAGTTTTGGCAATGAGTCAAGGGGAATGCTCAGTCTCTGCCAGTATTAAATCCTGTACTCTTCTTTCCTCTGCCAGGAACCCTATTTTCAGGGGAAAAGATCTCAAATTTAACAAGAGTGGATTCACATGTTGGATGTCCGTTTTTCTGTTCCTGTGAAGAAAAACCCCACATGGTTTCTTGGCCAAATACACCCTCAAAGATCAATTTTCACATGGTTGTAGGCTTGCCAAGAGTTTAGTGACTGAAAATGCCCCAAAATGGCATCTTTGGTGTCACAGACAGGAGTTCCCTGGGAATAAGGGTGCATGGGCTGGTGTAGACAGACTTGCTGGGTAATTGTTGCCCTGAAGCACTGAAAGCTGAAGTTTTATTTCTCAATCCCCAGGTGATGTGCACATGGTGGAGGTGGATGTTCTCCTTCGGGGAGGGGACAGGGACCCCATCCTGGCTCACCCCCCGGACACTGACAGTGACATCACCCTGCAGGAGTGGCTGGCACAGATGGTCAGCACCAATAAAGGCATCAAGCTGGATTTTAAGAGGTATCTCAACAAAAAGATTGTTATGCTGTTTGCATTCTTACCTGCTACAATTCTACAGATGATTGTCAACCAAACTCTTCCTTAATATGCAGTTTAGCATGATGCATTCAGAAGCATAATCCATATGGAAACATAGTCCATAATTCTCAAAGCATGGCAAGAGGAAAACCTTTAAAAGTGTTTTGAACTACAAATAATGATTTTTTTAATTTAGTAGATTAGGTACTGTGAGCAGAAGTTTCCCATCGGGGAGGTGAAATGTTGGTGCCTCTGTGGAGGCTCCTTCCTCTGGCCTTACTAACTAAATGTTCAGAGGTTCATTCACGGTTTGAACCATTAGCTGTTTGATTTCATGAATGGAAAACACACCTGAAAACCCCATGAGATTGCTTTGAAAGAGTTTGAAATGAGCCGTGATTTCCAGACATGGACCCCTTCAGCTCCTGACTCTAGCTTTGTCTGAATTTCCATGTGCTCAGTCTGTTTTGGCAGCAAATTACAAAGAGCTTGATCAATGTTTAAGTACTCTATAGAAATGCAGAAACCCCCCACGAGATAGTTGTAAAATGTGATTTATGCCTGTGGTTCTGTGTAACACAGTCACTGTTTTCATGTGGAAGTTCGTGAAAGTGAAAAACGTGGGCAGGCTAAATCCTTCTATTGTCACAGGATCTGTGTGTGTGTCCTGAGCAGAGGAGGGAAAAAAGAGCAGTAGGCATTTGTTTGGGCTTATTTCTTGTGAGTTTTGGTGGGGTTTTTCCTCCATTTTAATTATTGTTTAAATTAATTTTAAACTACCTACCTTTCATTTTTCCATGAGGAGTTTACAGCCAAGTGCAGTGATTCAAAAAAGCTTTTAAAAGTACATTGCATTATAAAAGTCTGATTGTATAAAAGCATTTAAAAATACATCATGCAGTGCAGGTAGAGTCCAATAAGTGATAACAGAATTTGATGTTCTTTTGGATAATATTTATTTGGATGCCATTTTTGAAGTTTTGGAGATTATTTCAATGGTGCTTTAAAAATCTACTTTTTATATCTCTGCTCTATCAGCTTGATTGACCACATAATTACATTTCCTGCTGGCTTTGGCTACTGAAATTAATGTATTCTGCAAAAGGTCTTCAGTGTGCCACTTCAGAAATGCCAAAGTCATTTCACATGAAGTCAGCAGTAAGTCTGAATTTTCTAAATGCTGTGCAACGAAACCAATGTTCTCTGGGATTTGCAGTTTTTTGGGGCTGAGTTTTGTTGTTGTTTTGCTTTGGTTTTTTCTTCTTTTTTTCTTTTCTTTTTTTTTTTCTGTGTTGCTGTTTGGCTTGGGCTTTTTTCTCACTACGTTACTTTGTACTTTGCAGTACAAGGGAAGGCATTCCGCTAGCTCTGACAGTCCCTTGCATATGTGAAGACATAAACTGTTTTAGCCCCAGACAGTGTGAGAAAGGCTGAATCCCACATGTTAAGGCAAGCCATCACTGGCTTTTTTCCTAGAGAACTTGAGCTCATCTCTACTGAGTAGAATTCCTGCCTCTGTGCAGCTTTCCCAACAGCACAAAAGACAAAATACACCAAGTGACTTTACAGAGGAAACAAGACAAGCAGCTCAGGGGACTAGTTGTTGACTTCAGAACTAACCTAATTCCAAAACTCTGACCATAGTGATTTTAAATTCCTCGATGTTACGTGGTGCATTAATTAATGTGCTGTTACAGAAAGATTTTCTTGGTGTTCATTTCTTTTCCCCATTGTTCCCCATCTTCTTTCCTTCCACAGTGCTTTGAAAGTTTTGATAGGCTAGAATTAGAAAAAAGCTGGTTGTGCTTTTTCTTTTGACTTGACAGGAGAGCAGGAATATGTAAGCATAGATTTTGTTAAATGCTCACAGGGTGTCTGCACTGGATCCTCAAGTGTTGCCAACTCATATTAAACAATGTAATGATTACTTGTCAGATGATCATTGGACTGGCAGGCTTCTGTGTGCTGCCACACTTTGGAACAGTAGGAAAAACCACAACCAGGCATTAAATGTTCAAGTGGGTGCCTTTTCTCTCTTTTAGTTGCCTGAAATTGGTCTGTGTTGGGCTTTTTATTCTCCTAGTACAGGTGCATCACTTTGCATGGAAATGAAGGTAATTTTGAGTCTGGATCTGACATAATGATAAAATCTTTGCCACTTTTGGGCGTGGTTAAGGTGGGGAGAGATGACATTCACTCTCTTGACTGAATTTACAGCATTTGTGGCTTTCAGGTCTGATGAAACACAAATATTAGAGACCACGGTGTCTTCCTTTGTTAAAACCCTTCTCAGGCCTGACATGAAGAGGTGACAAGGTTGTGGGTCATGAAGTGAGGCCAGGAAGTGCTCTGGGAGCAGGGGGTGGGAGTCTGGGGGTTTTACTCCTGCAGGGAAAGTCAGTGGATGGCCGCGGGTGCTCACCCAGCAGGGAGGGTGCAATGACACTGCGGTGACACTCCCGTCCCATGACCCTGCCCTGTGTCCTGGCACAGCCTGGCCACCGTGGGACCCTCGCTGGAGCTGCTGGGGCAGGTGGGGCAGTCCCTGGACAGACCCGTGTGGCTGAATGGGGACATCCTGCCTGGGCCCCGTGGGAGCTGCGCGCCGCTGGATGCCCGCGCCTTCCTGGGCGCTGTCACCTCGTCCTGCCCTGATGCCACCCTGTCCCTGGGCTGGACCACAGGCTGCCACCAAGGGCAAGGTAAGGGCAGGGCTCGTTTTCTTCCAGTGTGTGTCCAGTTGGCAGGCTGGGAATCACAGTGATTGTGGAACCCTATGCTGAGGTGTTTGACAGAGCACTCACTGTACAGCAATCAGTCCAGTGCTGCAGTGGCACAGCTGGGTGAAAATCCCATCCTTTTGTTCTTAAAATAAGCTGGTTTGTACTTCAACTCCTTCTCACCTGCCGAGCACTTCTGCGGGACAAACTCCTTAGCCTCTCTCCCTTTCAGCGAGGGCTCTCCCTGAATCCTGGGAGCATTGGTTTGGTGATTGGAATCCTGGCATGTGTCCTGAGGGAGAACAGATCAGCCGAAAATGTGAAACTTTATCTCTTGCTTTTTTTTGATCACTGAAATCAAATTGTGGGTCAGCCTTATCCCTAACATTTACTTTCTTTTGGGTACTCGAATTTTTTGCAGTAAACTTAGTAATTTTCATTATTGTGGGGTCTTTTTCACAGGCTTCCTCTTGCAATTCTCATTATGAGGAGCAGAGTCCCTTCCAGTATTGTCTGGGGCCACCATGGCAGGATTATACACCATTCCCATTGCTACTTATTCATTAGCAAGATTTTGTAATTTATTATATGATATACTGCAATTTTATTAAGAAGTGCTTTCTCCCAAGTATTTTCAGTGCAGGAAAAAATGCTGGAAAATGCATTAGAAATATTGGGTAACCTGTGAAAATAAATTTCATTTTATCTCCATCCTAAATTTCAGGATGTGGGAATACTAAGTAAGGTTCTACTATAAAACTTTAGAAAACCAGCTTATTTGAGTGGTTTCACCTAGAAGTTGCTGCTTGCCCAACAAAACTATTTTTTTTTTAATATTTAGTGCTTTTTTTACTCTTTCTAGTCACTACATTTCAAATGAGTACTTGAGGAAAAAGTTATTAACTATTCATATAGGATTTTCATAGCCTGTAGAAACAAGACTGTTAAATATAATTTGAAATAGCTCCAGTCCTTGTAAAAATCTCAGCAAAGGCATTGTCAGTATTTTAGATTGCTTGAATTTAGCATTTTTAGGCACAGAATATTTTTGTCTGTTTGTGTTTGATTTGTATATAACTTCATTCCTAGTGGACTAATTTAACTTTTTGTCCTACATTTTCTTCATATTTTTATTTTTAAAGGATCCTGACAATGTTAAATTAGGCCATACTGAAGTCAGTGGCAGCAGAGTTTTTTAGAGAAAGGGCCAAGATACATTAAAAATGCCACATTCTGTAGCTGTATGTAAAATAAATAAATATATATGTAAAGTATGCGAAATAAAGGTTTTCATAGTAAGTTCATTTTCCGCATTGATATTGCATTTATTGCCTTTTTCTTCCGGGACATTCGTTGTTCAGAACCACGCAGCAGTTTCATTGTGGAATTACTGGGTTTTCAGGAAAGCTGGATGTGCTGGTGTTATGTCTCAGAGAGGACACCAGGGACCCCGTGCCGTGTCTGGGGCTGGTGGGGGCTGTGTGAGGTCTGACTGCTGTGTGTGTCCCCAGGCTACGAGTGGCCCATGGTGCAGGAGATGTCCCGACTGTGCCACCCCCTGTCCCAGCCCGTGACGTTCGCTGTCAGGGCCGCGCTGGTGCCCGGCTCCATCCCGCAGCTCCAGTGGCTGCTCCAGCAGTCCCACAGGTCAGTGCTGCTCCGTCCAGCATCCCACAGCTCCAGGGGCTGAGCCAGCAGTGCCACGGGGCAGTGCCAGGCCCTCGGCCCTTGCCTGTCCTGACCAGCCTGTGTCTGCTTGTGTCGAACACAGCACAGTAACGTGCCCGTGCTCATCCCAACGGCATTGGAAATACTTCTTCTCTCAGTCCTTTATTTCCTCCAGGTCTCAAAGCATTTGATTCCTCAGACAGAAGTGTTCACTATTAATTTCTTTAAAGCAGTTAAATTCCAGAATCTTCTTTTTCATAACCTACTATAAGGACTTCTAAGTGGTATGTTAGTGTGTAATCCAGTCCTGCTGCAAGCATTTCCTGAGATGAATACAGTTAAATAGACTAAATAGTTTGATGTTGCAATGGGGAATTCATCCGATCCAAAGACTTTGTATTGGATTCACTATTTATATTTTTTGTAGCAATGTCTCCTGAAAAATGTCAAATATGATTTTTAGATTGGAAGTGAGGTGTTTCCCTCCAAGCTAATTAATTTTGCTGAGGCTCTTGAAATGTATTCAGTGGTTTTCATACACCAACTTACATTTTCCTTTAAAAATTGTTCTTACAATCCCCTAACCATTTCATTATAAAATGAAACATTATTCACATGTAATAGAATGAGAATAAAACCAGCTTCCTACATATGCCATTTACTCATCTTTTTCACCTGCCCTGCCTACCCAGAGTTTAATAAAATTATTCCGACCAAGGTCAAAGCCCAAGACAGAAAACTTAAGAGAGTCTCTGAAAAATTTCTAATTATTTAGAAACAGAATAGAGAAATAAAGTGCTGATATTCTTTTTTATGGTGAAGGCTCAAGACAGAAATTAGAATTAAGCTCTTTCAAATGGGAAATTAATTTTAAAATATTTTTGCACTAAGAATATGTCTTATGAATTGTGCCAGTCTCAAATATCATTGGATACAAACATTATTCCCACTGAAATATTAGGATTTTCTCCTTTACCTCAGCATAAAATTCAGGAGGGATTTTCAGTGGCATGATTAGAAGACAGAAATTCCTGAGCCAGTTTTGCTCACGTACAACTGAATTCTGATTTACCCATTTTTAAAATTAATACAGTTTTATTAAGCAAGGGTGAAAAACTAAGTATATGTCATGTGGAGGATGTAGAAGTAATGCTTCAACTGAGTAATGCTTTGGGGGATTTCAGTGTTTTTTGAGAAGTTCTGTGCATATAATAAGGATTGGGTTAGGTGACATCTCTACACATCACTGACGTGACAAAGCACAGAGCACAACAATCACCTGCGTCTGGGATTGCATCATATTTCCTGTTTTGAGGCTCAGCTTGTGATTATTGATTACTTTATCAAACCTTAAATGCTCAGTCTGGTAAATCTCTTCGCTGGATATTCACTTGAGGTTTTTTATTTAACTCCTTTTGAGGTTTGGCAGAACAATTACAGATAAATTGGTCTGTGGGTGCAGATTTTGTATTTAATTACATTTCTAAAATTAAGACGGTGTAATCCTGAGTATTTTTAGGAGCCTATTAGTGCAATATCTTTCTGGTTTACATGCTTTATCCTAACATACACTTTTTGTTTTGTTTCCTCCCTTTTTCTGGATGTAGATACAGCCTCACTGTTTGGACAGGAAAGGACGACAAGTATTCTGTAGAAGACTTGCTTCTCATCCGAGAAAACTTTGATAAAAGTAGGATTTATTATGACATTTTTGAGCCACAAAATTCTGAATTCAAAAAAGCCATTGGAATAGAATGATAAATGCAAAGCAGGCAATGCCTGACCTTATAACGCTTTATGTTGTAAACCCCTTTAAATGTGAGGATTTTTGATTCAAAGAAATGCATTTTCCTTGGCAGAAGGACTGTGTTGAGCACGTCTGTGGTTATCAGAGCAGTTTTTGTTCGGCACTGTATAGAAAGGCCTCTCAAATAGAAATGTAGTGCCTTCCTTATTGTTCCCTGCCCGCTGCATGGGATCCGTGGTGCCACACACTCCAGGAGGGGAGAATGGCTGCTGGTACTGCACTGCCACTGCTCAGGTGCCCTGCCCCATGGTCCCCAGGCCTGTGGTCACCCTGCCCATGGTCACTGTCCGTGGTCCCTGTGCCCAGGCAGCGTTGGAGCTGCGCCACGGATGGGGAGCAGCCCCAGCTGGTGCCATGAGCTGGGCTCGATGTGGCAGCAGTGGCAGTGCTGTCCCCAGTCCTGGGCTGTTCCCAGGGCTGCAGGGGACACTCCCCCATGGCTCTGAGGTGCCCACGGGGCTGGCGCTGCAGCACATGGGGCCTGTTGGGTGATGGTGGCTCTGCTCCGCCTTCTCTGGGCCTGTGCATCCCTGCAACTCTCAGAATTCTCCAAAGTGGAAATTTCCCCTGATGAAAGGTAAATCCTTGCTGACCACCTGCTGGAAGAGCCTGACCTGGTTCATTGAAACCATTTATTGCCTCTTTTGCTGCTGCAATTCCCCAAAATTCACACAGACTGAGACACTGGCTCTGTGTGATTGGTTTCTGCTAAACACCACGAACGATACAAGAAAAACCAAAGGTTTCTTCCACAATCACAGAGGACATTTTAGCTTCTGAATAAAAGCTAATGCCCTGAGAAGCATTACATCATCTTGTCCTCCTTTTCCTGTTCCTCTCACATGATTCCTGTGGGAATTTTGTTAACTCAAGTACTGTACACATTTTGCAAGCTGTTAGTACTAAAGTAAGTTGCAGTAATTTTTGGTTCTTACGTGGCATTGGTACAGCTGTGGTAGAAAAGTTAATTACATTTCTTAATCCCAAATCTTGAATTGTGATGATTTCACATTAAAATTCAAGACTCCCTTTTGTTACCTACAACTCCTTTGAGAGATTTATCTAATAATTATTTTCTGTTATTGAGGGGTAGAACTTTCTTCATGTTGGTCATCTACTAAGGTGTGTTTGGCTAAAATTAGGAAGTATTTTTCCTCATAAGGAAGAAAACTATCTGATTATACTTGGGATAGCTAAACAGAGTACTTGATTTAATTTGCAGCACCAGGTGAAGTGACTGGCAGTAACCACCAAAGGGTCAGGCTTGGCTGTGGGATTCCTATAGTGAGTTTGGAGAAATGATTCATTTTTCAGTTGTGGTTTGTTGCAGGCAGTTGTATTCATTGATTTGCAGGATTTCATCTCTCAGTGGTAGGCCTCCTTGGGACCACAGGGACACATTTTCCTGTTGTTTAGAAATCTTCCCACTGACCAATTCCCACATGAAGTACTGGCATTTGTTAAAACTCATTAAACTATTAAGTAAAACACATCAGCAACTGCCAGAGATACTTTTAAGGAAGAAATATATCTCAGCAATATCTGTGGATGTCAGTAAACAGGGATAATCAGATAAAATTAAAAGCAGACATCATCTGGATTACCAGGAAATGGCTATGTGGTGAATTTGATTATTATATATGGATTATCCTATGTATATGAATTTGCTGTATGTATCTTTTACTTACGGATGTTTGCTAGTCCTCTGTGAAGTTGTTTATGTCAATCTAGTCTGACTTGCACATAAATAAATTAATGTGATTTTGTTTCTCTTTGTTTATTCAAATGCTCTCCTAAAATAAAACGTTGCTGTGGGGCTGGAAGTGAGACAGTAAAGGACAGGTGAAGTCAGGTATTTGTTCTGGTGAGAACAGCAGGTCTCTGTTGTTCCAGCTGTAGCTGTCTTTTATTTTAGTATTTTTTCTCTTACCTTCTTTCAGGCATCTGTTGCTTGTACTATAAAAACATTTGTAATTTACTGTAGTTTCAAGCCTTGTATTTCTCTGTGAATTTGAAGGATATTAGTAAATAGATAACATGGTAGAGAATAGAGTTGTCATTGTGTCCTGCCATGACAGGGAAGCATACTGGTGGGAGAAAAGCACTAGATATTTTCCAAGGTTTCTGGTGTTTAAATGTGCTCTGGAATCAAAGGAAATGCCCCCAAAGACACATTTTCCAAACATGGTTCTCCTTCTGATGTTCTCTCTTTCTCCATCTTCTGTCTTCATTCAAAGTGTTATCCATTTCTTAACCTGCTCTGACTGAAATAAAAATCAACATGCAAAGTATTTTTTTCAATTCATACCTTCAAATTAAAGCTGAAATTATGATGAGGGTCTTTAAAACTCATTTAATAATGGGATAATTAAATGGCCCCATTGTTTTCTCTACAGAAAAAATACAGAAATTAGAATGTTGGGAATTAAAAATATTTGGATTGGTTTGTTTTAAAAAGCTTAGGGAGAGCCTATTGGAGTACATGAATTGTACCCTCCATTATGTCCAAGAAAGAGGGGGGGCTTTTCCATAGATTTTAATGTTCCTCTGAAATTTTTTTATTAAAAATGTCTTTCAATTTTTAGACTATTTCTTTTAATAAGGGTAAAGGTACTAATGTAGTAAGAGGCATTATAGCAAGAGGAACTGTTTGGGCAATTATTTAGAGAAAGATTTATTGATCTATAACTTTATATTAATTAGAGATATTTTTCTAGTCAAAATATTTAATTTCTTGAAATTTTAATTGAAAGCCAGTTGTGTTTTCAATTCGCTGTTGTATCTTTTTGCTCCCAGACACCTACTTTTCAGTTTGTTAATTTTTTTTTTCAGGAATATCTGTTTGCTTCCAGTAAAATTAAAAGTAATGTACTATATTGTCTTCTGATGTTTGAACTTATATATTTTTTGGGGTAGTTGCATGGTAATTTTTAATGTCATGATCCTTCAGCTTAATTTCCTTGAATTCCCTTGAAATACTACTTTTACAAGGTTTTTTGCCTAATTCCCATGACTTGATACCCTTGAATTTTCCAGTGATCCCCTGTCATTGTTGGTTCCACTGCTGTGTCATGTTTTCTCCTCTTGTTGTAGAGGAAAACAGTCACAGATTCATAATCTCAGTGGGGATCTGCCCAGGCAGAACTAGTGTGTTTTTAAAAGGTGCTCCCATTAATGTGCTTTTAAAATATATGTACAGGTCAGGTTTATATTTTAAAATTGATGCTTTTGAGAGAAAGCAGGCTGTAACTCACTCTGTCTGTGAAACATGCATGA
>VXBB01001292.1:21007-36872 GCA_013399915.1 Illadopsis cleaveri
GTTCCTCAGTTACTCTTTAACCTTCTCTTTCAAAAACTAAATTGGGAGAATGTCCACAGATGTTTCGGGGGTTTCCCCCCCCTCCCCGTGTTAAGATTCTAATTATCTTTGTTTTCTTTTCCTCTCTACCTCATCCACTTTTTTAATACTCAGTCTTTGCCATGCAGCCTCAGAAACGCATGTGTACTGAGCACCCACTCTTGATGAGTTTACTGCTCTTCACAGTCCTGTTGTTGGGTTAATTCTGTGAGATGGAGAGGCAGTGTACACTTGTGTATATACCAGCACTCCTGCTGCTGAAACAGTACCACTTCTGTCGTTCTTGCAGCTCTAAATGTCCCCTTTCTTATTCGTCCTTCCATCCTTGCCTGCATTGTGGTGTTGAGCTTGATAGCCAACATGAATCATTGACCAAAAAAAACCACCCAAACAAACATGTATCAAACCAGCTCTTGGAAGAACACTTTTATGAAGATAATTAGATTTTTTTCTTATAAACATCACCATGGATACTCTTGGTTGGATAGAAAAACAACTATTGGTATCAAGAAGTTCCTGCTAAAAATGAAGGAGAGTGGAAAGCCAGAGCAGGGAACACATCCATGAGGCACAAATTTTATTATAAAACACAGAAGGTGTTTCCGTATGCACATAGCATATTTGTTTATCACACTTCTTGATATCCCTCTCCTGTATTTCACTGACTGTTGGGCTACCTGGATATATTCCAGGAGAAAGTTTCATGGTTGCAGAATTCTAATATTAATTTTAATTGACTAAAAATCTTTGTCACAAATCAATGTTTTGGGTTGCTCAAGGAATCACTGGAAAAGATATTGCCAAATCAGGTCTAATATAAAAGTGGAAGTGCAACAAAATTCTTTGGCATGCTTCACTCTGCTACTCACTACGTAGTTTGAGCACACAGAACAAAATCTAGAATCAATCAATCTAAAATTAAAATCAAACAAAAGTGATATATGTGGATGTTGAGGACAGGAGAAAGAGTAGGAATGGGAAAGGGTGAGGATACAAAGGAACAAGGGAGACCCTGTCACTGGGTTACAGGGTTCAGAGTTGACCTCCCTGCAAAATGTAGCCTTGGACTTGACCAAAGCTTTAGGCCTGGAGATTTTAACAGCACTTAAACTTAATGACAATGAATTGACAGCCTAATTGAAAGAATTTAACAAAGGACTCTGCGGAATTTACTAGAAGCATGACAGTAACTCATAGGCCTGACTTAAAAATCTAATGCATTTAGGAATTGCTGTAGCACATTCACTGTCACATGCTCACGGCCCCAGAGCCTGTTTAGATGTGAATACAGAAGCCTAAATCCCTGTATAAGTTCATCCCTGTGGGAGATCCACCTGAGCTCAGGGAAGGTCTCACTTAGGACCAATGTTTGGAGGGTCACAACATTAGTCATAGTAACATTCCATCCAGAGAGCAATTCTGCTTGGCAACTTTGAATGTTCAGTAAGGAAAATGTTTGTCCACTTGGACTTGCTCATTAGCTAGCACCAGATCCTGGAGCAGACAGTGCCTCTGGTAACTCAAGAGGAGCTCAGCCTAGGTGCTGCTCATCAAGGCCACGCAACCTAATGAGCATTTCTAAGATCACAGTCTGGCCCCAGGTGGGTGATTCTCAATAAACTGTGCCCAGGCAGGCAGGAAAATGACATACTTAGTTTTCTGGATGCCAGTTGCCAGAAAGTTGCAGAAAGCTCAGCACTGGACTGCAGGCCTGGAGCTCAGGAGCCCTATCTTGGGAAGGTGGCCGCAGAGCTGAAAGCCCTGGGTTGGCACCTGGCAGTGCAGGCATACCTGAGGGCCTGTGGGGTTCAAGCATCATCAACTACAGATGGGCCTTTCCTTTGTTTTTGGGGATCCTGGGAATCAGCTAAGTCAGCTGTTCCACTTAGCTTATAGGAAAATAAAAGAATGAAAAGGAATAGAAGTAGGTAATTCAATCTGACATCCCCACTCCTTGCCCTAGTTTTGGATTTTGCTTCCCATGAAAAATTGTAAACACTCTATGGTATCTGTTTGGTACTGGCCAGCCTTAGCCTACACCAGCAAGAACTCATTCAAGGGAAGGAGCCATGATTGCTTACACATGTAATTACTTACATATTAATGCATTGCCATGTAAATTGTTGAATATGATATAATGGAAGTCATTCTAGTATTTCAGTTACTTTATTATGTATTAGCGCATAGAATTCTTTTCAAAATGGTGAATGAATGGAAAAATATAGAAGCCTAATTAACTTGGTTTAGTTGGGATGACTGAAAAAAAACCCCCAAGCCCTGAAACTGTTTTTATCATATACTAATTTGGTACCTTCTAAACCATTAGGTACAGACGCAGATGTTGACTGTACTAGAACTGTTTGCTGAGAGGAATGCACTCATGTTGTAAACAACAGTGTTCTTAAATACATATCTCTTAAATGTAACAGGCACAGCTGCTTGCTTGTTCAAAATCTTGAAAGGGGATTATGGTAGTGATGTAGAGACATCAGTTGAGAGGTCTAAGAGAGAAGTGGAGTGCTATGTTTTGTGCTTCAGAAATAATGACCAAAACCAAACAGAAGGAATTAGGAGTCTATGAAGTGTCTCACAAAAACCCCATGCGTGCAGTGTAAAATCTGGAGAAGTACCTTGTTATGTTATTGGTTTGTTTACCAGGCAATTTGGAGGCACACGTGGCACTGCACTGTCGCTGCTAACAGTCTCTGTGGGCCCATCAGGCTCTGGTGTGACCCTCTGCCTCCAGGCAGATCATGCCAGTGCCTAGGTATCTCCTGGCTTCCATCACGCATGTTTTGATTAGCTATTTATGACATGGAGCGTTCTGCCTGGATAAATAATCTCTCTGAAGTGTTTGGTGGTTTATTGCCAAGTACTTTCATTAAAAAACTGAGTGTGTGTAGGAACTGCACTTGTGACACTTACAGGAATAATTGTGGCTGGTGACGGAAGCAGGGCTCCCTCTAACAGTTTTAGAGAATATATTGCAATAAATGACTTGTTCCGTGGGCACAAGCCTTGGCAATGCTGCACAATTCAAGTACTACCTTCCTGGGTGCTATAAATCAGCAGGCTCAGCAGATAACTCTCTTTTGCCAGTTCTCACAGCCTGTGAACATCCTTAGAGCTGAATCTTTCTCATACATATGTTTATAAATTGTTTTTTAGATTGAAGCAGAACATTGGCTCTACTTTTAAGTCTGGAGCAGTTTCTAAAAGAATCTGAATTACATACTGGGAAAAAATACAGTGAATTGTGCAGAAAAAATATGAAACTGGTCTGCAACAAAAGGGAACCGAATTTACATTATTCCATCCAAAAGATAACCATAATTTCATGAGAGACACTGAGAGTCAACACTAAAGAAATCAATTTTGACTGGCTGAAATAGCAATATGCCCAAAAGTAGTCAGTGAGTGAAGAACTCCAGTCAAATGGGTTGCCTTCTACCATGATTAACAACTGAACAAGCATGAGAAAAAAAGGATTTAAAACTAATTAGAAAAAAAAAATAAGCCTTTCTAAACTTAGATGTTACATCAATGAGGTTTTCCACCTAAGACTGCTGATGGGACCAGATCTAAATTTTAATCTTTTTGAGCAAAACCCAACAAGAGGAGGTATAGTAATAAAAAGCTCCTTCTTGCTCTCATGAAAATGAAGCTGTTTTTCAAGATGTTTTCACAAGAAACCATTTCTAGGAACTTTTTTGGACATGTTCAATGAGCTACTGATACACAACTAAAAAGACTAAATGCTTCTAAAGTGCTCCTTAGTACAACTGAACAAGCTTCAGTGCAATTCAGTGGCCCAATCCATTTTAAGTTATCGAGGTGAAGCCCTCCAGTGAAGGGCTGGTAATTCCATCCACTGGGACAGCTGTCCGAAACCAATGTGAGTGTTCCCAGCAGGGTTTTGTGTGGAAAACTGCATTTGGAGGAAGGATGAACATCAAAATGTTTTGTTTTCATGCAAGTGTCCATCTCAAATCAATTACATAATTCATAAATTATTTCATGGTTTCTGAATAATGGTTTGCTTACTGAAGATGACTCTGCTTGGTATTAGGAACTTGTTAAACTGAACTGCTCTAGGAAGGAAAAGACATTGATTTAGAGCTTCATAGGTAATGGTGTATCATTAATGTCCTGTCCTCTCAGGTTTTTATTATCAGTTTGTATTTACTTTCCCCTCCTCATCTTTTTTTCTTTTCACAGCAGACATCACTTAACAAAATATTTATTTTCATACCTACAACTTTGCTTACTTAGGCAAATACACGGCCCAATTTCAAGAAAAACACTTCACCACCACTTAATCAGAAATAAACACATACTTAAGAGACATCTATTTGAAATACCTACTTCTCCTGATCAGCTCAATTCTCTGAATTTCTGTAAATTTTCAATTGAATGGGACAGCTGAAGACATAAAGGACAGAATGGTGAGGACCACAGCTCAAGGACTGAAGATGATATACAAATGCTGTAGCTAAACCATTAAATGATAAAAAGAGCAAAACACGATGTATGAGAAAAGATAATCTACTTTAACCCACCCAATTTAATTGGAGATGAACAGGCAACTTTTGCAACGTAAGCTCTTGTCCAAGTGACTTGAAAAAAAAGTCCTGAAAATGTAATCAGAATAAAACTCTGTTTGAGCACTCATCTATTCTTTATCCAACCATGTCAATTAATCTAACAAAAGCCTTCTTGTATGAATTTTGCTTTGATGTTACAGAAAGGAGACAGAACGATCTGCAGAGAACAGAAAGTAGAATAACCCAGGATCACCCCAGAGCCAGCTGAAAACTAGTGAAGACAGGGAAAAGAGCAGGTTTCCCTCATGCAGTCCCAGAAGCAGAAGCTGTGCACCGAGGGAAGCAGAAGAGCACTGGGCCGGGCACAGCCATAACCCCTGGGCACTGGAGGCTCTGGGAGGGGATTATTGCCAGAGCAGGCACCTCCGGATAGCAATTCCAGCTGAGGGTTTCTGTGGGGCAGACAAAGGCAGTCACACTAACGCCCAAATCCTGAGAACCCCTCACTAATGACACTCTTTGTCACAGCATCTTAAAGGTGCTAAACCCCCCCGCCAGCACTCTTAAAGCGTTTTCTTAGTAATTATAGCTACAGGGCAAACTAACACGATAAACCATGCATCCTTCTAAGAAACATCAATTTCCTCTTCTCAGCTCTCTTTCTCCTCTTCCAGGAGAAAGGAAGGACCTGGCTCTTCAGATTTTTCAGCCAGCCTTACCCTAACTTGGTTGGCTTCATTCCTGCAGCCCTGCAGGGCAAGCAGAGACAGCACACCTGAATAACAAGGGAGGCATCTCTCAGTTTTGTACTTAACCAGGCTTTGTCGCCTCATCTGTCACCTCTGCTCACCTAATTTTCTGTTTTGATTAAGGAACAGTCCTTCCCTCCAAGTCGGCTGCTGCCTCTGCCTGCTCTTCTTCTGTTAGCATAACTTTTTACCTGCTGAGGGTAAGTTTGGTTTAAGTCCTCAGCAACTTAGCTGTTGTCTGATAAAGACAACACAATTGTCTGTTCCCCATTGAGATGTCATGTCAAGTTCTACCAGTGCACTCCTCAGATAACCTGAATAAGATAATCATTGCCATTCACCCCTTCCTGTTTTTTCCCTGCTCTTCTGTATAAATACTAATAGTGTTTTATTTGCTAAATTAGCTAACTTATTTTTCAGAGTGTACCCTTCTTTTCCATGGATTGCTGTCCACGATAGAGATTTGTTGTTGGAATGTTCCCAGCTCTGACCTTGAATACACTGTGGCTCTAACACTACTGAAAACATCAGCTTTCTACTGCCAAATGGAAATCGCTGTCCACTGTCAGATAAGAGATAATGAGTAATAGACAAGCAATAAAAACATTTATGTTTGTTTTTCACTTTTTATGCAAACCCTCTGGTTTTAGCTATCTTGTTAAATCTAGTATTATCCTTGAAAATTAAAATTTTAATATGTTTGGAACAGTTTGTTCCCGGGAAAGCATGAATGAGGGGGATTAAATTATACCTGTATAGACTTTTCTTGGTGATTGGTAATTACACTGTCACTCATGATGCTATTCATTGCACTGAACTGCATGCAACTGAGTAAAAACATGACATTTTCCCCTGTACTGGACATAATGAGAATCTATGGCTTTTCAAGGAATCATTCATCAATGAGGTACAGGAGTAAACAAAACACAGGGAAGATGCATTTGCAACACAGGTTTTTTTCTCTTCAAGCCACAGTATGAGACTTATTTTTACCCTTGGGAGGTAACGGGCCAGGTAACCACACTCACAATACACGCGACAGCAAACAGTCTGCATGTGCTTGCTGAGGACACAGGCTCACACCCTTCTGCCCACTCATCCTGAGAAAGCAAGCCTGTAACCTTGGTGTGGTTAAAGAGTGGTGCTTGGGGTGTCTGTCTGTGGGGAGAACATGATTTTGGGTTCAGCCTCACTGCAGTCAAATGCATTTTCCTAGCTCTCAACAGGGCTCTGTATGTTGAAAAGCTGTTACAAAAGATGCTGTCCAAGTGCAGCGTTTCTACTAAAAACCAAACCAAACAAAAATGCGTCTTCGTGGCAGAGAACCACACTGAAGGAACAGCATTATGTTCTGAAAACTTTCAAGTAGGAGACTCAGAAATTCACATTTCCACGAAATGTAAATTAACTTAATTTGTTGTTGTATCTGACAAAGGACATAGTTAAACCCGGAGAGGACTGAGTGAGTCCACAAAGAATCAAGAGTAACCACTTATGTTCTCAGCAGGCTTGTTTTTGCACCCAAGTTAAAAGTTCTTTGAAACTGAAATGATGCTACTAACCATCCTGGTCTCAGTGAGCCATATCTCTGCACTTAGGCACAAAGTTTCTAATGTAGGTTGGCCACAGCCAATATTGCATGAAGTCTATTCTCCCATTTTTAATAAATGTCAGTTGTCCTAAACACAGTACTTTGCGAAGTGTCAGAGCTTTCAACACTGACCTATAACAGGTATGTTTTAAACACTTTTGGGAGGTTATTCTCTTGCCAGGGTCACTGTGACTTGTATTTAAAAAAAAAAACATGACATCTCCCTGGTAACAGTCTCTTTCTTCCCTTTCAACAATATGCTGTCAATTTAAAACTCTGGAGACTTCTTGCTGCATTATGTAAACATAAACTTGTTTTTATCGATCGATGTAACATCAGTGCACATGGAACAAGAAGATCAATACAGGGAAGTGGTTATAGTTTCAAAGGAAACAGAGAAAACTGAGACAACTCAGAGCAGCTGCTGCAACAAATATGTTTTTTATCACCTAGGTGTTGTAGTAAAGTCCCATGGAAAATTCAGGGGGTGGTCATAGCTGATATTCTAAGGGAACATAAATGTAAATTATACCAGTTTATTTAATATTTATAGTATTTTTGTATTTAACTATATTTAATAAAGATGAAACAGAACTACTCCACTATTGCTTATAATCCACATTTGTCACATAGATTATTCAAAATCACACTGACAAACAAACTGCATCTTTACTGATAATGCTTGGTAGGAACATGGGAACAGACTTTTAAGAAATCAATGTATATTTTCTTCCACTTCAAAGTGGCTGTGGTCAAACTGACACAGGGAATTTTTATGAGAGCAGCCAAGCTTTCAGACAGCTGTGAACCTAGGGAAACATTAAAGCTTCTTTACCAGATTTTGCTGGGTTTGTGTGGCCAGTTTTGTAGAGCAAGGGGGCTGCAGGAGTGGCTTCTCTGAGAAGCTGCTGGAAGCTTCCCCCATGTTCCATGGGGCCAAAGCCACCAGCTCCAGGACGAAGCCACTGCTGGGCAAGGCTGAGCCCACCAGTGGCAGTGGCACCTTTGGGATAATAGAGTTAAGAAGGTGGGGAAAAACCTGCGGGGAACAACAGCTGGGGCAAGAGGAGCCGGAAGGGGACAGGAAAAGAGCCCTCCAGGCCCAAGTCAGGCAGGAGCGGAGTGGGTGCAGCACAGACTCCCCTCAGTCCATGGGGGAGCACAGTCTCACCTGCAGCCCTGAGGAGCCCACACCCGAGCAGCAGATGCAGGAAGGAGGCTGTGATCCCGTGGGGAGCTCCTGCTGGAGCAGGCTCCTGGCAGGACCTGTGGCCCCAGGGGGAAAGGAGCCCACCTGGAGCAGGTTTTGCAGCAGGACTGGTGATCCTGGGGTAACAGGTCCTGGATCAGCGCATCCCTCAACTGCTGTGTGAGACTTCCTGATTCCCCTTCTGCTGGCCTTGCTTACCTTTACCTCTACACCAATACATTTTAAAGGGTGTTATAAATGTATACAACATCCCAGTCAAACTTGAGAGGATTAGTGCTTTCTCAATGTGGATGTTTTGAACAAGGAGATAAGATACTAAAACCCCATTGTTTCAGTAGGAAAGCTCTGACATAGTCTAATGCCTTTCATTACCCGTGGAATTGTCAGGGTCTCATGCAACTTTTGTTGTGGAATTGCTCAGACCTCCTTCTGCGGGTGTACCTTAAAGTGTGGGGTGTGGTTTTTGGAACCATTCACTACTGAGGTATTTTACCATCAGGCACGATTTTCTTCAAAAATTTAATGTATCTTTACACTCAGTAAAACTTCATGGTTTAAAACACCTGCCCTTACACAGAATACAAAATGCCTCCCTTAGTCTGCCACAACAGCTTTTTCATACACTTCAAATTTGTACTGGATTCCATTCTCTTCTTGGATATCAGCAGGAACACCTGGGTACCTAGGGAGAGAGGAGAAGAAAAAGCAAAAACCAACACGCAGGTAAGAATATCATTATGATTCACCTGTAATTTATCCAATCAACTAGAAAAGCAAGTCATTTGGAAAAAAAAAATGAAAACACTGTCTTTAGAACAGGTACACTGTTTCTAGGAATCATATTAACTACTATCCATGATTTATATGCACATCTATTAGATCAAGGAAACATGCTCTGACAGAAAACAACACCCCTATTTTTGGCTTAATAAGGAAATACCCAACATTTTTATTAAAACCTCTAATATCTTATTCAAAATGTCTGCCAAGGAAGAAGAGATTATGGAACACTTTGGGTTTTTTCCTCACCTAAGTTGGTTTAGAGGAAATACTAAGGACAAGGCTTTTTACAAGTCTCCAAGAGATTACTAAAGCAGGTGACTGCTACCATAGAAAGAGTTCCTCTATATTCCAGGCTTTCTAAACCACTTCTTATTAATAGATGCTTTCAAAAATCTTTTCATCTCCCTGTGAAAGAACAAGAATTTTGTATGAGTAATACTAACTTTGAGGGAGAGATACATTTTAAATTTATTTGGTCAGGTTTGGCATCATCAGGTTTCCACTTCAGTGCGGAAATTACCTGTTATTTTACAAAATCATGTTCTTACACCAATGTTCATTTCAGTACATTGGCCAAAAACAACGTATAGCTAGGAGCAGCTGAGAGAGAGAGAGAGCTTTGGGTCAGATCTGAGGACACTCAAATGAGCACATAGTAGTTCAGAATATATTGGAGTTGGAGAAGGTGACTCATCCTCCCCACCCACCTTGTCTGTCCTGTATCCCTCTTCCCTGCCCCTGCCTATCCTCCCCCAGAGCTGTGTTAATCCATTCCTGTGCCCCCTGAGGAGAGTTTCACTCCTCAGACTTTCTATTCTGGTCTGTAACCCATTGCTGGTCTGCAACCAGCTGAGAGCTAAAACAGGAGCAGCAGGAAGAGCATCAGGTCCAGTCCTCTCTGGTTCTTGAGGCAGATGTCTGAATTTTTGCTGCCTTAGTGCCTGTTGGATGTAATCTTGTTGGAGAGGACATAAAAGCACAACTGGAAAATGACAAGGATAATATAGAAGAAACCACAGTGAATGGCAGAAACTGTAACTTTTTGTACACTTTTTCCTACTACATTTGCTAGTAAGAAGTAATTTTTTCAAGAGTGAAGGAATGACCTTAGAAATATATAAAGCTCAAGTCTCTCCAGTCAAATCCATTTAATTTGCCTTGGGCAATTTATCAAAGACATTCAGAGGCCAAATACTGTTTATTAACAACATACTGAGAGTCACAAAGCTTAGGAAATATTTGAGTAATTCTAAACCAGGAAACAATAAGAAAAAATTACTTCTGAAGCAAACTGATATAGACAATTCTTTACCATGACGATCACAGAGTTGAAGAACACAGCAGGTTCCAAAAGAATCTGTGCAGAGTGTGGTGCCATTCCAGGTTGTAAGTAAAGTATGATTCTGGGGATAAATTCACCTCTAACTCAAACCAACATGGCCTTAACAGAACCCTTAAAACATTCAAATTAGATTATTCTGAAGACAAGCCTGATACACATTTTGGTACTTACTCTGTTAGAAGCTTGTAGTCTTTATGGTCGATTTCTGGAAAAAATGTGTCACTTTCAAATTCTTTCAAGATTCTTGTCACAAACAATCGATGATGAATTGGCTTCTCCATTGCTGCCTTTAGGAACAACACAAACTCAGTCACAATTTTATGTATCAGAGGCTTTTAGCAAAGCCATGAAAATTACACTCTGAATCTCCTCTTTTAGACTCTGCTGAAGAGCAGTTTCCAAAGGGATAATTTCACCCTGTGTCAGTTCCACCTGGTAAGTGGCAGCAACACCTATTCTCAGAGCCTATCTGACGGAAGTTAAGAACAAAATTTGAATAGTGAGGAGAAAGGGACAGTAAGGTCCTGTAGCAACAAGCAATTTCTGAATCACACCTTTTTGGGAGACAGGAAGATTTAAGTGGTGAGAGATGCCCACACCTCAAGGTAATTTGTTCTGATGCTTAGTATCACTGCTAGGGATTTGTGCTGTATTTTTTGGAATTCCAGATACCAATCTACCCCTTAGTTTAACTTCAAAGTTGGATCTCTGGATTGTGGCAAAACGGTAACAGGCACTGAAAGTTTTTACATTTCCAAGCTTGGATGAAAATGTTCTAAGATAATGCTTCTTAGGTGAGTTTTTCACTAACAAATTCAGCAGTTAGGCACATACATTTTGTCTTGAGATCGAAGAAAGGCAACTCTTCCAGACTTCATGGGCACTAAAATAACCCATGAAAAGCTACACTAGGGTTGGTTGCAACACATTTTTGAAAAGCTGAGAGCTGTTCCTCCCTTTTGCTTAAACTGGCAACGAGCAATGCTCTTTGTGGAAGATGACTCACCATGCAGCAGGCTATTACGTACTACTTCAACAAGCACAGGAACCAAGTAATAACAAATGGAATCCAATAAAATTAATTAACCACTGCTGAGAGGCTAATTTGTAGAAAAGCTGCTCTACTAGAGAACAGTTAAAAATGAAAGGGGTAAGTCGCAGCACGCAAGCATTGAACAGCACTGAACTGGTGTCCATCCAGTTTGTACACAAATACTAGTATTTTGCTTTGTTTAAGGACAGGGAGGTAAGAACAGTCACACTTGCAAAATGACAGAATAATAATAATCTGCTTCACAAATAAAAACACGTGTTCTGTGAACAGAGACACGCTTCCACTTTGTATTAGAATAAATCAACTTCCTATCCAACTCTGCGGGAATTCACCTTTACCAAGAACTCTCTACCACTACAACAGGCCAGTGAAGAGCACAGGGAGGGACTGACCACAGGTGTTGCACAGAAAGTTGAATTTAACCCCAGGGAGACCAGATGGTGACCTCTGTTCTAGGGAAATGGTTTCATTAGCTGAGTGAACCAACCAGCTGTGTCACTGTCCCCACATTCATAAAAGAAGTGCAAACGCTTCCTCAGTTTGCTAGACCAGCTCTGGAGGCCTGTGTGTGTAGGTGGCCCATGACCAGTAAACAGCAAACAGAAAAGAGCTTGGGGAAGAGCACTAGGCTGGTTTCAGGCCACATATTCTTCCTCAGCAGCTGGGAGCACCCAGTGCCTGGCAGTGAGCACAAACATGCTCTTCCATTTCACTTGCTCTGTTCTGTTCAAGGCAACTTTCCCGTTTTGGGATTCAAGTACACAGTTAAATCAGCTACTGGCTGCCATCCCAACCCAGCCTCAGCCTGTGCCCACAGTCCTGCCTGGTCACCCCCAGGTCGTGCCTGACCTGGCTATGATCATGGGGCCTGACCCTGCCCCATGAACCTGTCCCACCACCCTGAGTCCTGGCTGGACAGGCCCCTGCCATTCCAGTTACTGCCCATGGGGTCCAGCTCCTGTTCCCTTGGGAATGCCTGGTCCTTCCTGCTCCCCCAAGGCAACTTCAGAAAACTTCAGAGAAGTAAATTTTCTATCAAACACAAAACCTTCCACAGGTGGAGCCTCCAAAGGAACCTGTTCAGCGAGGCTTGGACTCTGACACTGCCTCAGTGAAATACTGCTGAGGACATGGCAGGGTGGCAAAGGAGTTTTATCATACTGCTGTCATTTCCACAAGGAATAAAGCAGTTCCTCACTGATATCCAATTCAGTCCTGCTCTGTCTAGCTCACTCCATTGGTTTCACCATTTTTTGGGACCGGAGAGGAATTAGAGGAGGCACAGAGCTGAGCTGCTGGAATGCTGTCATACTCCACACATCATAAAACCATACCACACACAGAAGGAAGTTGACAACTGGCTCTGTTGGTTTTTGTGGATTTGTATGTGTGTGTTTGTGTTGGTTTTGTTTGGTTTTTTTTTTAGCAACCTATTCAATATATAAGGATGTGATGGACTCAGAGGTCCTGTTCCTAGTAAAACCTCAATGTTGTTTTTGACCTGTCTAAATCACAGTTTAAATGTAGTTAAAAGAGACTGATACAATTCATACTGAGTGGACTCAGTGGCAGATGTCCCAGTCCATGAAGAGGTTTGGAATGACATGAGCCTTCAAGCCCTTTCCAGCCTAAACCATTCTGTGGGCCTCTGACCCCCCCTAGGATGTCCAGAGAGCTCTGTTTTTCAGACTCAAGGCAAAAACCTGAACCTCTCAAGAGACAATACCTCCACACAGGTGGAGCAGTGTCTTAACTCAGAACAGAAACCTGGTTTTGAAATCACAGAACTGCGGAATCGCTAAGGTTGGAAAAGATCATTGAGGTTCCAAGATCCTTGAGTCCAACTGTTAATGAATCTCCCAACTGCCCCCACTCACCATACTTGAGTTGTACGTGGGAGCAGGTTTGATATCCATGAATGAAATTTCTTGGGGATGAAACTGAGCGAGAAACTGTGTTCCAGTACATCTGATGAGCTCCAACAGCTGTGAGGGACTCCAGGGCCAGACCAACAAGTCAGCCAGCACTGCAACCTCCCAGCACACAAGAAGCACTCACAAGCCACCAGAGAGCCCTCAAAACATGAAGTGTTCACACAAAATCACAGAGTGCCCGCCATGATGCCGTAACAGCTTTTTAATTGCTGTAACCTACTGACCACTGCTGGGCTCCTCCTTCCTCATCCAGACAAACAGCAGCCCCAGCGCCTTCTGGAACTCAGGAGATCCAGAACAGTGCAGAGGAGATCCAGACGGCATTGCACTAAGATCCAAGCAAATTAACCTGGTAAACCTGTGCTGTCAGAAGTCCAAAAGCTTCCCTGGGGGCATCGCTACTACCCTGTGGCTACAGTAGGAGATAATAAACTCAATGAGGGGATCGCTGTCCAGTCAAATTCAAGAAGATGACACCCAAATGAGTTTTTCTGAACTCTCACTGAA
The DNA here is from genome assembly GCA_013399915.1 of Illadopsis cleaveri. NCBI lineage: Eukaryota > Metazoa > Chordata > Aves > Passeriformes > Timaliidae > Illadopsis > Illadopsis cleaveri. The sequence continues at coordinate 34,761 of VXBB01001292.1, forward strand.
CTGATGGAGCTGTTTTCAATCTTTCCTGCTCTCACTTGTCAACACTAACACTCCACCCAGCTTCTCCCAGTCCCCACTGCTCCCCCTTTCCCTGCTGCAGAGGTCAGGTCACAGTTTCCTACAGCCTGTAACCACAGCATTAGCATGAGCTACATGAGGACTTGAGTGGTCACCACAGCTCACAGAGGACCTGAGGCAGCTAATGCCAATCCCCCCACCCCCTGGAGAAAACTGTGTCCTTGAGAGCTGAGGGGCAGTGGGAGAGATGGCCATAACCAACAGAGGGATGCTCTCTGTCCTTAAAAATGTTCACAGATTTGGCCCTTCCTCTTCTGCAGTTTGAGGAGGAAAAGGATGTGAACAGCAGCAAGCCCCTGTGCTCATCCCACTCCTGGCAGACAGTATCCTGTCCCAAAACACCCTCCTGGAGCACATGCTGTAGTACCTTGGTTTGCCTCAGCTTGTAAAGGCTGGACAGGGCACCGCAGCCACCTGTACCCAAGACTGACTGCACACCCATGTCCCAAACATGCACTCAGACAGCTGGACAGCTGCTGCACCTTGGCCCAGCTCCCTGGATGAGGGTGAGTCTGGCTGGTGTTTCAGCACGGTGCCTAGTCCAAGCAAAAGGCACAGTAGGGCAGGTGGTCAGACATCCTGAACAGCCCTGGACACCCATCAGGAGTGTGGGAAACAAAAACCAGCAAAGGCCTGGAAGGTCATGGCACACCCTCTGCTCACACCTTTTACAGAAACACGGCTTGCAGGATTGCTCCCAGAGGTTGGTGACAACAGCCCTGATCATGGGGGACCTCCTCAAGCCAAAGTGATTAACTGATCTGATGGTGCTAAGGTTAGGAGCTGTGCTAAAAGCCTCCACAGGACAATAAGCCACCATCTCAAATAATGATGTGGACCCTGGAGGTGCTGTCTGGCAATGGCAAAGTTGCTGCTGTAGCTTCTGTCAGATGCCCTCAGCTGTGCACCCTCACATCCAGTTCATTCTGCATCTGCTTCCTATTCCCCAGAATCCCACTCCAACGGAATGTCACCAGACTGAGCCCACTGTCCCAAGGACCACAGACCAACCTGGGCAGAGCAGCTGCAGTGCTGTCCTGAGAATCCCCACATCCTCCTACTCCTCCTTTGACACCCACAGCAGCCCCTAACAGGCTGTCAGAGCAGCCCCCACCAAGTGCCACAGGTGCCTGCAGTTTCACTTCATAGTGATCCCAATGAAAAACCACTGTGCCTCAAGGAGTTACCAACCCACAGACCAACTACCCTGCACAGACCATGTTCCTTGCCCACAGGATGACAGGATCAGACAAAAGACCGTAACAGAGAAGCTGGAGGCAGATCCCACCGGGAACCTGCAAGTGCTTCCCTTGATCTAAAAGGGCAGCAAGAAACTGTCATGTGAACATCCTTTCTGTCTGACAGTAGAAAGTATAAATAGACTTGGTTTTCTGCAAGAGAGTCCTGTAACAGCCCGAATAATCAAAATGGCGCAGGCCTTTCTATAGACAAGCACAGACCTGTATTAACGAACAAAATCAGTTCTCAACCTTTGAGCCACACAAACCAGTGAGATCAAAATAGTGCTTTAAAACCAAACAACTACAACTACTGAATAAAATTCAGTAGTTCACTTCAATTCACTTCAATTACCAATTGCTATTTTACTTCCCACACATTTCTACATGGTATAATAGAAATATTCCTGTAAAATCCTTTGTGAATCTTTAACACAGGCACTAAAAATATTGCTTGCAGTTTTGGTAGATGTGTATGGTCCCCATAAACCTGCTCAGTTAACATTACAAAGGTAATCTGAGTGCAGGAATCTGTATAAAACTGTCAGATTTCTCCCTAATGTAATTAAACTTTCCTTTGAAATGTCTTGAGTAGGTGCTTAAAACGGAGGAAACAGCTGAAATTTTAGAACCACAAAAGGTCGGACAGAACCTTAAAGCTCATCTTGTTCCATGGGCAGGGACACCATTCACTGTCCCTGGCTGCTCCAAGCCCCGGTGTCCAACCTGGCCTTGGACACTGCCAGGGATCCAGGGGCAGCCACAGCTTCTCTGAGCACCCTGTGCCAGGGCCTGC
>VXBB01001325.1:0-12204 GCA_013399915.1 Illadopsis cleaveri
AAACTCTTTCCCTATTTGGAAATCCCCACACCTGCTGGAGGTGTGGGGATTGCATCACAACAGAGGGGCCTTTTGTATGATGAATCCCAGAGAGGGTTTATTCCAACAGGGAACCAGGGAAAAAAGACCCGACCATGTAGTGTTAAGTATGGGGTCAGGAACCAATGGTCTGAGGGTGCAGGGGCAGTACAAGGGGCAGGGCAAAAGGCAGTGCCCTATAGGGGACATGGGGCAGGCCACAATAAGGGGTGTTAAAATGTTCCAAATTCTTGTATTTCTTGCATAATAACAGGAAGCACAGAGAGAAAGATTGGGTTATACTTTATTTTTCAAGCCCTACTCAGATGCAGCTTGAACTGTAACTCTCCCAAGATTAGTTGATGTTAACCACTGGGAACCAAAACTCCAGTCCCTAAACATCACATACCACAATGAATGGGGAAACAGGGAAAGGAGAAGACTACAAGAATTAGGAGCATATGGGGAGAGCAAAGCTGAGGTAGATCATATAGTGTTGGAAGGCACCATGAGGGAAGTCTTCTTTCAGCATAGGTGGAGACTCTGTGGTATATTCCTCCAGGGCAAAGCACTGGGGATTCCCCTGAGGGGTTCAAGGGTTTCCACAACATATCTCTCTCATAAGCCATTTTTTATGGGTCAACAGGGGGACAGACACAGAAAGGATCAAGGCAGACATCCCTCACTCACCTGTGTCAGGAGGTGCCCTCAGCACACCAGGGCTGGGCTCAGCAGGGATGTGCTGGTGCCACTGCTGTCAGGCAGGGTTTGCTGGGTTTGCAGAAGGACTGCCCAGGATGTCCATGCACACCCCTCTTTCCTGGCGTTCCAGAGGGGCATGGAAGAGCCCTTCTGCTCCAGAGTGGAGCTGCACATTTGGCTCTATGGCACACACTGAACTGGGCACTGAGCACAAGTGCAAACACTCTTGGCTCCTCTGGCTGCCAGAAAAAGTGAGTCAGGAATAAATCTGAGGCCATTCCACTGCTGCTCACCCTTGGCATCATCATCTGAAACAGAGTGGATCCAGTTGTACCTCACAGGCCATTGTAAGAGCAGAGACAAAGAGGCTGTAAATCAAAGGAAACGGGACAGACCTACCACAGAAATTTGAGTTTAACCTCCAGTTCTTTTCCACTCTTTTCTCTTTCTCTCTGGGCTAGGGGTCCTGTTCCTGCTGTTATTCTCTATGTACTATTCATATAGTTCATACATGTAAAGCAAATTTATTAGACTGCTGTTTTTAATGCTCTTCTTTTGCTTTTCCTGTGTGCCTGTGCACACACAGGCCTCACATGAAGCATTTCCTTCTGGTCAGAGCAGTACAAATAAATGTTCTGGATGGACTATTGCACATTAATATTGCTGTAAAAGACAATGAGGTAAAATGTGACCATCTAGTAAACCCAGATGCTTTGTGTTTCATGTGCATGTAGTGGAAAATGGATGCCCAGAGAACAGATAAAAGCAACACAGATCTTTGAATGTAATTTCATTCTCAGGTAACAGACACTCTTTTAAAAGTATAACATGCACTATAAACTATGTTATTAAACTGAAGAATTGAGGGCAGTCCTGACCACTAACAGGGCAGTAACAAATAAATCTACATTATGCTATTCTGTCCATCTTTGGTGCAGGTAGGATTTGGAGTCACAAAAGGCAGCTCAGTGTTCCTGATACATTTTGGAAGCAGAAAAAAAATCCATTTGAAATCTGCCTTCTCATGAATGCAGGCTGAACCAGCATAATTTTCTTATCAGTTTCTCATGCTACAAGGTATTATTTGCATTGGAATGATCCCTGTACAGAAGGTGTGATGGGCAGATTTAATCAGTCAGACCACAGACCTGAAGGCCATCCTCTACCCTGCTTTCACTGCAAAGAAATATGCAGAGGCCACCTTAAAACATAATTAAAGGCAGGCCACACAAGGGGTCCAAAGAGCTCTGCCATCTATTAATGGAAATGATGGATGCCCTGTATTAACCTTGCTGCTGTTACAGCCCTACATACAGAGAGAGAAGCAGCCCTGTGAGCGATGCAGTGAGGTTACCTCTTGCAAATTGTATTAATAATTCACTTGTCTGTGTGAGCAAATCCCTCCTTCCCAGGCCAAAGGGTTGGACTAATTTAATGGTGCAAGGTTCAGATATCCATATGCTCCTACAGGTAGAGATTAAGCAGAAAACCTGGAGGTTGGCAGCCACCCTTTCCTGGGCTTTGTGCAAGAGTCAGAGGCTGCCCAACCTTTCTCGTTGGATGTAGTGCCAGGACAAGGGGGGATGCCTTCAAACTACCTGAGGGCAGGGTTAGATGGGATACTGGGAAGAAATTCTTCCCTGTGAGGGTGGGGAGGCCCTGGCACAGGGCACCCAGAGAAGCTGTGGCTGCTCCTGGATCTCTGGAAGTGTCCAAGGCCAGGTTGGACAGGGCTTGGAGCAGCCTGGGACAGTAGAAGGTGTCCCTGCCCAGGGCAGAGGGTGGAATGAGATGATCTTTAAGGTCCCTCCCCACCCAAACCATTTTGTGGTTCTGTGAGGGCAGAAAGCAAAGCTGGGGAACTGCTGTCTGGCCTTATCAAGTGCAATAGGATCCCATACACATCCCTGGGAAAGACCTGGCAGTCTCATGGCTATGGACATTTTCTGATGGAAGTGGCAGGTCTTCTGCAATTCAGCAGATATCCCATGTGCTGCAAACGTACCAGAAGTGGGTCTAAAATGATTTACAAGAAAATCAAAGTATCATCTGTATTCTTAAAAATCTGCTTTGTGTTGGCTTATACTCTGTTTCTTAACAGACAGTGTTGACGTCTTCATGTCATTGGGGTGAGGTAGGAGAGAGGGAGAAGGAAAGCAGAGGGGACAGAAGATGAGGAAGTAATCACAGAATATCCTGAGCTGGGAGGGACCCACAGGATCACCCAGCCCAGCTCCTGTCCCTGCACAGACACCCCAACAACCCCACCCTGGGCATCCCTGGCAGAGCTGTCCAAAGGCTCCTGGAGCTCTGGCAGCCTCGGGGCCGTGCCCATTCCCTGGGGAGCCTGGGCAGTGCCAGCACCCTCTGGAGGGAGAACCTTTCCCTGATATCCAAACTAAACAACCACAACCTTTGAGAAATGCCCCAAATCTGGGGGGGAGGGAAGAGCAATGGATTTCAAGATTGCCATACATTTTTAAGCGTTTGTACTCCCTTGCTGAACGTCACCAATCTTTCATCATGGCAACTGGTGAAGTGTTACATTTCCTTGCCTTTTGCCTACCTACACGGTCTAATTTGGAGTTACCTGCTAACAGTCATTTAATCCACTGTAGAGATTTGGTGCCTTTTTCACTTCTGGAGCAGTCATTTGACAACATGTCAAGTGGGAGCAGCACACAGCCGAGGCTGAGAAATCCAGCTGTCCACAGGAAATGTGGGTGGCAGAAGCAGGGAACCTGCAAAGATCCAAAAGAAGATGGTAATTGCCCAAGGGCAGAGATAACTGAAGCAGACAAGCCTCACATGAACCCATGCAATTACATTGTCTTGCCATCCACAGTGCAGCTGTCCCACTCCTTGAGAGAGACTCGGGGCATGTGGTGACTTTAAAGCCCAGATCTGGGGGTTTGACTCTGAAGATAAAAACATTGTGGCTTTAACTGGGAAGGGTTTAACATGGCTGGAAACCGTAAATGTTATGGCTTCCCAGCAGTACTGCAACCATCACTGTGAACACATGGCTGTGATGCCAGCTGTGAGTGCCTGTGCTGGATGTAATTGCTTTTTTTCCTCCTGGTGTTCCTCATCAACCACCCAACCAACATATGAAGCAGAGGAATTTGCCATATGAGAGAGGAAATCTTGCACAAGATTTGCTCCAGTTTCTCTCAGTGTTGATCCGACACGAAGAGAAATAGCAACAAGAGATTACAGGATGTGGAAGCAAGAAAGGATTGTTTGCCTAAAATCCTGGTTGAATTCAAAGTCACAGAGAAAAAATTGTGTGAGCCATTTGCCATTTTTCCTAAGGATCCCTGAGTCTGAGCTCTCTGAGGAGTGCTACCACAAGTTTGGAATTGCAGGACCTATGTCTGGATGTGACTCCAAAGCAGTGGTGACAGCTGGTTTTACAGCTGCTGGCTGCCCATGCCTGGTGTAGCCTCCTCCATCCCTGAGAATGTCCTGAGCGCTGCAGCTCCTTGAGCTGCTTTGTAGCTTCCCAAAGACCCCCTGATCTGCTGCCTTCCACTTCCACCCTCTCTGCTCTGTACATTCTTGTCCATGGTACATCTTTGCTCTCTTCCCTCTACCCAGTCTTTACCAGGATTCAGCTCCAGCTCTGCTCACAGAGCTGTGACATCAACAGCTCAGAGTTCAGACTGCCTACACGACACAAACAAGAACCAAACCCAGGAAAATCCATTCCCCTTCCACAGCACAAAAAGCAGGCAGGGGCAGACCATAGAATCACAGAATGTCCTGAGCTGGGAGGGACCCACAGGATCACCCAGCCCAGCCCCTGTCCCTGCACAGACACCCAACAACCCCACCCTGGGCATCCCTGGCAGAGCTGTCCAAAGGCTCCTGGAGCTCTGGCAGCCTCGGGGCCGTGCCCATTCCCTGGGGAGCCTGGGCAGTGCCAGCACCCTCTGGGGGAAGAACCTTTCCCTGATATCCAACCTAAGCCCTGGTCAGCAGATGACTTTTGCCAGCTGTTCCTAAGCTACCCAACGTGAGGCTTTCCCTTCCCTCCGTGGGTTAGAATGACCCAGGGAGTGAAGACAGAAACCTGAATGTTTCTGTTTATATAGTGAAGCAAATGTCAAAGCAGTGGAGGAATTTTTCACAGTCCATAGACCCTGAGGACAGAAATGCAGAAAGAGGCTGCCAAGTGATGTGTTTCCTGTTTCCAGACACCAGCTTTTCCAGGCACTCTCTGGACCTGCCTGAGGAGCCGTTCTCCCCAGCTCCTGGATGAATCTATGACAATTGCAGTGGAATTCCGGAATTCTTTACTCTTTTTTTGCCCAATTTTTGTTTACAGATCTAAATTGCGTTGAAATACGAATATTGTGGGCTTGGGAATCTACTTTCTACAGCTGATTATTTGAGGGAAACAATTCTTTCTTTCACCTCAGTTCAAATGAAAGGGTTTTTTCCGAGGGGAGAAAGTACATTGACATCCATTCCAGCTTTGTTATTCAGCAAACAGTCCAATTCAGGGTGTCAGCTTCCCCGTTGATTTGCAATATAGACTGTGAGACACTGTTATCCTGCTACCATTTACTCTGCACAGTTTCGTTGTAGAGAGCTCCTGACCCTACTGAATTTGGCTCAAGAATTACCATAGGAAAGAAAATATAAGGAAGTGCCTTAAAAGGGAACTTGAAAATGGCCAGTTTGTCATTCATTTGTTTAAATGAAAACACTAATGACTGTTTTTCCCAGAAACCTGAGGTTACTTATACATACATTTAAAAGAGGGAGAAAGGTGTTAAAATCAGAAGAACTTATTACCTTGTTGACACTTGCAGGGAAACAACAACAAGCAAAAATGCCTGAAGTTCCTCAGCCCAAACACTTCCAGAAACAAACATTAACATTACAAACACTGCATGAGGGCAGAAGAAGGATCTCACAGTTGTGGTATTTGTAATTTCAATTGTGGTATGAGGACTGTTTATGAAGACTTCAAGAGATACATGCCAGAGCTCTAATTTGGACCTTTCATTTTCATGTGGAAATAATAATAAAAATAATTTGTTTGTTCTCTCTCTGGCTGCTCCCAGGTACCTTTCAAGTCAGTCAGTTATTTTTAACAAGCAAACAGCACTTTTTTTACAAGAACTTCTGAATGAAGCCCCATTCAGAATGACAAATAAATGTGAGCATCCTCTTCTGAGATAATTAGCAGGAAACTTCAGCAACAACTCTGATTCCTAGAATTTTAATGGCAAGAGTGACCTTTGCAGCACAGGGTTGAATTCCTGGAGGCAGCAAAGGGTTGAATTCCTCTTTAATTTACAGCTACTCATAAACAGAAACAAATACCAAAGTCAGAAATTATGGGCCTCCATCCCCCTGATTTTGCAATGAAAACCTCGTCCACCATCACTGCTTTTAACCCTCCCCAAGTGCTGATGGAGGTAAAGCTCTGTCCTCCACTGCCCTCTCCATTTCCCTTTGCCCTCTGTGACATGATGGTGCCTTTCCCAAAACTGGGAGAACACAAGAGCAGGGAGCTGTAAGGAGAGCAAACCTTGGACCTGCCCCAAGAGGAAGTGCTCAAAGCCAAGCTGGATGAAGTTCTGAGCAACCTGGTCTGAAGGAAGGCGTCCCTTCCAGGAAGGCATGGGGGGCTGAAACAAGATGATCTTTAAGGTCCCTTCTTACCAAAACCAGACTTTGACTCTATGAAAAGCAGAGGGAGAACAACCAAGAAAGAAAAAAGTTAATAGTGACATTCATCATAGGGAAAGGCCAGTGCAGCCCTGACAAAATGCCTGGGGACACAGTCCTGGGAAGGACCTGGTTAGGGCCTGATTGTTACAGGAAGCCACTGTTGAGAAATAGAATAATTTGGGTTTATATCATGCCTTTCAGACCCGAGCTATGGCAAAATAAGATGAGAGATGAGCTGCAGTGCAATTTATGTCTGGAGAAGCGAGGCAGGCTTTACTTGCACAGCAGTACCCTGCAGCCTGCCTTTGCCAGCAGAAGGGCTCTGCTGAGCAGGAGGACTCTGGATCTAAAGGCAGGAGTGAGGCAATTTGTTCTGCTGCCTCTGCCAAGGATGCTCCTCACAATCTGTCCTGTCCTCCCTCATCACTAAAGCAGGACCAGCAGTGACAAGGACATGCACCAGTCCCACCTCAGGGCCAGCACAGCCAAAGGGATGCAAGAGTCCATGTGCCCATCCATGTGTCCTGCCCGAGGCCCAAGTGTCCCCCTGGGCAAACATGTTTAACCCCTGAGAGTGCCCAGCAGCACCCACAGGAGCTCTGGGAGCTGCTGTCCTGTCAGGGTGGCCCTGCTTGCAGTGACAGTGGAATCCTTCCCACGACTGCTCCTGAGCTGGGGATGGCTGCAGGCAGAACCATTCTGCATTTGTAAGGACAAGCTGCACATTCCCACTGGGCATGTTTTCCTGGGTTGCCTTCTCCAGCAGCAACCTGCCCGACCTCCAGCTAACCTGCAATCCAAACAACTGTGCTGGAAGGGAATGTGTCCACAAACTCAGCCTGAGCTGCAGGAAGCAGAGACACACATGAATAAAACAAAACCAATTTGTTATCTCGGATTAAACCCTTGGTGGCTTCAGCAGAGCTTGACTTGATACAGGGGTTTCATCAGCCCCCAGGTTCAGGGCAAACATGGCAGAAATATGTGCAAGGAAGCCTGCAAGTCAGGATGATTGGCTCTGTCTGGGATGAGGAGAAATACACAGCCTGTGTTCTGCAGAGGAATGGATGTAAATTATTGTAAGTAAAACACAGCAGCTTGTTTACAATGTGTGTTACCTAAATTATGTCAATATTTCTCTCAATCTTTTTTTTGTCAAGCCCTCCTTCACATGCAAACAAATCCCTCTCCCACCCCTCAGCTTTCAAAAAAAATCAAGCAACCACATATCCTCTTCAAGTGCCAGTCAATCATAGGTTTCAAAGTGTAAGCAGAAGAAAATATCTCTTTTTTTGCTTTTGAAATGAACACAAAATAAGAAAAAAACCCACAAACCGGTAACATCCGACCATCATTAGTGAGTGTTTAATCAGAAACAACAGATTGGCCTTCAATCATCACTAATGACAACTTCTCTGCTGTGAAGTCTGACTCTGCAGGCAAGCACAGGGGAGCTCTCAGAGCCTGACACACAGGGCTTTAGTAATACTCTCTGTGACCTGTGATTCCATTTGTCCTATAGAATCATTGTACCTGCCATGTCCAGGGCCATTTCTTATGTCCCCTCCTGAAAGGGAAAAAAATTACAATGGATACCTGCTCATGCTTCACTGAGGTAAAGCCAGTAATAAAGGGAGTTGGATTTTGCTACACAATCAGGAGGAGCAGCAATAACTCTTCTCAGCAGCCAGAAAGTTCTGGAGGTATATTGTTTTCTCTAGCTACTGGAAATAAATCCCAGGGGGTAATTACAGAACAGAGAAATAACACATAAATCTTGTTTAATTGACAACACCAAGAAAAAAAGAAACACCACAGAGTTTCCTCCCTCCTCCTGCACTCCTCATGTTGCTCCTAATGTCTCTGGGACATCTGGAAACCAGGGAGGGTCAGACCCAGAAATCTCAACATGGATGGGGAAACTGCCTTAATGTAAAGCTCTTATGGGGAGGCATCCATCTCAATCCCTGGTAATGGGTTACAAGGAGAACCAACAGAGCAGAAAACTGGCATCAGCCTGGATTATCTCACTCCAGGACTTCTGACCCTGCAGGAGAGGATTCACACAGGACTGCAGAGCTGCAGCTTCTCCAGCGCAGGCCCTGAGCAGGGTGTGCTGCTGCCTCACGCTGCCAGGCAGAGAAGGGAGAGCTGGAATTCTCCTTCCTGCCCTGACCTGCTGTGCTTCTCTGTCCACAGCACCATGGCCCAGACTCACAGGTTTAGCAGCTGTGTGCCCCAGGCAGCACAGGGCCTGAAAGGAAATGGCAAGGATCTGTGTGGTTTGCTGTCCTGGAATCAGCATTTGAAGGCAAACCCCCTGGAAAAAGCTGTGTGTCATCTCTCTTCATCCAGCAGTTTATAGGCAATCCAGTGCTGGAAGGAGCAGCATGTCCTGGGAGCTGATATCCAGTTTACTCTTGCTTTTGTCATTGACCCCTACATTATCACCTTTAGAGGAAATTTAAAAAAATGAAAAAAAATTTTAAAAATTAATGAAAGGGACTGGAAATGCTCCCTGAGCTGTCTGAGAGGTCTGGTGGTGGGCTCAGTGCCTTAGAGCAGCCACAGCATCTGTTCCTGGCACCAACACATGCAGGGCACTTGCTGCTCCTGGGACAGACCCAGAGCAGAGGGAGGCACAGGGCAGAGGCCAGAGCTCCTGTCCAGAGCCTCACTGCCACTCCAGCTCTTACTGCAGGGCTGAGGTGATGGAGAGGGACTTCTTACAAGAGCACCTAGTGAAGGACAAGGGGGAATTGCTTCAAACTGAGAGCAGGTTTAGAGGAGATATGCCGCTAGACGTACACGAAACAACCACACACCGTCAGTGTCAGAGTGAAAAAGAAGGAAGTTTATTTGGGATTTTGATTTATATAGTTTTTGGAGTTTGATCAGGGATTGGGCAGTGAGTTTGACACCTCTCTGACCCCACTGGTCAAACTAGATGTCCATCAATTGTCCTTCTTCAGAGAGGAATGAGAAAAACCTCCACTTTGTTTATGTTACAATGTGTGAGAACTCCAGTACAAAAATGTAAACATCAGGAGGCTGAAAAGATCAGGGCGACAGAGATATGAGGAAAAGAACTCTGTACTTTGTCGGTGGTGAGGCCCTGGCAGAGTTTGGCCACAGAAGCTGTGGCTGCCCCATCCTGGAAGTGTCCAAGGCCTGTCCATGTACCCACCATGATCTAAGGCTGATCCTTTTGCTTCCTGCTCTTTGGTCAGGGATATCTCTGCAAGCTGCTGTGGTAACAAACTGTCCTGCCTCATCCTGCTGCCTGTGCACAGAGCAAGGCCAGGGTGAGGAGCAACCAAGTGTTCCCCACTCCCAACTCTGCCTCTTCCCTCTCCAGGCTGTCCTAGGAGGATGAGTGAGACACCAGACAGGAACACACATTTCTCATGCAGATGGCTTTTACAGACATACAAAGCCAAAAATGTCCTTAAAATACATCACCATGGAAGCTGAGAGACAACACAAAAATCTGCTGATCCCAGTATTGAACTTTAATCACTGGAACCCTGCAGAGTTCTCTGCTCAGCCTGCAGAGCCCCCTGGAAACCACCCAGGTCCAAATGACAGTGTCATTGTCACCAGCCTCCCACCAGTGTGTTGTTCTATACCAGCCTGGCCCCACAGAGAGTTTATCACAGAAGAAACTTCACAATGCCATTTACACTTCCCTGAATGCCAGGGATCCAGCAGCATGTGCTGCAATCCAACCCTTTTTTGCAGCTGTGGAGGAGAATGTCAGCCCCACCACGATGGCACACAGCTTGTGATTGTCTTTGCCTCCCTGTCCCAGCTGGCAGAGACAGCCCTTTCCCTCACAGAGATGTAACCCGAGTATCAGTAAATCAGGATGTCACCACTGATACCCCCCAGACCTGTGAGCAGACTTCTCCCTCCAGGGCTGTGCAGAGAGGTGTTGGCAGCAGCTGTCACTCGCTTTTGTTACTTCACTGTAGCAGATTAACTCGTGGTGCTTAGAAAGAGCAGAAACCAAATGGCAGGGTGAAGAAAACATCTGGAGCAGGAATCAGTGTGCCTCTCTTCTTTCTCTTCCACACGCTTCTTCTTCATACCTTTTTTTTTTCCTTTTTTTTCCTTTTTTTAAAATTTGATCACTGGATTTGAAACCACAAAGTAAAAGCGAAAATTTGCATCGTTTTCACCGAAGTCAGTGGGATGATGCACAAGGTTTAGAGCTTCATGGAACAGGAAAAGAGCCCCAGCAAGGCCTTAGGGCAAACAGGGCTCCTCCCTCACTGTTTCTCCTTTACACAGTGATACTGTGAGACACCAATATTGCTGATTACCTGGGAGGATACCAGGGCTCTCCTGCCATTCCTGTGAAAATCCCAGGGCACTTACTGTCAAGTGGATTCATTCTGGATTTCTGGTCAGTGAGGATGAAGGGGGTCTTGGTTATTTTTCTTCCCATTTTACATTTCAGACTTGGCATTAAAGATTAAAAAGAGGCTCAGGTTCCCAGTGCAGCCACAGTTCATTGTGCAGCAGGCAGGGACAGAATTCCCTTTCTGCCTGGGAACACTGGGGGATGTCCTGTCCATCTCACTCACGTGCAGATCTGGAACAGGAGGGGCCTCAGGATTTTCATCCCAAACCATTGTCAGCTTAAACCCATCCCCTGACATGCTCATTTTTCTTTAAATGTATAAGTATTGCTGTATCTAGGCTGCCCCAGAGTAGTTCTTCTTTTGTGATCAAACACAAGTTCAATCATCTGATTCTTGTAGCATCCTCTTTCCCGCTCAGTTTGCTCTCTCCTCCTCTTCCCTTTCATCTCTTCTTTATTCCCATTTCTATTCCTTTTTCACTGTTCTTACCTCTAGTTTATGCACTGAATGCACCTTCCTTGGTGAGTGTCTGAAAGTTCTGGAAGCCAGCTGGGTTCTGGGAAGTTGCACTACCCTGGATTCTTTTGGTAATGCCAGGTTCTCAAAGAGGCAGCTCCCCTTTCATTAAAGCAATCTTCATTGTATTATCCACATTTGCATTCAAACACACTTACCTCGATCCTGAAGCACAGGTGTGTACTTGGAGCAGACCAGCAGTGAGTTTGTAAGTAGTTTAAAATACAGCAATCATAAAAATTCCAGCAGTTTTGGGAAATAGGCCTGCTGAGTTTCTCTGCTCTACACAGTGGTGTACACAGGGAGCCCCAGATTGTTTGGGATAATGGCCCAAGCCTTGTAAAAGAGCTGTCACAGTGGTGGATCATATGGTTTCCAGTGAATTAAGCAGAGTCACTTAAATTTGATTATCCCTCTTTCAGTTAATGTATCTAAAAGGGTTGGGGAAAAAATTATCCAGCATCCAAATCCTTCCATTAAACTATTTTGTGAATCCAGCTTTTAAACACGGTTGACAAAATGAAGGCTTTTATTGCTGCCCTTCATCCCTGGGACATCCAGAATGGAGCTTACAATGCCCATTGCCTGTTTTAGGTGTTTGTACTTGTGTGTCGCAACCAAAGTGTTTGAAAAGAACCACAGTAGCAGCAACAGAGCATAGCAAGGCAAATTTTGTAGATATTATCATTCCCCTGATTTTGTACAATCAAAAAGTGACAATTCCATCTTAATTTAAACCTAACCTCAGCACCCCAGTCAAACTGTAATTCTTTTTGAGCATCCTCAAAAAGTCCTGGACATGTAAATGGGTCTAACAAGCTCCCTTTCCACACTGAGGTGAGCCATGTCTGCTGTGAGCAGACACAAATCCACCCTGGAAAGTGCAACAGGACCAGAAAAGCCTAAAAGAGAA
>VXBB01001325.1:13609-48473 GCA_013399915.1 Illadopsis cleaveri
ACAGCTTTCATGCCTTATCCAGCTGATTGACTAGGATGTGTTTGTTTATATGAAACTATACAAACCAAAATAATAAATCCTAGTCCAGAGTCACTTTTGCTTTCAAGTTCAGCACATGAAAATACCCCCAGGATCTTGGTCTGGCCCTTTCCTCATTGCCCCATTGTGCCTTCAGGAGAGCACAGAGGCACCCAAGTGTTACTTGTGTTTTTGGGATACAGCAATAAGTGAGCATGAGAAGCTGCTGGCAGGCAGAGAGGAAAATGATGCTGTAGTACAGCACAATGACACAAAGACTCTGACTTCAGAAGGCTGAAAATGACTCCTTTATTCTTGGGATGTGTCTCTCCTTTTATACTATTCTACACAGACCAATTCGATTGGTGACAAGAAGACAAACCTCTTCAATCACATTGGTCAGACCAGAGGGACATCAAGCAGAAGTCCTTCCTAGAGAAAATATGTAAACAATTTTGCCATTACCAAAACATATCTCTTGTTTACAGAAAATTCCCTGGGAAAGGAATTTCAGAAAACTACAACATCTCAGGCACAAACCAGGGCTACAGGAAAGGGCTGAAGGATCTTCCCTCTGGATCCAGGGAGCAATGCCCAGGTGCTGAAGTCAGGGGAGCCATAGAACATCCCTCTCCTTCCCCAGAGCAAGAGGGGGCAGAGAAATCTTTACACAGGGAAGTGGAGGAACCACCATGTCTGGAAGTGTTTAAAAAACATGGATCCATGGCCCTTAGGGGCATGGTTTAGCTGTGGGCCTGGCAGTGTCAGGTTAAAGGTTGGACTCAAGGATCTTAGAGGTCCTTTTTAGCCCTAAATATTCCACCATTCCTTAGGATGGTGCAGATGTGATGGTCCCATGTGTGGCTGAATAAGACAAAACTGTGTTTTGTTCCATTTTCTGTTGAATGCTCAACTATTAAAGCAGAGTTTTGTGGCATTCCAGTGGAGAAGGATCACTTTACAGAATCTTTTTTTTGTAAATCCTACAGAAATACTACAGAGTCCAACAAATGAAAGCACTCAGAATCCTCTGGCCTTCCCTTTCATATAATTGTTTGCATGAGGTTGATTTTTTTTTTCCCAGACTGCTGACTCTCTTCTGGGAGTTCTTTTAATTATGCTCATAATATTATTTCAGTAGGAGCACTCTCATTCCTATACTACAAAATTACTTGATAAAAAGATTTTGTTTTAAATGTCCACAGACTGCAGCAATAACAGGAAGATGTTCCAACCACGCCCTCTCCAAGCTGGGCACCAGAGAGAGGGAGTGAAAAACATGTGAACTCCCCAGCTGGTTTCTTGATAATGATTTTAACAAGGATAATGAACAGGAACTTGTGGAAAATGGAATCTTTTATCCTTGGGGGCAGGAGAAAGATTTAGGTTTGCTACTTCCTGGATTTGTTTTGTGAACTCCAAGGATGAAAAAGTGGCAGTCATTTCTGAAAATCTTCTCTCTGAATTCCAGCCAAAGCACTTCCAGGGGGAGCACTCTGCAAGGAGAAGGAGAAGAATTGTGAAGTGTCACAAGTTTATTAGGAGCCCTGCAGGGATGGCCCAAAATGCTACAGGAGGGAGGCTCAGTGCTTGGGGAACTACACTGGGACTTGGGACTAATTCCCATCTCTCTCCAAACCCCCACAGAATTTGAGAGAAGTCCCCCAGGCTCACTGTGCCTCAGTTTCTGTTTGCAGAGGTGTCCCAAGGATAACCAAGTTAATGAGTTGTTCAAAGGAAATATGGATAAAGACCAGCTAAGGAGTGAATCAGAAGCATCCCCACAGCTGTGTGTATTGGTGGAACTGCAGAACACCAACGTATCTCTAAATTAGAAAAAGGAAAAAAACAAGTTTCCTTCTTCTTAGAGCGTCACTTGTGGGTATTTCTGGACTTTCTCCTACAACATTAACTAGCACCTAGAGACAGGCTGAGTTGATAAGTTCAGCTCTGGAGGAAATGTTCCATAACATCCCATTTGCTAAAGTAACATCAGGATTTCAACCCACTGTTGTAGGGATAATGGGGAAATGGTTTTTTAGCAATAGCAATACAGATTGCTGCTGTCAGCAAAAGGCAGCTGTGAACACATCACTCAGGATGTTGTCTCTGTTGTCTGAGGGTCTGGCCAAAACCCTGGCAAGGCCATCAAGAGCTCCCCAGGGCACAGAGTCACCTCACATAATATTTGCTACTTAAACAGTGAGCTTAAGTCTCCCAGGCTCCTTCAGCAGCTTGTGGAGAACCAGACCTCCCTTGACGTGCCCATACTCTGTGAGCATCAGAGAACAGGGCTGGAGCAGGTGCCACACCAGGGGCTCCCCTGGGGTTTGCACAAATTGCTCATCGCAGGCTCTGGGTATTAAGTCTTCATTCCATTATGGTTCTTTCCTGCAACCAAAAAAAACCCCAAAACCCCCAAAACAAACAAACAAACAAACCACAAAAAACCAAACAAAACAAAACAAAAAAATTCAAACAAAAAAACCACACCCACCCCAAAATAATACAAAAAAAAAAAAATTTAAAACCCTACCAAACAAACAAACAAAACAAAAAATAAGAACTCTGAGCAAGAATATACCAAATTTACCTTTCCCAGCTCTGTGAAATACAGGCTGAATTACCTGATGCAAACCAGTTTAGTTTGATACCCACTGAACACAGGTACATTCAGGAAAAGCAACAGTTCCATATATTTATGTCTGCCCTTTTTTTTCTTAATGCTGGCATTCAGCACAGCAAGAGATCAAACTCTTTATTGTGCCTTGAAAAAAAATTTGGCAGAATTTACATGTAAATGCCTCCTGAGAGCGAGCATTGTATTTATCGCTGGCTCTAAGTTGAATCTGTTTCCAAGGTGCTACTGCAGCCCCTTGTAAGAGCCCACCTGGGGATACTGCAAACACATCTGACACAAAACAGTGCAGAGGTTCAGGAGTTACTCAGCTTCTAATTTGTGAAGAACCATCACATCTCAGGTGTGAACTACTCATTAAAGCCTCTTTCTTCTGCTCCTGTTTGCTGTTCCCCTATGCCATTAAGGAGCTGGCAGTGAGAAATGACCCTTCCCATCCTCAATGGAGCCTTCTCCCTGGGGATCAATAAATAGCTAGCGAGGAGACGCAGATTTAGACACAGACCCTGCCAGATCCAAGGAAAATCTTCTCCCCAGAGGGCTGAGTGCAGTCAGACCTCAGCCAGGAGCTCCCATCCAGCCATCCCAAGGCCACTTTTATTCCAAAAGCTGCTAGCACTGAGCCATAAGGAGTCTGTCACACGTCAGCAGGGCTTGTAAATGCTCCTTTGGGAAAGCAACTTGCACAACAGCCCTGGTTTATTACTGCTTCCTCATCCTGGTTTTATTTCTCTCCAAAGCACCACTTCATTCTTTAGAACAAACAAGTATATTTTTAAAATAGCCAGAGCACTTTGCCCTCACCCGGTGGCTCTCACACCGTTGTGCTGTGAACTTTGCAGATCGTTCCTCATTTCCTCGGGGAAGATGCAATCTCTACTGTCAAACCTTTTCTGTTTCATTGCAACCAAGGACTTGTGGCTGCCTGGACAAAATTGCTTCAGAGCCTGGGGCCTCGCAGCAGGAGTGGGGTTGGGCAGAGCTAGGGGAGCTGTGCAGGTACAAAGGCAAACCCCAACACCCTCCCCCAAATTTCCTTGGGTGGAGCCAGTGACCTTCCCATGGGATAGAGCCTGAGTTGCGGAATAAGGACTTTACAATGAAAATTGTGAAGCAGGTATGTTTTATTTCCAGCTGGGACACACGGGGGATTTTCCCCATACATCCGTGCCCGGTTGAGACAGGTTTCAGGCTTAACTACACATTGATCCCACAAACCCAGACCTCCCAGGTTTAAATACACTTTAATTCACAAAATTCACACCTCCCTGCTCACCCATTCCCCTCCCACTCTCTGCCTCCTTACTCTTCATATTATAATTAGTGTTCTGTGGTGCCACACCTGGTGGTCGAGGGCAGGGGTCTTCTGATGAAGGAAGAAGTCCTCCTGAGCTGTTTGCTGTTTGTCTCTGGGCAGGCTCAGTGGAGGTTTGGCTGATTCCCAGGTCACTCTGTCCTGGCCAAAACCACGGGCCTGGTTCTTGCTGGTTTCTGAAGCCCCAGGTTCTGCTTTATTGGGTTTTCACACTGCCTAAGTCCTGCTTTACTGAATATACATCTTATCTTTATGGCCTTTACTGTTACAAGTTGTTTCTACTTAACAGGTTACATTCTTATGTGTTTTGTTACAAGTTGTTTTTCTACTTTCACAAAACTGCTAAACAAACTATATATTTCTGTTTCCCTTCCACCTGCTCAAGCACATTATGCACTTCTAAAATTCTGAATTTTCATGTACATATGTTTCTCATATCAAGCCCTTGCTGGTTCACTGCAGTTTAAGGAGATGTGTCAGGTGAAAAGAATGGGCCTGAGCCTTTATTAATTTTAGCTCTTTATTAAAAAAAAAATCAGCTATGGGGGTCGTCTGCAGATACCGAAGATCGCAGCAACCGGCAGTCAGGAACAGGTGAGGGAAGTGTCCAGCAAGGTTTCGCAATCACTGAGACGGGTTGCTAGGCAGCAAGACAGCTCCTCTGCTTCAGGGGACACGCCCCCAAGAATCGGAATATTTTGCTTCTAAACNCCCTCCCAGCACCCCGGAGGCAGCCCCTGGCGGCCCCACCCCAAAGGGGCGCATGTCAGCGAGGCGCGGGGACGGCCTCGAGCTTACAGCGCCCCGGGGTAGCTCTGGGGGGGCCGGAGTCGCTCGCAGGGACACGACTCGCTGCCCCGGGGGTCGCTCGGCAGGGCCCACGGGTGCTGCAAGCACGGCAGCCAAAAACTCGCATAGGAACAAGAGCGGGCCTGAGGACGAACCCCGGGACACGACGAGCAAGTACTCTCGACGGCAAGCACTTACAGCGACTTTCAGCTCCCCCTCCTGCGGCCCCAGCCCTCAGGGGATTCCCCTTCTCACACAGCTGGGTTGGACTGAGGTTTTATCACCTACATGTCTTTGGTGAAAAAAAGTTACCAGAAATTCATTCTTAACATCAGGTGCTCACGGTTTCTCCTCCTGTCACCACCACAGGCACCTGTGACCTATTCCACACTTTGTGTCTGCAATTTGAACTTTAGTTTCTGGCAGCCCACCTTAACCTGCATGAATCCCTGTACCTGGGGGATATCAAAACAAAAACTGCACAAGAGAGAGAATGCGGAATCTTCCCACAGGAATGTTGTTACCTCAACTTTCCTGAGCAGCTCAGTCCATTATCAATGATTTTTGTCATCCCTCAGCCATCTTTGTCACACTGTCTACATTTCCATCTTTAGGAAACCAAACCACCACATGGCAGAACTGAGATAATAAGGAGACCAGCTGGAATCCTTGGAAATAAAAAGTGTTTCTAATCAAAATAAAAATATTCCATTTTTAGGAAGCCTGAAAATTCAAACAATATGAAAGAGCAATTAGATTTTCCCCCATGTCCTGGTTTTGGTTGAATGCTATTTGCACTACACTACTTCAAATATCAAGTGGGACCAAAAAAGTCACTTTAAGGGAAAGTTCAAAATAGTAAAATATTTTTAAACATCATAGTATTCTTATTTCTCTTCTAATGAATAATTCTTCATGGATTGAATGGTCTGGCAAAGATTTTTAAAGCATCAGCTTTTACAAAAATGGAAATCTGCTCTTTTAAAGCATTCTGATAATAAAACTTTCCTTTGCCAGCCAAGGACACTGCTCTCAGAACTGCAATTTGTACTGTCTTCTTTATAGGACATTGATCTCTCTGCTACACATATTAGGACATACACACTTCACAGGTTAATGACAAAAATGTAATATTGGTTTCAAATACTCTTTCCCAGAGAATTGCCTTTTGATAGAAAGGAATTTGATGAATTCCCAGGCCCACACAGGCACTGCCCAGACAGGGAGGGATGACTGCAGCAAAACCCCTCGAACAGGAGGTGACTGTGAGCAGCCACAGGCACCAAACTGATATTCCAGGGCTGTCCCAAAAGTGCCCTCTCTCCATCAGATATTAACTCAAGGATGGCCACTGATGATAAAAGTGGATTTATAAAAAATTATGCCAAGCCTCACCTCCTCATCTCAGTGCACCCCCACACTTTAACAACTGTTTCCATATTAGGAAATGAGTTTAAGCCTCACCCCTGAACTTTTAAGGAAGAAGAACCAGAAACGTCTGTGCTTCTCTTACCATCACTGGCCCAGTGCCAGGGCAAAGGCACCCATTGGGTCCTTGAGCTGTTCCTCAAGAAATGCAGCTATTTTCTATTGGGCAGCAAGCCAAAAATCCCTCCTGGATCATTGAATACTTAAGAGAGAGCTCAGAAATTCTCTGGGCTTTTTGGGGGGTTTTAGCAGGTGCAAGGGGCCTCCCTGCACTGTGCATGGCTTTTACTCTTTTGTTCTGCATAGTTTGTTATTTTTGCTTTAATTAAAACTTTTTTGTCTTTTCAAAACACCTCCAATCAAGCCATCTCGCTAATTATTCTTAACGATTTCTGAGAGGCTGCTGGCTTGATACACCTTCCTGGGGCTCATAACACACTGGCCTCATGCAGCCATGTATCTACCTCCCAACCAAATTCCAGGTGTGGCTTAGAGTATTTTGCTTTTCTACAGCACTTTCTTTGCTGTTAATTCAAAATACCTAATTTTTATTCTCTTTCTTAAATAGCTTCTTATGATTCTAAGTCATCTTACATTGCTGTAGTTCCTCTTACAGGGAAGATACCAAATCCTTGTATATTTTTAGTGTAAATCAAGAGCAATACCCCTGAAGTCAAGAGTGCATAATAGCAAAGTAAGAAGACAATTAAGTCCTGCTGCTTACAAACTGCTTTGGAATCTCTGGGAATAGAAAGGTGTTATATAAATCTAAGATATTATTTATTAGTTGATAATAAATCCATGTGGCATAGTAATGCACACACAAACTCTAAATACAGACAGAGGTCAGTAGGTCGTGTGTCTCTTTTCCCTCTCTCTCTGGAGAGCAGTGCCTTGTATAACAAGAAATGAGTACCAAAATAAAAAAAATGTAAAGGCCAATAAAAACAAGCTGCTTTTTAGCCCTTATAACTGCACATTGTGTTTCAGTGGCATCTTCACTTAATACTTCAATTTTTTTTCTCACTTTGCAAGTCCACAGAGTAATGACAGCCTATAACAGAGAGCTTCAGTGCTAATTTCAGAATGCCTGAGTCAGCCACTTATCTTCATTTATCCTCTTCTGCTGGAATCTTGTTTAAAAAAAAAAACAACCTCAAACCAACCGCAATTTCATAATCCTAAAATAAATGGACACACACACTCCCTCTCCTTATGCTTTGCTGACAATTAACTTTCCTGTGCTATTCTCCTGCAATTTCTTGTTACTGCCTTTATGCCCAGCTACATTTAGTGCCAGCAGTCAGATTGGTCTTAATGTTAAAGCTGTAAGGGTTCCTATTCATTGAATAAATCACGTTTCATTTAAAGATTACAGAATGTCAAACCCAGCAGACCTTTCCCTTCACAGTTTGCAGCTTGTTGCCTGTCCCTGTGGTTTCCAGTGGGGAGATCTTCATATTAATTGTATTTTCTTCCAGAATAACATGAATCCAGCCCAGGATTTCCTAAGTGCTCTTTAGTTAGCAGCTGACACTCTGGGTGTGTCTGTTTGTGGTGTCTGCAACCCTTTTATCCTGGTAATTAGATGGACAGCACAATCTAGAGAATGATCTTGCAGCTCCAACCCACAAATCACAGAATCACAGACCCTTTTAGGTTGGAAAAGGCCTCCAAGGTCCTTGAGTCCATTCACTGACCCTCCCTTGCCAAGGCCACCACTGACCCCTGTCCCCCAGAGCTCCATCCACACGTGGTCTGAGCATTCCCAGGGATGGAGCAGCCACCAAGCCTAAGAATGAGCTTTTAAAACAGGAACCAGACCTTTCCTGGCCTAGACACTGCCTGGGGATGGTGACTCCAGCTTCAACCACTGAATTCCTCAATTCCAAGTTGAGGAATTTCCAGCTGTGGGCAGTGGCCACCAGATGGGTGCTGGGGGTTCTGTGTGCAGTGGTGGTTGTCACCTCCTCCTGGGGGCACAGATGGCACCATCAGGGCACTGATGGCTCCTCTGCTGCTTGGGGACTGGGGGTTCACTTGGCACAGAGGCTCCAATCTCCCCTCTACAGATGTTTTACACATCTGCCAGGTGACATGGGAAAAGCAGCAGTGGAAATTGATGTTTTAAGGTAGTTCTGTGCTTGGTGACAGGAGTGTGTTGGGTTAGGATGAGAAAATAATCCTTCCTTGTCTGGAACAGGTTGCCAGCAGAAAGCAGCAGCTTTTCTTGTGTGGGTGCATTTTGTCCCAGACAGTGAGGTGGCAAAAATTCAGCCACTGCCATACACTGCTTTTTCCATCAACAGCTGGTCTGGAAGGGACCCAGCTCAAAGCAGGTGAAATCAGAACATGTTGCTCATTGGCTTGTTGGGAGCTGATGGTCTCCAGAGATGAAGATTTCAAAACTTCCTGACTATCCTGGAGTCCTTTGCAGGACCCACATAATTGCATCAGTGCTGTTCCCACACTCCAGAAAACAAAAGATGATTTACACAAATGAGCTCTGTCATTCAGACAGCCACAAATGGCCACGCGAGTGCCAGAGACTGATGCAGGGACACAGCAGTGCAGGTTTGTTGGAGATGTGGGCACTAAACCAGGCAAATGTAGAAGGAACTCTGACATATGCAGGCTGCAAGACAGACAAACGAGTCACTTGCTACAACTGAAGGCTCAGAATTTGCCTCCTTGTTGGGAGCAGTGTGAACTTGATGAATATTTGAGCTGCCACACTATATTCAGGAGAGTCAAATAACTGCTGGTTTATTTTTTCTCCATGCCCTGCACTCCTGCCTGTGTTAATATTTGCTGTGCTTTCTGGAAATTGCTTCCATCCTGCATTCTGTTCAGATAACAGCAGAGCAGAGGAGACATATGCTGTGCTGACAGCAAAGAGATTGTTGGAGTTTTCTTAAAGCCGGCACAGAACATAACAGCAGCAGGAGACAAATATCCTCCCCTACGAGGAGCTGGTCCCCTCAGAGCACAAACAGCTCTGTACCAGTCTGGGTTATGACTTTATCCTCATTTTAAACCAAGCACGGGGCTCACAGTCCTGCCCATCAGTGTTAGCACATTCCCTGTCTCTCTGTGCAGGAACAGTTTTCCCAGCAGTGTCTCCAGTGGGGCTCTTTCCCACTGGAATCTGTGCAGGCTGAGGCAGATCTGGATGCTCTGTGGGTGAATTAAAATCTTCTCCATGCCTACCCCATTTCTGACCTCTCCTGTGAGATGAGGGCCATTTTCTGAACAAGAATGGTTTTATTCCTTCTCTGCTCTCCACAACATTACCCATCCCTGCTTTGAGCTCTGCTCAAAAACAGCAGCTGAAATCTCTGTAACTTTGGCCTAAACTATGATCAAGTTTTATTTTAAACTGAGGCTTAAGTACAACATTGGCAAATGGTTGTTGTAGCCTTTCTAGCAGGAGCTCTGTGCTCCAGATGCCTTGGCTGTTGTGTAAGACAAACCTGGAAACAAGGCAAAGTATCCATCACTCCAGTCTCCATAGTTCGAGGTGATGGGTATTGAATGGAAGAGAATCACACTGTCACTAACACAAATTAGTTCAAAGGGGTTTGAATCAGGCCCAAGGGGAACTCTGCAGTACTTTCAGCTTTGAAGGTGACGTCTCAAAGTTTCTTCTCATTTTGTGTTTGTTTTTATCAGAGCACAAATGTTCCTGGATTTCAAAAAGCTGCTGCACCAAATTTGGATGGCAAGGAGGGAAAGGGGAATGGGAAATTTGAACTGTTTTAAATATCACCTTTTATGATAGATGGTGTCCAACAACACATTGTGTTTCTGTAGAGTCTTCTGTGTGTGGTTCCTTAAATCCCTTTTCATAAATAAAACCATCTGTCTCCTTTGAACTATAGCAGCTCTAATTTAAAAAGTCAGTATTTGCCAATGTCTACAACTCATTAGCTCTGAAGCTATGAAAAACTTCCCTATCTGGCTCTTCATTTAGCAGGCTTTGGCAATCACTGTGTTTTAAAAATTATGCCTGCTAGTTGTAGACATCCATTTTTATGAAAGATGTGTTTTGCTTTGGATATCAGGTGAATTGAAAGGTAAAAGTGAGATTAGGAGCAGAAGCTGAGCAGTCAGCCTCTAATCTGAAAGGAAAATCTCACTTGGGGATCTACCTGGACATCAGTGCTGGGACAGATAAACTCTTGTTATCCAGCTGTGCTGAAAGTGCAGCTGAGCACAGCCCTGCCCACAGCAGAGCCCTGCAGGCTCCTGCTGGAGCTGGGGAATGTGACCTGGAGAATTTCCCTGGTGCTGCAGCACGGTTATGGATGTTGACTGCTGGGATTGCAGCCTGCTGGGGTGCTTAAAAGCAAAATGCAGGAAAGGAACTCAGGAAACATCCAAGAGAGCCACAGAAACAGAATGAGACCTCAAAGGAGCTGAGAGCCTGCTGCTGTATTAACTCTGTTACCTGTCAGGTGCAATTGTGATCAGTGTGATCATTACAAATAAAAGAACAAGGCTCAGCTTGTTACACACTGTCTCCAAGTTAAAAAAAGAGGGAACCTAGTTTCTACAAAATGAATTTTATTTCCCTAGATTTGGTAAAGGCTTTCAGCTGGCACTGCTTTTAGCAAGGGGAAGGATGAGGTGTGGGTGAGCACACTCTGCCTGCTGGGCCCACAGGACCAGGACAGATAAGTACAGCTCATTCATCAATAAAGCTCAGCAAGGAAGGGCAGGCTGGATTTGCCTGCCCGTGTTGTGCCTCTTCCCTCTGAACAGGGATTTCTATCTCTAGGGCTGTTAATATAGCACCTATTAAAGACAGTGGATTCTCTTTAGAAATAGGGAGATAATGAGGCCATTTCCACTCAACACCACATTTAGATAGAAAAACAAAACAAATAACACTGTCAAGATTTATAGCAAATACATTATAAAGGGCAACAGAACATTTGTATAAAGAACTGAAATGGACCTGCAGTAGAAAACACAGTTTACTTTTATGACTTTAACTTTAGGGCATGGAAGGCACCTCATTAATGATTAGAGGGATACAGATGAGCCATAACAGTCTCTATATCCTTATAAATGATATACAGGGAGAGCTAAAAGACAGCAAATTGCAGTCTTCACTGCTGTGCTTTTTCCTCTTCACCTCTTTCTTTCTCAGCCTCTTTCTTCCAGCTGAAAGAGGGAATTAAAATTTATGTTGACCAACTGGGTATTAACTTAGTCAAATAACTAATCACTTCTATTAGGTGGCACAGATAGCTGGTCTGGACTGGAGCATCTGGAAATGCAGTAGCCTCTTGTAAACAGCATAAACTCTGTTTTTAAGCCACTGAGCTGTGTTCCCTGGCAGGAGCCAGCCCAGAGCTCACCTCCATCAGGCCTTGCTGACAGGCAGGTGACGTAATTAACTCATTAAGTCACAGCAGCTCAGTCTCTTTGGATCGCTTGACCTTATGCTATAAGACAACCCATTCATCAAGGGCTTGTCCTCCTGAGCACAGGCGAGGAAGGGAAGGAAGGAAGGAAGAGGGGAGAAGCAATGAGCAAAAGGAAAATGAAGTGACTTACTGAAGGGCACGAGGAGTCTGCAGGACCAGCAGGGCTGAGCTCAGTGCTGAACGCCAGCACTGGGACTTTGTGCCAAGAAAATGCCTTCTCTAATAATCAGGAAAAGGTATGTTTGACATCAGGAGGCAAACACACTGTTTTCCCTTCAAGACAGAGAAAAGGGCAGTGGTGGCTACTGGCCTTGGCTGTACTGAGAGCTCGGAGTTTGACCAACCTCCCCAGAACAGGGCTGACAGAAAAGCTAATATTTCTTTGTGGTGGAAAACACTGAAGGAGAAAGCTTTGGCAGAGCAGGGGCTTTCTCTGTGGTGGAGGCACAAGCAATTCCTGCTGCAGAGTTGACAAATCACAGCAAGAAAGTCAGGGTGGATGAGTCTAAGAGAATTATCCAGAAAGAAGAGAGTGACTCTTTCCAACTGTGGCATCAATGCACAGCTGAAAGGAAGAAGCAGAGCTGTTCCATCCCTCCACTGTGCATCCATCTCCAGCTGTGGAGTTTGAGTGGGCCAGATGTGACTGTTAAGGAGGTTAATGGAGTCCTGAGGCTGCTCTAAGGCAGACAAGGACAGTCTGGGCAACCTGAGCCTTGCATTTCCCTCTGCTGTTCCCTTGGCCTCCAGCAGACACAGACAGACAGACAGATACAGACTGAGGTTGGAGCATCCCCAGGGCTCCTCAAAAGCTGCTCTTGTGATTTCAGAGCTGACTTCTCCACTCCCTTGCCATGTAATTCTCTCTTTATGGAGTTCTTACCTTGGGGAAAATGGGTTTTATTGCAAAGTCAAAAGGTAATTTTTGCATAGACTCTATTACCTGTTTATAATTAAAACCATAAAATCCCTTTGTAACAGGCTTAATAACTTCCCCCACACCAGAAGAGGTTTTCATAAAATGAGTCATTAAAAGTACTCACAGCTAATGCTGGAAAATCAAGAGAAACATAGAAAATTATTGAGACTTATTTCAGCATTTAACAATGGGCACTTTCCTCCATTTATTTTAATAGTTCAAAAATGACAAGAAATGGCAGATCAATCTCTGCCTTTCTGGCCCTTCTCCTCTACTTTTTCCTTCTTACAGGAGACCTCCTGGCCAGCAGATCCTGGGATTTTCCAAGTCTGAGAGTGTGAGTTGTGATTAGCAGCTGGGATTTCTGACCTTGAGAATGCACTGAGCAGTTCAGCTCCAGCAGTTCCTACGAGCTCCTCCACGTCCTGTTTGCTTGTCTTGACCTCCCACCATTCCTGATCATGTGGGTAATGTGAGCAGTGAGCTTAAATCCATCCTCGGTTTCCTATCCTTTAGGACCATGGAGGCTGAAAGATGTTTTTGGCTTCTGAATTCCAGTAAAATAAATATACTAGAAACACTACAAGCAGGAAAATGTGACCTTTAAAACAAATGGATGTAAAATCACATGTTTTACTTTGCAGTAACAACTGGCTCAGGCTGAACTGGACCTGGGGCAGTCAGGGGCTTGAGGGAAATGCACTGGTCCTTTCCCAGTTTTTGAGAATCAAAACAAGCAAGGAAAAATACAACAATAAAACAACAAAACCAAACAGAAACCCCCACCCCCACCAAAGCAAACCTACATGGAAAAATAAACCCTTAACAAACCTCTAGCAATGTTTGTAAAACCAGGCCATAGGTATCAGCCAGGCAGTTTGACCTCCATGGATTCATGACCTACAGGCATCTCAACCAGAGAGCAAAGCAGCTCTGCCCTACAACCATCCCCACGCTGTGTTTCATTGTCAAACAACCTTATCTTCAGCTCAGACTCCCAGCCTGTGTTTATGCTTTTTTTTTCCCTTGGCCTAAATAACATCCTCATCATCAGGAGTGCTCGATAATGTCACCTTGGCAGGAAATTATGTGTGCAAATGAGCTAAAATTGGCCAACTGAAGTGGTAGCACAGTGGAGGTGAGTCCCTGCCCAGGCCAAGTTCATGGGTTAATAGGCAGGTGTCAGCATTCTGCACTCCTGCAAAGGAGGTGGGTCTGTGAGGGTCTGGAAAAATTCAACCCCTTGAAAGCCTGGTTGAAAAAGAGATCTCAGATTTAATAGAGGCAGAATGAGCAGAGATCTTCCTTGAAGTCCAGCAGTTTGGAGCCCTAATTTGGGGAGCAATACCTTCCAAATATTGCCGCACTCACAGCCTAACAACCTGTTAAACTACAGAACTGTTAGCAGCATCTTATTTCATCCCCACTCACCAAGCACTGTTTTCTTTACATTTACATTCTCCACTCACAATCACACCTCAAACATCTCTTGGGTTGTTCTGTAAATCATTTTCAGGCCAAAATGCTGACTCATGGGGGAACTGAGGCTAAAGAAACTTTATTTATGTCAGAAGAATCGATCCATTGTAATTTAAAGCCTTCCTGCACCACTATTTATCTTCTGCCTCTTGCTTCACGCCTTTGTCCCACATCTGGGCCATGGCAGGTGCACAGCCATGTATCTGTCAGAACAGCAGAGCTGCCTCATTGCTCATTTTTGGCCTCCTTGACCTTGCCTGCTCACCTTACTTTATTAGCACAGTTCTTCAAAACTTCTGAAAAAGCAAAATATTCCCCCTTGATGCCCTTCCTCATTTAATATAGTAGCACTTCTAATGGTTCTTTCAAGCTGTAGCAGCCTCTCAACTCCCTCACCCCTGCCACCTTCTCCTTTCTTTCTCCTTTATCCCTTTTTTTTCCTCCCAGCTGACACAGAGTCCTCTTCTCTCTTGAGCTCCTGGCCTTTTAGCCTCATCCTTATGTCACTTTGGCATACAAATAGCCATCACCACAATAATCCCACCTGACTGTTTCCTTCACTTGGGGGCTGGGTGACTTCAAATCTCCTTCTAACACATCCTCATCCCTGTAGGAGTGTGGCCAACAGGACTTGTGTAATCATTCAGCCCCTTTGTGCAGTGTCTCCTACCATGACTGAGGGTTGCTTGGTTTTTCTGAGGAAAAACAATTGTGTTCTTCAGCTCAGAAAGCCCAATGGACTTGTCAAGGGCTTAGCAGGGCTGCTGAATCACCAGAAAGAGAGACAGGATGGGGAAGGATCACACCTTTTGTGCTGCTCTCTGCAGCCTCGAGGACCTTCTGCTGCTGGGATAGAAACCTTTGTGCCACTTCTCACAACAATCCCATCCCCTCAGACTCAGGGGAGTCAGCTGACAGTGTTGGCTGTTTAGCCCTGTCCCTTCACGCCTTTTGCTCAGGAATGGCATAAATGTGATGGGGAGTAGGGAGCCCATTAAAGGAGCAGCCTTGGGGATGTCCCTGTGTCTCCAAAAACAGCAAACCCATCCCATGTGCTAAGTGATGCACTAAGCTACTCCAACAGCAGCCTGGAGATATTGCAGTGAGAGCTGGGGAAAAAAAGAAAATTAAAAAGCATGTTTCATTTATCTGTCCCTGGTACATGAAGGTGCCTTGTAATGTCGGATTGTAGCTCACTGCTTTTTCTCGTATTATTTGTAACTCAGTTTTCTAGAAACTTCCCAGTAATTGGCCTCTGGATTTCCCATCAATTTATCTTTTCCTGCACCTGAACTCTGTTGTGGATTCAACCTGTAGAGGCACTGACAGAGGTGGCAGTGCCCTCCTGTCACAGGGTACCCACAGCAGCTGGACCCAGGTCCAGGTGAGGCTCATGAGGAGTGATGAGCAAGGATCATGAAAACTCCTCTCACAGCTGCCCTACTCCTGCTGCACTTTGAGTCTCAGACTTTCCTCAGAAGGATTCTGAACAATTCACAGAGAAATCTGTGATATATTACATTGAAAAAATGGGATTTATCAGCTCTACACAACAAAAACCCATCACTGTAGGAAAGAGACAAAAATTACATTGGATTAACGAGGCTGGTGGTGGGGAAAGAGTCATTCACAGGCAGATTTAGCAAACCAATCATGTTCCAACATTGTTTTGCTGTGTATTACTTGGAGTTAGTGGATTTATACTTGCTCTGAAAGAAAAAGGACATTTAACTTAATAGAAGACAGAAAAAACTGGGGAAAAATCTGAAGCCACTTGAAACACTACACACTGTTACTGTGAAGGGCAGAAATTCAGCTCGGTGGGGGAATTCTGAGCCTTTTATTTACAGTGCTGACTTTAGCAATCTGCCTCCCACATGGAGGGAGCAGGAAAGGCTCAGCCCTCGCCTGGGCCACGCTCAGCCACGTGCAGGGAGCCCAGCCCAGGCTCAGCTCAGGAAATGCAGGAGGGAGCTCAGTGTTCAGGGGGGCTGATAGATCATTTACAGAGTGCTGGGAGATGGAACGTGCAGTAATCACACCAAAGCACGGCAAAACAGAGACGAGACAGGTGTGAAAAATTGCAGACTGATTAGTAATTTGTCACAGGCTTGCAAGGGGTCTGCCAAAGTTGGGGGCAGTGGAACAATGTGCACTTCCTGTGCCTTCAAACCAACTCAGGCACTGAGCTCTCCATTCCAATTTCAGGAAATAAATACCAGCAATAATTGATGAACAGCTCTGAGATGTCTTCCCATGCCTTTTCAGATCTTGATTTTATCATCCTGGTAGGAGAAAATTTCCCCAACAAAGAGTTTATTGATTGTCCATTACACATTTTCCCTCTGAAGTTCTCAGAATGCCATCCAGATGTCAGACACATGATAGCAAAGCAGAAATTCAGCCAGGAAACAAAGACATCCTTAGCAGCAGCACTGAATCTGACATTCAGGAATCCAGACCCCATGTTTACCCCTAGATCTTAATTAATTCTTGCTGTACCTCCCCATTCATGATGGAAAAGCAAACCCATTTCTAGTCCCAAACTTTCATGGCCTTTGATATTTATTATGAGCACATGGAAGAGACAGCTGTGCTTATGCTGGTTTGGAGAGAAAAGAGCTCCAATTTTGGGGGTGCAGAACTTAGAATTGTGGAATAACCAGAGTTGCAAGGGAGTCACAAGGACCATCAAGTCCAAATCCTGCACAAATCTGTGTGGTTTGGGGGATTTTTTCCTTTTGCACTAGCATCGTTTAAGTCTTAAATGCAGTAGATTAGAATACTTTTAAATTTAGAAATAAATAATGCTGGCTAGTAAATTTCCTTAAAGATGCAAGTGCCTTCTAAATAAGTTTTCCGGATCAGATCTGTCAAGGCATCTCAGGCCTGCCCCTCCTTAAAGCACAGGGAGGGCAATTCCCTCCAAATTAACCATAACCCCCTGTAATCAGCAGGAATAGGCTGAGATAATTTGGGTTGTTCAGCCTGGAAAAGAGAATACTTTGAGGTGACCTAATTGCAGCCTCTCAATCCCTGAAGGGAGCCTACAGGAACGATGGAGAAGTTTTTGCAAGGACACGCAGTGTTAGGACACAGGGAATGGATTTAAATTGACAGAGAGTGGGTTCAGATTGGATGTTAGGAGGAAATCCTTCCCTGTGAGGTGCAGAGGCCCTGGCACAGGGTGCCCAGAGAAGCTGTGCCTGCCCCATCCCTGCAAGTTTTGGATGGGCTTGGAGCAACTTGGTCTAGTAGAAGGTGTCTCTGCCCATGGCAGGGGTTGGAACAAGATGATCTTTAAGGTCCGACCCAAACCATTCCATGATTCTATGATCAATGTACAGAGCCAAAAAGTTGACCCCCTGCTCATCTCAACCTGCACCCAGTGCCCTAAAGGCTGGGCCACTCTCTCACCCAAGGCAGCACCTCAGTACACCTGTTCTTTGAAAAGAACATACACAAAGAAATGAGTGGGAAACGTCTCATTTTTCCACACAAAGGAGAAAGCCAGCCCAGAACAAACAGCTCCCTACAGGAATCGCAGCTGCTTTGGCGTGCAAAGGGCGACGTGCATATAAATGGTGCCTAATTAACTGCTTAAGGAGAGATTAGCTGCCATATGTTGCAGGAGTGATGGGTGTGCTTCCAGGGTGGAATTAATCGATTACAAATACGCCACCTCATGAAATACACTGCCAGGAAGATGGGCAGCCTGCACCCCGGGGAGCACAGGGAGCTGGGGGTGGTGGTGGTGTCCCTGTGCTCAGCTGCCTGGGACAAGGTGAGCAGGGCAGGGCTGCAGGAACACTTGTGCCACAGCCACAGCTTCTCTGGAAACCCTGTGCCAGGGCCTCACCACCCTCACAGGGAACAATTTCATCCTAATATCCAATCTACACCTGTGATGGGTGCTTGTGCCTCGTGTTGAAGGGGCCAGTGGGTTTGGGTGGCACAGCATGGGGAAAAGGGCCTGCTCCACTGTTGTAAATATCATTTACCCTTGTGGACAAAACAGTAACTGAAGAACAAGTCAAGACACCACCAAATGGAGCCTTTGCATGACACTACACATCCCAACAGGCCAAGATGGAGAAAGAGCTGCGTCTCAGAATTTGGGATGAACAACCTATTTCTTCACTCAAGCCAAGTGCCTTTCATAAAGGAATTCTATCTGAACTTTGGGAATGAGAGGGGATAGGGGAAGACATCCAGGTCTTGATCCTCAAAGTTGTGGCTGCCACTGGAAAAATTGTTTATGACCTCCTCGTCATCCCCTGGCCAGGCACCTGCCCACTCCCCTTCAACCCTCAGCTCACCCTGCAGCCCTTTGCTGCCTACAGCTCACCAAGGAAAAATAACTGTGTTCTTCAGCTCAGAAAGCTCAATGGACTTGTCAAGGGTTTAGCAGGGTTGTGGGATCACCAGAAGGAGAAACAGGATGGGGAAGGATCACACCTTTGAGCAGAACAGAGCTCAGCAGCAGCAGCAGCTCAGTTGCCTTTCTCAGCAGGGCTTTACCCCACATGCATTAATCAGGAGAAATCATTTAATCCTTCTCACATCTTTTTCTGCAAAGTGGGTTATTGGTATATCCCAGCTTTGCCTGGCTTTGCATGGATAAATCCATAACCAGCATTTTATTACCACAGCCGTGGGATGCTGTGAATGGGCGTGTGAGAGGAAGAAACTCAAACTGTAAATCCTACCTATCCCCCACCTCCCGAAATCACAGACTTCAAAGGCCTGAAGCAAAGTCCCTGGAAAGCACTGAAAGGCTCCACTGGGGTGCAGATCAGCCTGTTAAAGTCTGAGCTCCAGAATTTCCCCAGAGATTTCCCCTTGCCTGCCAAGACTGACAGGCCTGAAAGCAAGTAGGGCACTGCCCCAAATGTTGGAGCAGCAGATTATACTGAAGGCTTCACCCCCCTGAAAATGGTGTTGAAATGAAGAGGAGATGACACAGCAGCCACTGCGAGCCTCAGAAAGGTCAAGTGATCCTGTGCTTTCTTAGGAGCAATTTATGCAGTGCTTCAGTGACATCTGAAATGGAATAATCTCGAGAAGGCATTCAGAGCTCTCCCTCTGCTGTTCCCTGGACCTCAGGAGGAGATGGAAAACCAGGGAGATTTGTTAGATGTTGCACAGAGGCAAAAGAAAGAATTCTGCTTCCTCAGAGTCTTTTCAAATTCTGTCATCACGGGTTTAAATACTTTCCTCACATTCAGCCTCTGTTACACACGCAAAAGTGATACAGCAAGTTTATATTCCATATAAACTCTCTTTTGCCTCCTAGTGCCATTTAGCACTTGTAAAATAAGAAAGAACTACCAAAAACAACTCTGAATGATGCCAAAAGACAAGGTACTGTCAGATAAAACACCTGATGCTGAAAATGAGATGTGAACCACTGAGATCTGGGCCTTTGGTTTGACTCTGGAAGTCTGAACTCCAGGAGCCTAAGGGGCTGAGAACTGAGAATTGCTGGGCTATAAGAAAAATCCATTTTAGTGCAGAAAATGTTAAAGCAACTTTTAAACCACAGCCAGGAGGCACCTAAATATTGCATTAGAATGGGCCATTGAGCTTTGCAACAGCACCAAAGGAAGGGGAAGTTATCCAGAGCACAGAGAGGAAAACTGAAGGGTGAAGGGAAAATGGGGAAGAGAAAGGGAAGAAAAAAAAAAAAAAAAGAAAGGTAGGAGCCTCCCTGCAGCAACAGGCTCAGCACATCCTACACACAGAGAATGCCTCTTTAATAGAAAGTGATGGGGTTTGACTTTAAGTTTAGGCCTTAAAACCCCCTTTTTGTGTCCAGAGGCTGAGCTGTGTGGAGCAGGTTGGGAGCCAGACCTACACTGCAGTCACCTCCCAGTGCTGGCAGGTTGGCACCCTGGCACCACATCGTGGATTTACATAGAAGCATTGATAAACTGAACCCCTCAATTAACACAGAGCCCTCAAACGCCTTCAAATTATTGAAGCCAGGCATAAGATTAGCTCCAAAAGGCAGGGAAAAATAAAAGGTATTAAAACCCAGCAAAATCCCACAAAATTCGCCACTTTCTATTCAAAGGCAACTCCCTGGAGAAGCTGCACCCACACCAGGTGGGGCCATGTACAGCACTGAAAAGAGAAGGAACAAACATTGGTTTTAGGAGATAAGGCTTTTCTGTCTTCTTTATTATCATTACACCAGTTATTCTGGGATAGTCATTCCTTTGGCATTCAAGACTCATAGAAAATTCAGAAAGAAAATGCAGTACAGTCTCCTCCCTCTCCATTTGTCTCCCTCACCCATTCTTTTTGAGGAAATTGGTAAAGGCCCTCTCTTCAGGAGTCTAAAAGGAAGATATTAAATACAGGCACATAAGAAATCATCACTTATATATGCAGTATTTTTATAAAAAACAGTGATTTATAGAAAAGCAAAGTTCTTCAAAACGACCTTTTAGGTACTAGACAATTTTTTTGAAGTGGGAGAAAGAGAAAAAAAAAACCCAAGAGGACTTTCTCATGATAGTATGAAGTGCACTTAGTAAGAGAAAGCTGTTGAAAGCACTTAAACTCTGTTT
Source organism: Illadopsis cleaveri (assembly GCA_013399915.1). Lineage (NCBI taxonomy): Eukaryota > Metazoa > Chordata > Aves > Passeriformes > Timaliidae > Illadopsis > Illadopsis cleaveri. Next base: position 34,206 of record VXBB01001325.1, read on the forward strand.
TAGGTCTTTTTGCTGTTGCCCATCACCATGGTATCAGAACATCAGAAATGTAAAGCAGATTAGCAAAGTCTGAGTCTCTGTGGGGCTCCTGGTTCTTTGTCATTTTTTGTGTGTGCAGATTCCCATGGGAAGTGAGTCCACGTGTGCTGATTTCCAGAGATGCTGAAAGCAAATTCCATTTTCCTACAGAGCTGCCTAGGGGGATAGAGCTGCAGCAATTCTCTGAGTCACTCAAAATTTGGCCTTGTCCATTTTCTTGTGGAAGTTTATTCCATTATCAGGCCCCTTTCTGGACAAGAAACCTAAACTTCAGGATTTGCAACTGATATTTTGGATTCTCTGAGGCCTAGAAGGTCTTGAGGTGTCAAATGTGTGCCATGCTTCAAACACCTCTTTTCTAGGTCTGAACGGGTTAATTCTCTCACTGGTAATTTTGTGAAATTACTCAAATGGATGTGAACTCCTGCACACAGTTTTTTATTGCTTTTTCTTCCACCAGAATAAAGCCTCAGCCCCTGTCACAATGCTGCCTCTCTCCTGATACAACAGCCAGGGCCATCACTGTCACAGGTTCCGTGATGGAGCTGTTATTACAGAGAACATTACATCTCAAATGATGGGATTTGGTGGTCAGCTGGCTGTTCTGTGCAAAATTATGTTTGAGCAGAGCTAACAATGAAACATTTAGAACTATCACATAAAACATAAAAGGATGGAAGAACAAAATAATGAAGGGGGAAAAAAATAAAAAGTGCTTGGGGACATTCTCTAGTACAGTTTGTACCATCACACAAGAGTTATTATTTTTCCTACAGCTCATGGTTAGGAGCACTCTCAAAGTCCAGGAGCTCCATTTGACCATGTCCAGCCTCTAGGCCACCTAATTTGGGGTCCCAGAGGTGGGGTCTGCTCTTCTGATGGTGCTGAATATCCAAGGCAATAAGCATAGGATGCTGTGTAGGCAGAGCTCTGGTCCTGAGTTCTATAATCTGATCTGGGTACACAGTCCTGGAAACCAAAATTATGTAAATAAATTATCCCAGTGGCTGCAGGGACTGGCACAATTGACTGTGTGCTCTGCATGCAAATGTGCTGCTCTGAGGAGGCAAAGCTGCTCAACACCTGCCCAGCAAATCTGTCCTGAGGGGAGCACCTCTGTCTGCTCCTCTTGCCAGCCCTTCTGCTGCCTGGTGCCTGCAGCTCCAAGGGACTCACCCAGCTGAACTGCTGGCTCCAGCTTCCACTCTGAAATCTGGGAGAACTCAATCAGACAGTCTGATCTCCAGGAATTCACATGCACACCCAGAACCACCTGCAGCAGGCAAGGGAGGACACCAGCTCTGAGTGTTGCCATGTGGAAAGGTCAGGAATGGCTCCAAGGAACAAGGGAACGATCAACTTGAGGCTGTTTTACACCACAATGACACAGACTCTGAGCTTCAGAAGGCTGAAAATGACTCCTTTATTTTTGGGATGTGTCTCCCTTTCATACTCTTCTACACAGACCAATTTGATTGGTGAAACAAAGGCCAACCTCTTCAATCACATTGGTCAGACCAGGGGGACATCAAGAAAAAGTCCCTCCTAGGAAAAGGAATGAATAACAGAGTTACAACTACAAAAATAAGTCTCTTGTTTACAGAAAATTCCCTGGGAAAAGAATTTCAGAAAACAAAAACATCTCAGGCACAAAACAAGGGCTACAGCAACTCCTTCAGTTAATGCATCCAGTGAAACTATTACCAAAGCAGGATTTCAAAAATTCTCCAGAGGGTGCAGGGGAAGTTATCATTAGAAGAGTTTAGCCTAAGGTTTTTACCCTTTCTTGGGCACTACATGTTAAGTGTAGTGTCTATTCAAAATAATTACAGAGCCAGGATAATTCATTTGGAATCACTAGAAAATAAGGCCAAGCAGAAAGAAGTTTAAAAAATTTTAAAAAGGAATGAAATAAATGCCTTGAAGATAAATGTAACTGAAGAAAGTGAAAGGCAAAATCATTACTCAAAGAAGAAAAGTGAAATTATTCCTGCTTTGATGCATATAGAAAAGCATCTTGATAACTACAAAGCAAATCTGAAGAATGTGTTATCAAAAAAGAATGGGGTCCCTGTTTTTTCTGTTGCACTCTCAAATTTTGAATAGTAGTGATTTGATTGAGATGACCTCAGAGGAGACCAACTAGACCAGAAAAACACAGGATGTGATGGATGTACCAGTGGAGGGCTCAGCTCTGGAAGAGCTCCTTGAAGGCAGAGCCAGGCAGCTCCACACAACCTCTCTGGGCACCTCAGGGGACTAACAGGGATCCAAGGTCTCAGGGATACAGATATTCTGTGCACCCTTCCCTTCCCTTCCCTTCCCTTCCCTTCCCTTCCCTTCCCTTCCCTTCCCTTCCCTTCCCTTCCCTTCCCTTCCCTTCCCTTCCCTTCCCTTCCCTTCCCTTCCCTTCCCTTCCCTTCCCTTCCCTTCCCTAGGATTTATCACATCCCATTGTTCTTGTCCCTTTCCATGCAGATAAAAGCCATTTTAAGATGCAGACCAAAGCTGTTCCAAGGCCCTATCCCAGAGCAGGAGTTTGGGATGGGGTGTCTCTCTGTGTGCAGCTCTGATCCCTCCCTCAGCTGCCCCATGACACCATCAAGGACACTCTGGATGCTCCATCAGGCCAGGTTTGCTCAGCTGGAGAGGCTGGTCCAGCTGGGAGCTGGGCAGCAGAAGGTGCCACGAGTGTCCCTGCAGCTGACTACAGGTGAGGGATGTGGTGACAACCCACAGTGGGTTCCTTACGTTCATTAAAGATCCAAGAGGTGCTCTCACTTGTCGTTCTGTGCCTGGTGATAAGACACTTGTCAGGGGAGTGACACAACCCCCAGGGTCCTGAAAATCCCAGGAGTCACCATAAGGGCAGTGCAGAAAGGAGCAAAGTGGGCCTCACATGCAGTCTGAGGATCGCTTATTAAAGCAACATAAATCATAACATAACTCGAATGCAGTGCAGAGGNGTCACCATAAGGGCAGTGCAGAAAGGAGCAAAGTGGGCCTCATATGCAGTCTGAGGATCGCTTATTAAAGCAACATATAACATAACTCGAATGCAGTGCAGAGGTGAGGATGGAGAACAAAGGCAGGACTGTGGGTTTTAAGGGACAGAATCAGGGTGGAGTTTGGGGTAAAGGGGTCAATAGGGAGGGACACAAGATGAAGTTTACACAACACAAACCAATGGGGAGAATAATATAAGGAGATTTATATAAACAGACCAAGGGAGACTTGAATAATAGGAGATTTCCCAAGGGGCAGTCCAGGCAGGGGCTGGTACCAGGGGAGACTGACAGAGAACATTCTGGAATGTCCAGAGGAGGCAACAAGGCTGGTGAGGGGCTTGGAGCACAATCCCTGTGAGGAACGGCTGGGGGAGCTGGGGTTGTTTATCCTGGAGAAAAGGAGACTGCGAGGTGATCTTATCACTCTCTACAACTCCCTGAAGGGTGGCTGTGCTCAGGTGAGGTTGGTCTCTTTCTCCAGGCAGCACTGACAGAATGAGAGGACACAGTCTCAGGCTGTGCCAAGGGAAATATAGGCTGGATATCAGGAAGAAGTTTTCTACAGAAAGGATAATAAAGTATTGGAGTGGTCTGCCCAGGGAGGTGTTGGATTCACCATCCCTGGATGTGTTTAAGACAAGACTGGATGTGGCACCCAGTGCCAGGGTCTAGTTGAGGTTAGGGTTGGGTTGAACTTGATGATCTGGAGGTCTTTTCCAACCTAATCATTCTGATTCTGATTCTGATTCTGATTCTGATTCTGATTCTGATTCTGATTCTGATTCTGAATAAGAGGTATATGTCAGGAAAGACTGACAGCCCAATGGGTGGACACAACCCAGGCTAAATCACCACCCTGGGGAGGGTGCAAGGGAACAAACCGTATGATAGTAAACACAAAATTACACACAGCAGCACTGACACCTTGCCACCTGCCTGCCTGACACAAGGCTTGCTGTGGGCTGCAGGGTGTGAGCAGAGCTGGCAGCAGCAGGAGCTCAGCCATGTGCAGCTCCTGGGGCAGTTCTCACCTCCCATGGAGCTCCTGGGGCCGCTTCCAGCCCTCCAGGCTCCGTTGGGGAAATCTGGGCAGGAACAAGGGAACGTTCATTCATTTGCACAGCCTGGCTTTGGGCTTGGCTGGGAGAGGCCCAGAATTCCACTAACTCCCCAAGTTTGCTCGTTTTTTGGTTTGAAGCAGACTCCAGTCTGTGCACAAAGACAGCGCCTTCTCTGCCTTGTCTTTCCAGGTTCGTGCCACCACCACGCAGCAGCCTCCAGCTGGCCCAGCAGCATGTGCTGCTCCTCAGATTGTACAGAGGGATTCGGGAGAAAAAGAAAAGTGGCAGAAAGCCCCAGAGCTAAAGAAAGAACGAATTCTTGTGACGGCAGAAAGTGGCACGGGGCCACCTGCAGGCAGGCACAGGATCCAGGGCTGCCACTCACCATCTGGGATTTCTCATCCCGCGGGCAGCTGATGGCTATGCCATGTGGCAGCAGGGCTCATCCCCTCCCTGCGGCCACTGCAGTCCTGTGCCAAGTGCTTTGTACCTCTCCTGCCTGCCTGGGGGTTGGTTTTTTTCCTTTGAAACGTTTTGCTCAAAAGCTGAAGGGGCAGGAGGCACAGAAACACTGCCCAGAGCGAACACACTGCTTGCATCATGGTGCATTTTATAATATATTTGATGTTGCTCTTCAGTCTCAATAAATTTGAGATTGGAGGAGATCCAAATGAAGGGGTCTAGGGTTGTCTTCCTGCCTCTTTCTTTGCGAAAGCAATTTCCTTTATTGGCATCCTCCAAGCAAAAGTAATCTTTCAGAGGGAGGTTTGGCAAAAACATGGAAGGGTTTTATAGTGACAGGGCCAGAGGTTGATAAAACCCCATTGAAGCCGTTGCAGTCCAAGGTAATAGGCAGCTCTAGACTTTCAGGAGAGTTAACAGAAGGAAAACAGTCTGGGTTTTCAGTAAAGGGAAAAACAGAAAACTGATTTTTACCAGTATTTTTCCTTTCCAATGCACACACATCAACACCACCAAACACCAATGTTTTCAATGGGAGACTCAATTTCAGAAATAGGCATTTCAGATTGTCTGCAGTGCTATAAAGCAATGAATTGTGCTGAGAAGTCATTCTCACTTGCCCACCGACCCCATGTAATTGATTTTCCATCATTATTATCTGGATATAGAGTCTGTTTAACATGACAGCCCAATGGGATACTCTTCCCAAGAGCCCTCATGTATTCAGGACAGAGTCAGAGCAATGGGGGACAAGAGAAAACCAAGTTTGTGCAGAGTCTTAACAGTGCTAAGCAAGCAGAGCAAATTAATATCAGGAGGAAATGAATGACAGCCTTACACAAGGCTCAGCAGAATTCTTCTTGTGAGGATGTGGGACCTCATATTCCCTGGCAGAATCAGTTCTTCCCCTGATCATTTGTGCTAGGAGTCAGGCTGAGCTGTCATCCAGCAAGTTTTAAAGCCAACATATGTCCCCATCTCCAACTGTTTTGGAAATGCATTGAGGAAGAGTCACAGGCAGGCAATAGCAGAAGGACTACATTTTGGGGGGCATAAGTGCTGTGGGGATCATGAAGCTGCGACAGTAGCTGAACACCACTTGGCAACTGCATCTTGTGGAGGGAGCCAAAATACTCATTCCTTCTGGACAAAGGGAAATGGCTGCATTTGTAAAATGCTGTTGTTTATGTTCTTTAAAAACAACAATCTATAATTTTCTGCTTTGGTCATAGTTAAATCAGTATATTGAGCTGAAAGAGATGAAAACTGAAGCTGGCAAAGCTTGGCTTGAAGGCAGCAGTTTTGTTTTTGTTAACAGTGCTCGTTAGCTCATTTTTAACACCTCTTCTGCTGATATCTGAGTCCTGTGACAACGGCAGCCATTGGCATCTTCTTCCCCTTTGCTGAGTTCCAGGATTCCCCTCAAGACCAGAGGCATAAGGTCACCCCTTGTGACACTGATGGGTTTGGTGACACCACAGAGCATCACTGGTGACCCAGCAGCAAGGGTGGACTGAAAGACTGGAACCCCAGAGTGGCCTCCTTGTCAGCTCCTGCCTAATTAGACATTTCATATTCATGCTTTAAATCACCCACAGATGGATAAATATCTGTGCTCCTCTTTGGTGTGCTCAGGTAGCCAAAAAGGCCAATGGCATCCTGGCCTGTATCAGGAATGGTGTGACCAGCAGGAGCAGGGAGATCATTCTTCCCCTGTACTCGGCACTGGTTGAGTATTATACTCAATACCTTGAGTATTGTGTCCAGTTCTGGACCCTCAGTTTAGGAAGGACGTTGAGACGCTTGAGCGCGTCCAGAGGAGGCAACGAGGCTGGTGAGAGGCTTGGAGCACAAGCCGTATGAAGAACGACTGAGGGAGCTGGGGTTGTTTAGCCTGGAGAAAAGGAGACTCAGAGGTGACCTTATCACTCTCTATAACTTCCTGAAGGGTGGNCAGGGACACTGGCCTGACTGAAATAGGATGTTTGCCAGGTGTTGCCTGCAGATGTGTTCACTGGACTAAGACTGGTTTCCCATGGGAACCAGTCCTGAAACAATGGGTCCTGCTTGCTGCTGGGATGGGCTTGTCCTGTTTGGAACTGGCATATCTGGACTTGTTACTGTTCTGTACCTGTTCCCTCCACATACTGTCCTGTTCCCTCTCCCTGGTGGACCTTGAAAAGACTATAAAGACCCCTGAGTTAACCAAAGATTTTGAGATCTCCCCACGGAAGAAGATGGATCTATTGGCTGGACCACGAGGATTTCGTCTCTCCATTGGTTGCTATAACCCCCCCACACCTTCTCTCTCTCTCTCTCCTTTATTTCCTTTCTACTCCTTCAATTGCATTTGCTGTGGGCACTCAATAAAGGTGCATTTGTTTTGATTAATCCTGAAATCCCCTCTGTGTTGTTTTTGCACTCTGAGATCAGTTAATGAACCATCATGACCCCAGCTTGCATTAGCGGATGGTGACACCTGAGCCACAGTCAGGAGGTTGTCTTTACAATCCAGCAGACACAACATGTGTAGCACATGTCTTTAAAGAAATTACTCAGAGTGCCTTCACTCTTTTCCTCTGATTCTGTCCATTTTACAGCATTTCCAGGTCCTGCCCTGCTCTCTCCACCCTCAAACATCCCAGCATTTTGCTCTGAAAACACAACCACAGAATAATGCACTTGACCTTATACACACACACTACTTTTTCCTATTCCTTTCAAGTGGTTTTTGTAACATCAAAACAGAAAATTCCAACTCATAAACTTCTAAAGAAGCATGGCTATACCTGAGTTGCAGATTAAATTAGTACCTTTGCAATCAAAAACTACATTAATAAATTTCTTTTTCTTACCTGCAGCATTACTATAACAAGAGGCAAAGCATGGCACAGATTTTAGAGGCAGAACATCAAACACAAGCCAGAGCTTTGCAATTAGTCTGTTTCAGGGAGGACAGGGAAGGAGGAAATGAAGGCACTGGTGTTTGCTGGGAGGTGTTTTGCTGAATGACACCTAACATGTCCTTACAAAGCAGCAATATTTGCTTTGTATGTGTTTTAGACCTGAATTTTAAAATATGTCAATGTTCTCTGGGTGGAAATCAGTCTCCAAAGTTTTAAAGTGTGTTAGACTACAAAGGAAACAAACCCTTGGCAAAGGAAACAAACCCTTTGTCCTGAAGGGTGGCAGAACCAGTGCCTGTTGTCACCTGCATGTACCAACCCAAACAAGCGACTTATTAAAAAAAAAATCCACTTTCTTCCCTCTTATTTCTACATTTTTATCACCAAGATAAAGGTAAAAGTCAGTTTAGGCACAGATTTTAGGTTAATCCTTCCCAGAAGAAAGGATTCTATCAGAGAAGAGTTTATATGGGTTTTTTTTTTTTTTCTCATTTAAACAACACTAACATCTGTAATATCATGAGACTAAAATGTATTTGAGGTAAAATAGTGATGACATTTTGAGGCAACCAGATTAATTAGATCAGACTCCTTGCATTTGCTTAGATTCCTCACCTCCTTTCCAACCCTTGATTTTTTGCTTGTTTGTAGCTGAAAACACACAACACAAATCATCTTTTCAAACTTATTCCTACCTTGATTTAAAAAAAAAAAAAAAAAAGAAAGAAAAGGAAGGCGGAAATAGGTGTTTTACAATTCTAATTCTGTAACTGCTGCATATATGCCAGAAGTTTGTTCTGACTGTGTCAGCTCATAGAACAGCTTGGCCTTATCTGCACAGTGCAGAGATTTGAACAGGTTTAGGAGAGCTTTCAGAAATTTAAATTCTCTGTTTACCACCTGGTAGCCTCCTCTGCTGCTCAGCACAAAGTTGCTACCGTGCTGATGTACAAACACGGCCCCCTCCCAAAACACAGATATTTCTCTAAAAGGAGGGGTGTAAATTAAAGTCCAGGTTTCACCTTGAGGGAAGTGCTTGGGCACTGGGAATAGCAGAAAGGGAAAAGGAGTCTAGGCCTCTGTGATGCTCCACACTCAACTGAGATGTGAGATTGTAACAAAAATTCAATCTCTGTCACCTCAGCACCCACAGCCCTTGCACACCTGGGTTAACCCATCCTCCTGATCTTGAACTATTTAAACATATCTGGGACTTTGAGCCCTGTTTTAACACTTATTTTTAACACTATAGAGGTGTCCAGGACACTTCAGACTTGCATTTGTATCACATTGTGATTACAAGATATAGGCACATAATGATTCAGCCTTGTGGGTCAGGAGTGTGGATATTGTTAAGGGAAACACACAGAATAAACAGCAAAGTTTGGGAAGGTTTGGAAGAAAATTCCCAACACATCACAATGGGGCTTTTGTCATGATGAAGAAACTCCTCCACACCCCTTTTCCACCAGGTATCACTCCAGTGAGCATCCTGGCTGGATAACACCTTTCCAAGATAACACCCAGCCTGCTGGATAATCCCACAGGAAGCAACATAACAGTATTTACATATATCTATATATCTATCTATATACATATGTATGTGTAAATGGAGTTTACAGGTTGTATATAGATATATATGGTATTCTGTACAACAAGGTGCAGGTTTATGTTAAGCTATAAGTAGCATAAAACTGTAGCCCTGGTTCCATGCCTGAGATGTTTTCGTTTTCTGAAATTCTTTTCCCAAGGAATTTTCTGTAAACAGGAGAAATGTTTTTGTAAACTGTAACTTTGTTATTCATTCATTTTCCTAGGAGGGACTCTTTCGTGATGTCCCTCTGGTCTGATCAATGTGATTGAAGAGGTTTGTCTTTGTTTCACCAATCAAATTGGTCTGTGTAGAATAGTATAAAAGGGAGACGCATCCCAAAAATAAAGGAGTCATTTTCAGCCTTCTGAAGTTCGGAGTCTTTTTGTTGTTGTGGTGTAAAACAGTGTCATAAAATCTATTTACACACACATCTGTACACATATATAAGTAGTGTTTTTAAGTTATATGTGTTCTATACACAAATGTAGGACATACAGCTATAGAAGGCATAAAGATCCTGACACAAGCCAGTATTGACACAACTTGTAAGTGAAAAATAAGCTTGAATTACCCCAAAGCGAAGGTGCAAAAGGCCAGCAAGATCAAAGTGATATTTAATCCTAATTCCCAGGAATGTCCCAGGCTGCTGGAGCATCCAGTGCTGAGCTATTGCCTGACCCACCACCTGGGCAGGTGGGCAGCTTCCCACACGGACATAATGACCAAAGAAAATTGCTTTCCAGTGAGGACCACCAAAGCAGGAAAGGGAAAAGCACCAGAAAGTGATTTCAGTGCTCAGGTTGTTTCAAATTGTATGGAACGTGTTAGGAAAATATTTCATTTCCATCTTTCCACTGCATTTGCCAAAGAGGTTAAATCCATCTGCAATACCCCTTTTTTTTCAGGTTGCCCCTCAGGTTCAGAGGGTGCAGCATGTTCTTATCAACCCCTCAGAGCTGGCTTTGGGACCGATAACTTCTAAGCCTCTCCTTTTTTCATAAGTCTGTGAAAGAGCGAGAAAATTGCAAATAATTACATCCTGAAGTGATGGAGTTATCTCCCTAAAATTCCAATACAATTCCCAGGAATAAATGTTCCTCTCTGATCTCCTCATGCACCCTGCTTTCCAATGCTTGCCACTGCTCCTGCACTTTCACTCGGGGACCACAGCAGGAAAATTACTTTAAAAGCTGCAGACAAAAAAAAAAACATAGCAGCATCAATGAAGGGCATTGCTTTCTACATCCTGATGCAGATACAATTGTGACATTATTGAACATCCTTTCAGCCCCAAACTTGTTAAAAGGACAGGTACTGACAGAGATCTGTTCTCTTCCAGCAAGCTACTGTCTGCTTTATATTTCTGCTGTGTGAGTCTGTCTTTTTAGCCTGGTCCTATGGTTTTCCAGCTGCAATTTGCACAAATTAAATCTCCAGACTTGCAAAGTTGATTCACATAATCAGCAGCAGCAGCAGCAGGAGTTTGTCAAAGAGAATTATTTGCATGTTTACAGCCCAAATTGAGTTTTGACTTAATACTTGTCCGCGGCACAATGAAAGTTTTTGCAGCTGTTCTGTCCAAGAAAGGGGTGGGAGGATGGGGGAAGGGGACAATTCGTGTGGACCCTGCCCACAGCTGAGCATGGGAGGATGGTGAGAGGCTGCATCTTACCTGTGAGGTGTGAGGGAGTTGATGTGGGCACAGGTCTTCTCCCCAGGCCCCCTTGTTGCACATTTTCCATCCCTGAGCTCAGGCCAAGCCCCAGATTCACACTTCAGTCCTCACCCAGCTGCAGGGTGTAAGGAATTCTAGAGGTGGGGTGTTTTTTGCAACACCTGGTAGGAAAATGGCATTTTTAGGCAGTGGAGCCTGAACTGAGCCATATTCAAACAAAAGGATCACATACCAGTAACACAGCAAGTGGTGAACACACATAGCAGGTCTCATTCATTATGAAATATTTTTAGGCTCTACATTTTGGTGTAAAAATGTTAGTAAACCAGAATAGTGGCACTTGGCTCTTTTTTCAGCAGCACAAGAGGAAGCAGCAGCTCTCAGTGTGGTGCAGAAGATGGGTTACAGGGGCTGTGGATGACTGACATGACTGGGAAAAAAAAAACCTCTCCCCAAATATCAAACCAACGTTTCTCATTTACCATGCAAAATTCTTCAGCAAAGTTTCAGTCTGCAGCAGTGGAGACAGAGCTACAACTGGTATGGAATAAGCAAAAAACATATCCATAAAAAGCAACATCATTTTTACACACAACTTCTGGGGGGAAAAAAAAAGCAAGCAATTTCCTTAGGATCCAGAGCAGACACAAAGCAAACCAAGTACTTATTTGGGATTTTGATATTAATTTTGACTCAGGCCACAGCTAATCCTTCACATCCCAAGTGACTCAGGAGTCAGTATCACGTGCTGTGATGTTCTGTTACAGGCTGAGCTGGGAACTGGCTGATACAAGTGGTGAATGTGCACATTCAGCCACACAGCGCAATTATAATTCAACTGCGTGTACACACAGGCACAGAGAACTGGGCTTGCTCATTACCTCCTTTGTCAGAGCCTATTTTTCCTTGCAAGATTGTTCCTATAGCACCAGAATAAACAATAATTTTGGATCTTTGCACATCCACCAGCATTTTCCTAGACAACCCATCCTTTCATTGTCAGCACTCTGTGCCATCTCTGCTGCTAGAGCTTTGCAATCGTGCTGGGTTTAGATGTTCAGCTATTGGGAGGAGGTTACAGAATTATAGAATAGTTTGGATTGGAAGTGACCTTTAAAGGCCACCTAATCCAATGCCCCTGCAAAAAGTGAGGTCCACTAGGCCAGGCTGGTCAGGAGACACAGATGAGTGCAAACACACACACAGAGTCACACACAATCACTTGCTGGCTTTGCTGATCAAACAGGTTCATCTCCAAGGCTGATGCACAGAGCTGGGCTGTATCAATTCTGAATGGAGGTTCTTTCTGTCTGTGCTCTTGGCATGCTCACCTGGGGTTTAGAAGTCCTACAAGGACCATATGGAAGGAAAAATCTGAGTCAAGTTCAAATTCAGCTCATTGGTTGGAAGAAAAATCCATCCAGGCATCACCTCCCAGTTGTGATATCCCACACTCAGGCACTGGACCAGGAAAGGACATTGTAAACTCCTCATTTTGTGTACCACCACCACAACTTTCTCAACAACCAGTGGTGAATCCAGAGTGAATCTGAGAGCTGAACTCAGTGTTTCCAATGTAACAGACTCAGGAAATAACTGCTGGCTTCTCCCACCTTCTCTGCACACTCAGTCATGGTACATAAGGGAAATGATACTCCCAGGAACACCTCTGGAAATTTCGAATAAAGGGATACTTAGTACAAGCCCTTCAGTCTCTCGAACCTCAGACAAACCAAGGCTCTCATACATACTGCTAAGAAGATTATTGCTGGAACCTGCTGGGTTTACCTGTCGGAGTCCAGGGCATTCCTCTGGTTGCCCTGGATGGTCACGGACCTCGGTAGAGAGGTCTGGGACCTGAGAAAGAGGGTTTGAAACCTGGACGGGGGGATCTGTCCAGGGGGGTTGCCTGGCACAGGGCCCAGGAAGAGACACAGGCTTTGATTTCAGTCCATGGAAAAAGCTTCCANATTGGCACATAACTATAAATAAAGTACACATAATTTTCTGTATAAGAGGTAATGACCTCCCATCCTGGGGGGAGTTGGGAGTCGCCTGTGCCCGAGCTGCTGTGAACATCTTGGCTGGGCACAGAGAAACCTGTAAGATAAGAATTAATAAACAACGTGAGAAACCAAGAAAGAACAAGACCTTGAGACTCCATTTCATTCTCACGCCAGACCCAAAGCCTTCAGAGGGCAAAAAAGACTCACTCGAACCACCACCACCCGAACCACCACCTGAATCTCGGGTGAAAGAAACCCAAAAACCCGAGATTTACCCATCTCCAGAATCAGGTCCTGTATGTTTCACTGATTTTTCTATGCAAGCTAGGCTGTCTCTCACAGTTGTTTTAGAGACAACCATTTATATATGCAATAAAAAAGCTATTTCTCCATGTTGCTGAAAATTCCATCAGATTATAGTTTATCTTAACAGTCTATCATTTACAATGCACTAAGGAAGGAGTACTAAATATTATATTGGTTTTGGCATAAAGAGTACATTATCGGTGTTTATAAACACATCAGTAAATGTTACAGACTTTTAAGTAACCCCATTGACCTGTAACATAAAAGCCCTGTAGCTACTGATTCACTATATATATATATATAAGCATTTTATGGATAAACCTTTACAAGCCATTTAAAAAAACACTCTTAGTGAGAAATATGACACACTCCCAAATAGACACAGAAATAACTCACAAGGAAACAAGGTCATTATGAGAAGGACTAGAAGTCTTTTTATTTGGTTCAGCTTCTGCAAATCACAGTTCTACCTCAGTGTACCGAAGTAAAATTAACACAAAGTAGAGTTTTATGTTGATATAACAAAATAAATATAAAATAATATAAATAAAGAGATTTTGCAATTGTTTTTCAAATATGTGACTCAACAAAAGAAGAAGAGAACCTGAAGTGGCCAAGATAGATAGATCAGAAGAATTTCCAAGCACAAACAAGAAGAATTAAATCTGTTCCTTCTGCCTTTCTGCCACTTCATTTGTGACATAGGTCATTTTCCTGCAGGCTTTTATTGATGAGGGAACACCTCACATCTCACTGCAGCCATCTCAAAATTAGCTCCCTGAATTGGTGTTTGTCCTTAAGCTAACTCAAAGAGTGGAGCAAAACAGGCCTATTCAAGGGACAATCCAGCCCCTATGCCTCAGGCTGCTTTATCCAAGACAGACTCACCCTCTGAAGAGACCTTTTTCTCACCATCCAGGTCATTTTTTGTGTTCCTTCTCTAGAGCTAGACAACAATTATAGACCAGTCAGTCTGACTTCAGTACCTGGCAAGATAATGGAACAATTTATACTGAGTGACATCACGCAGCACCTACAGGATGGCCAGGGTCTCAGGCCCAGCCAGCAGCACGGGATTAGGAGGGGTAGGTCATGTTTGACCAACCTGATCACCTTTTATGACCAGGTGACCTGCCTGGTAGATGCAGGAAGGGCTGTGGATGTTGTCTATTTGGACTTCAGCAAGGCTTTTGACACTGTCTCCCACAGCA
>VXBB01001325.1:48793-62064 GCA_013399915.1 Illadopsis cleaveri
TTCTGTGATTCTGTGATTCTGTGAACTTAGTGTCTTCTCCTGTGTGACAAGTGATAGGACAAGGGGAAATGGCCTCGAGGTTGTGCCAGGGGAGGTTTAGATTGGAAATGAGGAAAAATTGATGCAGGAAAAAGGTTTTTAAATTCTGTAACAGGCTGCCCAGAGCAGTGGTGGAGTCACCATTCCTAGAGGGATTTAAAAGCCATGTGGATGTGGCACTTGGGGACATGGGTGAGTGGTGGCCTTGGCAGGGCTGTGGGAATGGTTGAGGGTCTTAAAGATCTTTTCCCAATCTAAACAATTTTGTGATTCTGACTATCATGTAAGGAACCAAGCCTGAGTAAGACCCAGTTTTGGAGCCTGCTAGAAAACAACAGCTGCATGCTCAGCTCAGTGTGGGAGCTAGTATTTAAAGGTTCAGCTTGGAGTGTTTGTCAAACCTGACAGACCTTGCAGCAGCAGCAGGACGAGGATCCTGCCAAGGGATGGATGGATGGAAAAGCAGCTGCTGACTGGAAGCAGAGAGTGACCTGGATGAAACACCTGTGGATTCACACCTTGGCACACATCAGCCACAGGAACAGGGTGTGAAACACTTTGAACCCCAGCGGGGTTCAGGCTTTTCCATCTGTCTTCCCCAGCAGCTTTATCCCATTGTTATCCTTGTGCTGGGCAGATGAGAGGACAGAAAGGTGAATTTGGGGCTGTTTCTCAGTGCTGGTGCTTCAGCAGATCTTTATAAGACCATCTGGAATATGGCAGAGCTGTCTCTGCTGTTTATCTTCCCCAAATGCAACCTGTTGTTAATATCAAGTGTCAGCAAAATATTTTGGATAAATCTGGACAAAGTGCCAAGCTGAACTGTAATTAATCACTGTGAACACACAACTGTCTCTGTTACACAGTTGGGACTCTCAGTAAAACTTCCCCTCAATCTGACAGTTCAGTGAGGAGCTTTTTTTTGGTATCAACTCCTTCTAACACTCTCCCTCATATAACAAGAACTGAAGGGTGTTTCATACAGTCTGACCTCATTATAATGAACTCTTCAAACAAACAGCCGTAGCTGAATGTTCACCACAATTAAGATGGGGAACTTGCTTCATCAGGCCAATAAAAAAGCAAAACATTCATATCTGAACCAAACACCCAGAGCAGAAACAGCTTTTTTCATAGCAATGAAGAATTAAAATGAAACATTTTCAAAAAAAAGTAATGATACGGAAAGGAATATTAAATTACACTTACAAGGTACGTGTATAGTGCTCTAATCATAGATAATCCTGGGTTGGAAGGGACCCACAAGGATCACTGACTCCAACTCCTCTAACAAAAACAGGAGCTATGTATTCTTGTTAATAAGACTTATTTTCAATCTATTTTATGGATTTAGATCTATAGATCTAAAATAGATCTATAGATCTATAGATCTATTTTAGATCTATTTTAAAATATCTTATTTTATTTTTTTTTTCAGTAAGGCTAAAGGACAATGCCTAGAAGAGCAGTTCTTACCATAGCTGGATTGTACAAATATAGCATGGCTATCCTCTCCTGTTTTGACACCCTAACCTGTGAATCTTGATGCAGTGCTGCTTGTGTGCTTGGAATAAAGTGATCTTCAGAGCAGAGCAGCCTCATCTGCTCCCTTCCATACAATCTATGGCCCTACACTGACTGAAGGGGCCAAGCACTGCCTTGGGTGTCTGTTAATGAACACCTGTGGAAGACCAGAAGATGGGAAATGTGTGCTGGGAAATGTGTGAAAACACTCACTGCTGTCACCCATATCTACAGTGCGGGTCTGGCAGCATGAAACATCTGCACTAAATCCCTTCCATGTCTGTGTCCTTTGGTTTGTCCAGCCTGCAGAGGAGGAGATGCAAGGGACACCTTGCTGAGGTCTTCAACATCCTCACAAGAAGCAGGGAAGGGATAGTTCCAAGCTCTTCACTCTTGTCACCAGTGGCAGGAATCAAGAAAATGGCATGGAATTGTTTGGGGGAGGTTCTTCCCCCAGAGGGTGCTGGCACTGCCCAGGCTCCTCAGGGAATGGGCACGGTCCCAAGGCTGCCAAAGCTCCAGGAGCCTTTGGACAGCTCTGCCAGGGATGCCAGGGTGGGGTTGTTGGGGTACAGGGATGGGCTGGGCTGGGTGATCCCCATGGGTCCCTTCCAGCTCAGGATATTTCATGATTCTATGATTTCTCTGGCTCTGTGTCATGGTTTAGCCCCAGCAACAACCAAGCCCCACAGGGCTGCTCCCTCACCCCCCTCCAGCTGGATCAGGGAGGGAATGGGAAGGGTAAAAGGCAGAAAGCTTGTAGGTTGGGATAAAGACAGGGAAATCAAAATATCCTTGTGCAAACAAGGAGAAAGCAAAACAAGGAGTTCATTCCCCATTTCCTGTGGCTGGGCAGGTCCAGCTGTCCTCAGGAGAGCAGGGCCCTGTCACATTAATTGGGAAGGGATCACCATCACTCCAAATGTTCCCCTTTTCTTTGTTCCTCCCTTACTTTATGCATCATGTCACATTGTTGGAATTCCAGAAACTTAGATTTTAATATTTTAGTATATGGTAATACATGTGAGCCAAGATGAAGGACTTTGGGCATTGTCTGAATCCTTCTTCTTCACCTTCTTTTCTTCTTCTTCATGGGTTTGAGTGGTTCTCTGTAATTGGTCGATGAAGTCCGCNACTTTATGCATCATGTCACATTGTTGGAATTCCAGAAACTTAGATTTTAATATTTTAGTATATGGTAATACATGTGAGCCAAGATGAAGGACTTTGGGCATTGTCTGAATCCTTCTTCTTCACCTTCTTTTCTTCTTCTTCATGGGTTTGAGTGGTTCTCTGTAATTGGTCGATGGAGTCCGCATTGCAGACTTCAAGTAGTCATTGGGTTTAAAGTAAAAATAATTTAGGTGGCATTTCATAATTGGATGGATTTTCCTTAAAAAGTCCTGGTAGAGATAGAGAAGTGCTCTATTTTACCTCATTTCTCTAACTCGCTAGTTAGACCTCACGGCTCGTGAGTCTGTAAATAGATAAGAAACAATAAACATCCCAGTCCGAACACGAAACTACGACTCCTGTGTATTAATCCCGATCCTGGCAGGGAAGAAGAAGCCAGAACCATCACATCACAATGTCTGGGACTTGATTTTGGTCAGTTTGGGTCACCTGTCCTGGCTGTGCCTCCTCCCAGCCTCCCACACATCCTCAGCCCCTCCCCAGCGGGGCTGTACGAGGAAAGCTCTGCACAATGCCTGCTCAGCAGTAACAAAAATATCTGTATTATCAACCCTGTGCTCAGCATAAATCCAAACCCCAGCCCCAAACCAGCCACTGGGAAGGGAATTAACTCTACCCCAGCTGAACCAGCACAGCCCATCTATGGAAACCACCAGAAAAATCTCAGGAACCTATCAGCAATTGTCACTCAGCACTGAGTACCAAGGAAACAATACAGTAAACCTGCTAGAGAGAAAAAGTTGCAAAAATATGCTTTGCTCTAACCCATGGTGCTACGACTGTAATTTTCAAAACTACTTAGCTCACATCCACAAGCATTCTGAGAGGACTGACACAAAATCTGCAGCTAGGCTGAAGTGCCTGCTGAATTCTCTTTGCTGCTCTTCATCTCCTCAATGACAACCATCATGCAAAGCCCATCACTGTGACAAGATGCTGGTCTTATTTTTTGTCACGTAATCACCCCATCATTTCCAGCAGTGCTGCTCACAATGCCCTGTCTCCTCCAAGTGCAAAGAAAAGGCACAAGTACAAGAGTCTCTTAGTAAAACATTAATCTCAGATCACAGATTTATTTTATGGATTTGCAACACAGCCCATATTACAAACATTGTCTGGGAACATTTACAAGAATAAATAAGATGGACTCGCAGTTGTAAAAAAAAGATTACACTTCACTGTAATGTACAGTCAAAAAATATATCTGATATTCATTGACTTGACATTATTTACCTTCCTTCTTTTAAGCTAGAAAGAAAAGACACTGAATGCACAGTGTTGAGAGTTTTGTATTTATATTTTTTTCCTTTTTTTTTCCATACGTGCTTTATCTATCAAACATCCAAACTGTACAAGTGAGTTTCACCAGTAATCCATAAAGGCCAAGGGGGAGGAGAGGGGGCAGAGACTCGCTCTCATGCAGCACTCCCCCCTGCCCAAAAACACACCCAGGGTTGGGATGGCAGGACGCAGCACTCCTCCCTGCCCAAAAACACACCCAGGGAGCTGGGATGGCAGGATGCAGCACTCCTCCCTGCCCAAAAACACACCCAGGGAGCTGGGATGGCAGGATGCAGCACTCCTCCCTGCCCAAAAACACACTCAGGGAGCTGGGATGGCGACTGCTCAGCCAGAGGCAGCCACAGCATGGCTGTGTGAGGTGGTGACAAGTCTGGCAAGAAGTGATGCTGGCACATTTGGATCCCAACAGGGTCAGTACAGGGAGGGAGGAGATGGAATCAGTGTGGGAGTGAATTTTGTCACTGTGGTTAGTCAGGATGGGTTAAAGGAGGTGTTAGGGAAGCAGCTCAAACTTTTGGCATAGAAGTAAGTGTTTAAATGCTGGCAATGCAAGAAAGGGCTAGAGGAGCAATGAGGGTGTAATTCCAGTTCTGCTCCAGGTACTGAAGTCCAGCACATGAAGTTTGGTTTGACTGTCAGCAATGGGAAAAACTGAGCAGTGCTTGTCCTGGGGAGTCTCAGAGTACCTAAATTCATGAAAGCTTGTAAATTGCTGGCCCCACTTCCTCTTCCATCCCCCAAAACACACTCCTTTCAATTACTTCACAGAAATATTTCCTGGAAGTCCTCACTGAAAGATGATGTACTCACACAAGGAAATCCATCTCCACAGTGCAAAACACTTGAGGTGTCTCACAGGGTGTCCCAAAGAGAGGCATTTCAGGGTAACAGATCCCCACTGAAACACTCCTGTGACAACTGCCTCCACTAAAGGAACCACTACACTCCTGGGCACCTAAACATGAAATATCAGGATTGGTCCCTAAGGGACATCAACAGCATCTTCATCCTGTACGTCCATGAGCATGGACTGCCTCATGTTTATACTGCTCAGAAACAGCTCATGAATTGAATTCCAAGAAAAACCATTTCAGCTTTTCCCTTTTCATCCTTTTTTTATTCCCCCGCCCCCCGCCAGGAAACCCTATGGGAACACCAGCATCTGGCATTCAGTCTGCTGCATTAGTTTGTCTTTTAAGGACCAGGTTGAAAACAGAATAGTGGTGGAAAATCTGATGGATGAACTGGGATGAGGATGGAAATACTAATTTAGATCCCTCATGTTTTTACAAACTGGAAAAGCTGTCAGGTTTTCACATTCTGCTAGTCCAACTTTAAACTGTAGGATATTCTGGGCATAGTTTATTATTTTTTTTTCACAAGGAAAACTTTTATAATATTTTAACACAGCAAATAAAGGTTAGAGACTAGAAGTCAGCAAGTTTTTGTGTCTTTTTTTTTCCTTTCCATCACACTCCATACCAGCAGGGTTTGGTGGTATATGAAAATGTATGATTCTGCTTGACAGTTTGAGCAAATTGTACATTCTTCAAGTATGCATATGAGGGAGATGATTGATACCTTTTCCAAGTCAATGAACAGATAATACATGATGGATTTTCCGTGTGGTCCTTGCCAAAACGGCAGAAATTGGGCTTTGCTCGCTATGCTGTTGGCTCACCCTCGAGGAAAAAAGAGCTGTAGGTATTTTTGGGAACAGGGAAAGAAAGAGCACTTGCACTGAAGTTGTATATTATATATGTATGGCTATAGAAGACTGCAATCTAAATAAGCAGGAGCACAGGAGGGTTAATAGAATCCTCATTACTCACATCTGTCTCTCTGACTTGGCTGGCTCCTCCTGTTCCTCTGTCTGGGCAGGGCAGCTGCAGTGCTTTGTTCTGCCCTCACAAAGCAGGAATATGGAATTTTTGACCCAAGAGCAGTGGTTCTGGTGAATAAATGTTGCCACCTTTGCCACATGGCCACCCTCATTTTCCTAAAACAATGGGTTAACTGTCTTTTGTACACTTAAGACAAATTATTTATTCTGAAATGAAAATGCAGCAGTTTCACGCCAAGGTCTTGAGATGCCCCTTGCACTGGCTGGAGAGATCACAAAAATTAACTGTGCTGCCAACATCATGGAGTTGATTGTTCACATTTATTTCAGGACAATGAAGTTTTCCAAGGGGAACTTTTCCACCACATTGCCCATCCAGGACCACGCCAGGACTGTGCACTGCTCTGTGACGACTTTACTAAAAATTCTGCAAGTGTGCCAGATAGAAGCACCTCATATTTGAAGATTCCTCTCTCGTGCAAATCTTCTTTTATCTTTGTCCCTCAGGATTTATTCCCTCTGTCACACTCCAAGTGCTCTATCTCCACAGCACAGAATGTGACATTACCTGGTTTTTTATGATCTTGGCAGGAATTCAGAAGAGTAAGAGGGAGATGAGAGCAGCTGTGCAGGAATGAGAGGGAGAGCAAGGTGCAAATTTCCTGCCTGTTTCAGGATCCATCTCATCTGCCTTCTCCTCCAATGTTTGGTTTCTCCCAAAGGAGATTTCTTCTCCTTTCCTTCTCTTCCAGATGGAAACTGGTTTAACTGCCTCCTGAACCACCTGCTGCAGGAGCCTCTCTCCTTCCTGACTCTACAGCACACCAAGAGCAGAGACCAGCAATCCCTGGCTTGAGATTCCTGAGGGAAATCCCACAAACTTCTGCTAAAGGGCCTGCGGAAAGTAAATGGAAAAGCCAGTCTAGAATCCACAGGCTTAAGAATCTACTACTGTAGGGTCTCTGTGGCTAATGGACTTTTCTTTTCCAGGGAGTTTACAACTCCAGAATAAAAGGCTAGAAACCACTGATAACCAGTGAAATTCATTGCTGCAGTTACATCTATTAATAATTTAGTGACCCTGAACCACCTGTTTCTACTTCCTTTTATTTCAGACCAAACTTTACACCAACTCTGCGCTGTCACAAACAGTTTCCCCTCGCTTCTGAAGGATGTCTCCATGGGAATAAGTTCATCTTCATTATGTCCATTCAAATATTTTCAATATGATATTTTTTCCAGCCTGAAATTCAATCACTGAGGCATTCACATTTTTTTTTCTGCACATTATCACTTTTCATCCACAGCAGAGGATGTTTAGGCTGAAAAGCTCCCACTGACTATTAATCCTTCCAGGAGTGAGAAAACCTCCTTTATCTCATCTCATAACTTCTTTCTTTCCCCATGAAAACAAACCCATCACCCATAATCTTGCTTCAAACACATTATCTACTTCACTATGGGCTGTTCTCTAGGGTTTAAACAACCTCAAGGTAATAAAGTGATTTAAAGGGAGCTTTTCCACACAATTCCCTTCATCATTAATTCACACTTGGCATATATGCACTGTGCAGGGAGGAACAGCATGAAGATCCCTGAGCCAACACAGACTGGAGCTGGGTCAATCCCCCAAAAGCACCATAACTGCAGGAATTTAGAACAGTTTGGCAACACAGTCTGCAGTGTCTGCTGAGCATCTTTCCATATGGGTTGTAGGCTGGACATTAGGAAGTTCAGACACATGGTTGAGTGGCCACATAATAAGCTGTGACTAACCGTTGGGCTGTGGTAACCAACATTTGCATTAACTCCTATAAAATGTAAAATTCAGCTGAAATATCTTTCCCTGCAGTTTATGCCAACATCACTTGGCATTTGCAGAGGGCTGAGCACACAGTGAGCTGCTGTGGGCCAGCTGATAAAAGTACTTGACCCTTTAGTAGAACATATCCAAACCTACCTCCAGACCCTGAACCACTGCCCTGCCAGTGCTGCTCTGCTCTGCTCATCCCACACCTCCTTTCCCTCACTCACACACCCCTCCTGTGGGCTTAACTCTGGCATTTCAATCCACTTTCTTTTAAGGTAAGCCTAAATTACTTCACACCTCAGTGATACTGGCACTTCCTTACCTCTCTGTTCCCTCATCCCAGCTGTCACCCTCGGTGCTGGCTCCACTCCCCTAAGTCATGAGGGAGACCAGCCACTGTGCTACTTTCCATGTAAAATTAACAGAATGCTAAATACTAATTAATATTTCCATTGTATCCACAGGGAGTGGCTCCCTTTGGCTTTCTGGAGTCAGCAGAGTCAAAACCATTTTGCTGACTTGTAGCTTCTTCATACCCAGGCAGTTGTTGAAAAATCCCATCCTGGGATTAGAATTCCCTCTTCCCTTTTCTCTCCCAACATCTGACCTACACTGTCACATCCAGCCACTTGTAATCAGAATACCAATATTATACTTTTCCTCCCACTTTTACCTCATAGTTTCACTTTGCCTTCTAGTTATTTTTCCTGCTGAATTGTGTTGTTTAGTTGCATAGAGAAAAAAAACCCCAATTCAGACCAGTAGCCTGTCCCTTGAGATGCCAGACACCCACTGACAGCCCTAAGTGGAACTAAAGCTGATTTCATGATTTTTTTTTGCAGGCAACAGAAAGGACCAACCAGAAACAGCACAGAGGCTCCTGTGAGAAGGTGGTTCACAATCAGTTAAGACCTTCATGATATTAAAGCCAAGAATCCAAAGCTCCTCAGAGAAACCCCAGGTGGTTCAGCATCCTTTGCTAATGAAGAGGGGCATTAATGAACCTCCCAGCATCCTTCCCTAGGCTGGTGCAGGTGGGTGACAATGGCTTGGTTGGACATTGGTGTGTCTGAGTCAAGAGCTGCTTTTCCCAAATTTAATTTCCATCCCTCCTGGTCAAGGTGAGGCTGTGACTATTGAAGAAAGAATGACAACGAAACTGAGGTGCCTTTTGAATTCACAGACAGAATTAGCAAAGCATTTTGAAGTTCTGGCGTGCCCTGTGCCAAGCAGGGGCAGGATAGAGCTCCCAGCAGCCTCTGAGTATTCAGCTGAGGGTGGAAAACTATAGGGTGATAAGAAAATTGGAGTTTCCTAAAAAACTCTTACCTTCAGTCTATCTTTTAGCAAGTCTGAATTTGAAGACCCTTACACCCCAGAATCTAATTTACACACAGAGCAACCTCATATCCTGCACCCTCAAGATAAATAAATGGCTAAATTGAAATACTAATTATTGTAAAGTCTTGTTCATTCAATTATTTTTTTTTCCCCCAAGATTACCCTGCAGTCCTTAGTGATTAACTACTTAAACATTTTTTTTCAGAAAAGCAATTTTTTAGCTGCTAAGAAGTCAGAATGAGGTCCAGAACCGTGGCAAAACACATCTGGTGTTTGTTTCAGAGAAGTAGACTTGCAGAGGCATTTTTGCAGAATAAAACAAAAGCTGTTTTGCTTAAGAAGAGAAGTTGCTGTGCTGGGCTAACACTTCTCTTTACAGGTGTCAGAATAGGTTTCTGTGTATGTACATCACCTTTCCTACAGCTCCAAAGAATTACAGTTTTGAAGCTTGTAGGGCCTGGAAATAGTGAGGAAATCTTGCCCAAAGCCAATTTTAAGAACCTTCAGACTTTAAACTCTTGAGCAGGAACTTTCCTTGCTGTCTGCTTGCACAGTGCCTATTTCAGCAGGTCCTGGCGTGACTAGGGATCCTAAGTTCTACAGCAACACAAATAATAAATAAAAAATAGTCATACATAGTATATGAGCAATAATACCTACTTCATACCCCATTTGTCAAAGACACACTGCACCCCAGCTGTTACCTGGGAAATGAGGTAACCAAGTTACCAAAGTTGTGAGACAAATGCAATTTGTTTGATGCAAATATTCAACCTTCAGGCTCAAGTGGCTGGGAAACTCCTCAACAGCCTCAGCAGCAAAAGGACACAGACCAGAGGGATGGAACTGGGTCATGCACAGCCCTGGAAGCCGAGCAGAAACTGGGAGGAAATATTTGTGTGGAAGCAGTGAATCCATGAACAGATTCTCATGTCCACCATCTATTTTCATGCTTAAAGGGACTACACTTGGGAAGAAAATTCCAGCGTAGTCTTTATTTTTTTCTTTTTTTTTTTTTTTCATGTGTGTGTGTTGGCCTTTTCATTTGGAAAAACAAATAAAAGGAAACAGATAAGGTAGACAAATTGTAATGAAGCATTTCATGTATCCCCTATGGCTATCTCGTTTTTCCCAAATGACTGCTGCATGAAATTAAAAAATTAAAAGCCTGGGATTTGAGAACAAAATTATAAATTACAAAGGAGACATTTTAAAAGAGAATTTCCTAAGGGTTTCATTCCTTCCCCACTCTGCAGCAAGCAGAACATAAACACAATCCAAAAGAGGAGAGAAGTCAGAGGGGATTAGAAAGTCCAGTCTTTCAGCCTGTCTCCCATTTTGCTAATTTTTACAGTGAGTTATTTAAGAAGCAGT
The DNA here is from genome assembly GCA_013399915.1 of Illadopsis cleaveri. NCBI lineage: Eukaryota > Metazoa > Chordata > Aves > Passeriformes > Timaliidae > Illadopsis > Illadopsis cleaveri. Next base: position 59,221 of record VXBB01001325.1, read on the forward strand.
AGATGTTCCGATAGAAAGCAGGCAGCAGCACACACAGGCATGGTCTCCTCCTTCCAGCGAGGTCTCTGCAACCTCAGTCTCTTGCTGAGAAGGAGGGAGAAGTTCTCCTTCCCACACTTGTTACTGCCTTCCAGTGTGGGACAGGGGAGAAGCATCCGCCAGAGTTTGGGGTCTGGCACATCGTGGGGTCCCCTCCCCTCGCTGGGCTAAAAGGAACTCAAGTATTCCAGTGCAACCTCGTATACAAATTTATACTGTTCCTGAAAGAGAGGACAAAGGAATGCCATTAGGATATGGGAAAACTCCTCAGAGCCTCCTTCTACAAGCAAAAATGCCACCTCCCTCTTTCTTGTACCCTTTGGCAGGAGCAGGCAAACACTGGTGGTGTTTCTGTGTGATCCTGAGCAAGCATGGCTGGGAGATGAAAGTGGAAGTCATCAGTGGAAGAGAAAAGCACTCAAAGAGACAGCCCCAGTCTGGACTATTCATGATTTGCCTCCAGCCCTCACTGCACGTGTGGCTTTTGAGGCACGATCTCAGTGTGATGGATGGAGATGACTGAATTCAGGACAGTTTAATCTCCTGGGCTGCAGGCAGCCAGGCCTGGGGGCTGGACTGCTCTCCCTTCCTGGTTTCAAGATGTCTCACAGCATCTAGCACTGGGCTGGACAAATCCCAGCATGGACAGGAGGACAAATCCCACTCTTCCCACAGCCATGGTGACAGCTCTGTGGGATTTGACCTCCTGAGGCAGCTGGGTGTGGGACACAGGTTCCATCACTCTGCCAGGGCATCCCCTCTTCTCAAAAGGAGAAGCAGGAGGATTCACTGAACATGCTAAACCAGTTTTAATTCTGGTGTCTTCATGTTCTCATTCATTTTGATTCATCCTGAACTAAGCCATTTTGACATTTTCTTACCTGTCGTGAAGTCCCTCGCACACCCTGGGTGGGGAATGAGCAGGAACAAAGCCTTACCAGTGACTCCACCATGTTGGATTTGTTATTCCGTAGCGTTTTCACTATGTGGAACACGTCGATGATGTTCTGCTGCTGGATCATTTCACACACACTGCAGATGGCACAGAAGGTGCCACTGCGCCCCCCGCCGTTCCTGGGAGCAGGAGAGAAGAGGTGAAGGTGGGGCTGGGGAGGCTGAGGGGAGGAGAGCACACACAGCCCACACCCCGTGGACACCAGGGAAGGTCTCTAATGTAAGGACTGGTCATGGATGTTCAAGGGTTGGTGTGCCTAAAGGGGCTCCACGAGAGCTGGAGGGGGGCTTTGGACATGGAGGGATGGAGGGACACAGCAAGGAGAAATGGCTCCCCACTGCCAGGGGGAAGGGATAGATGGGATATTGGGAAGAAATTCCTCCCTTTGAAGGTGCTGAGGCCCTGGCAGAGGGTGCCCAGGGATGCTGTGGCTGCCCCTGGATCCCTGGAAGTGTCCAAGGCCAGGTTGGACAGGGCTTGGAGCACCCTGGGATAGTGGAAGGTGTCCACTAGAACTGACTGGTGGAGTCCCTTCCAACCCAAACCATTCTGTGAGTCTGTGAAAGTGAGACCTATAGAACAGGGGCAGGGATGGATGGAAGGGCTAAGGGATTCCTGGAGTGGGGGACAGGGAAGCTCAGGGACTGCAGTGCTGCAATCCCTGCTCTGGGCTCACAGCAGTCCTGTGCTCAGAGCTGGGTACATGGCAGGGCTGCTTCAGCTCTGCCTGGGCTCCAGTCACAAGACCTACGATGTACCAGGGCTCTTGGAGCTATTTCTCACTGCAATCTGTGAAGTCCCTGGGCCAGGATACTACAATGCAGTACACTTGAAGCATATTATAAATGTACTTCAACTCCATTTTCCCCAGATGAAGCCTGGCAAACCACCAGATTTCCAGACCCACAACCAGTTCCCTTCACCCAGCAGCAGGTGAGGCTGCGGCCATTTCCCAGCTCTACTCACAGGCAGTGCACCACGGTGCGCCCGTCCCTGCCATCGTACTGCTCCTGCCACTTCTCCAGCCTCCGCACCACANAGGAGAGAGGTACAGAGCTGGGGAGAGGTACGGAACAGGGGAGAGGCACTGGGCAGGGAACAGGCACGGGGCAGGGGACAGGCGCGGGGCAGGGGACAGGCATTCGGCAGGGCTGGGGCACTGCTGACACAGCACCCTCCCCTCTGCACGGCCAGTGCTGGGATTCTCCACAATGAGCACCTGACACAGTGCACAAACAAGGGCTTTTCTCTCACCCGGATAACAGTTATTACAGAGCCAAGCAGACACGAAGTGCATGGCTGTACAGCAATGCACCCCCACCCGCAGGTGTTCCCGTATTAGGAGAGGATTTGGGTTTCATGCTCTGTTTTGCTTTTAAGGCAAAGAACCAGAAAGTTTGATGCTCTTCTCAACGTAATTGGCTAAGTACCAGAACAAAAGCACCTGTTAGATCCTTGAAATGCAACTCAAGACCTGTAGCTATTTTTATTGGGCAGGATGCCAAAATCCCACCTTGATCGTTACATACTTAAAGGAGAGTAGGAAGACCCTCTGTGCATTCTCGGGGTGTTGTAGCAGGTGCAAAAAGGGGCTCATCTGCACTGTGCACGGCTTTTATTCTTTTGTTTTGTATAGTTTATTATTTTCTCATTAAATTAAAACCTTTTTGCTTTTAGAACACACTCTCGACCATGCCATCTCGCTAATTATTAATAAGCCATTTTTGAGAAGTTGCTGGACAGCCCTCAGAGTGTGTTGGAGCCTCGTGGAGTTAAAAACACCTGGTTTGATGAGAATTCCAACACAGGGGACCCTTGTTTGGTTTCCAGAATGAAGTTTCATCAAACTG
>VXBB01001325.1:62263-92739 GCA_013399915.1 Illadopsis cleaveri
CACCCCCCGCCCCCCCTCCAGCAGCGAGCGGTTGGGGGGAGGCGTGCCCCTGTAGGCCGGCCAGCCGATGTACTGCAGGTGCTGCACGATGCGATACCCGTCCTGCGGCTGCAACACAGAGCCGGCTCAGGGGACAGGCACCGGGCAGGGCTGGGGTACGGGGCTGGGGAGAGGGACCGGGCAGAGGAGAGGCACTGGGGAAGGGGAGAGGGACGGGCAGGGGAGAGGGACGGGGCAGGAAAGACGCACCGGGCAGGGGAGAGGAACGGGCAGGGGTGAGATACAGGGCAGGGGAGAGGGACGGGCAGNCTCTTCTCAACGTAATTGGCTAAGTACCAGAACAAAAGCACCTGTTAGATCCTTGAAATGCAACTCAAGACCTGTAGCTATTTTTATTGGGCAGGATGCCAAAATCCCACCTTGATCGTTACATACTTAAAGGAGAGTAGGAAGACCCTCTGTGCATTCTCGGCGTGTTGTAGCAGGTGCAAAAGGGGGCTCATCTGCACTGTGCACGGCTTTTATTCTTTTGTTTTGTATAGTTTATTATTTTCTCATTAAATTAAAACCTTTTTGCTTTTAGAACACACTCTCGACCATGCCATCTCGCTAATTATTAATAAGCCATTTTTGAGAAGTTGCTGGACAGCCCTCAGAGTGTGTTGGAGCCTCGTGGAGTTAAAAACACCTGGTTTGATGAGAATTCCAACACAGGGGACCCTTGTTTGGTTTCCAGAATGAAGTTTCATCAAACTGCACAAAACAGATCAAATGTCTCTTTCCTGGTGGACTGTCATGTGCCATAAGAAGTAGAGGCAGCCCTCAAAAATTCCCTGGGGGTTGTGGAGGGAAAGGATCCTCACAAATTTGCTGGCAGTGTCCGTGGTGGTGGACATGGATGAGTGCAGAGAGCTGGGAGGGCACAGCACCCACCCTGCCAGCCCTGCACCCATGGGCCAGCTCCACGTGAGAGTCACAGAGCCTTGGTCTGACCAGTGTGATGACCCCCAGGCTCTCCCTGGGACACAGGAATGTGTCTATATCCAACCAGTCGATCAATTTCTGTGGCTGGACCACAAGGTTCCCTCTGCAGTGCCACAGCTGAACTGCTGCACAGGCTCTGACCATGCAGACACTGATGTGTTAAACTGCATGGAAATATAATTTGCGGAGCCTGCTTCCCTTTCTGACTAGAAAAAATGAGAGTCGAACAACAAAGGAAACATAATCAATCTGGGAAACAACTAATGAGAGAAAAATCCTCGGCTGAAGCCCTTTCCTGCAGCCCTGAAGTCAGATTGCCAGGGCTCAGTGTGAAGATAAACTTTGTTTCTATCATTTCAGCTGTCCTGGGGCTGAGGGACACAGACAAAGAGTTGCTTACAGAAATGGCAGTTGCTTATTTATAGGGAAAGCAGTGACAATTGGGAATCCCAGTCTAGCCAGTAAACATTGCATCTGTCTTCAGAGATGCTGCCTGGGAGCTGACAGATGGAGAGCTGCTGACACCATCCCAGTTTATTTCCTGCAATACTGATGGCTTTATATCGGCTGCTAAGTGATGAATTGTTCTCAAATATACACAGAGAAAATGCTCACCATTTAAATACAGATTTTCAGCTCATATCATCCACTTGCTGCCTTCAGCCAAGAGTCCTTTAGCAATGCAGGCTGATTAAATGTTAATTAAAGGAAGTAGCTGCAGTGGAATTTCATTCCTAGGTGAGAGATTCTGCATCTCTAAACCACAAGTCTTTGCTCTGCCTCTTCCTCAAGCCAAAATGTGTTTTTGAGAACAACTAGGGAAGGTGGGATTTCTCCTCTCTTACCCGGGCCATGTTGCAAATCCGGAATATCCGGTTGATGATATCTTCATCAATGTCTGCTGAAACAAACTCCACTTGGATTGGGCCATAACAACAGGATGTCTTCTCTGGCCAGTACTGCATGCAGAGCTAGAAAACAACACAAAACCAAACAGGAATCTTAATTATTAATATATCCAATCATTCCTTTTGGATCTATAACCAGCTCAAAATCCATCACCAATCCTGTATTTCGTGGCTTTGTTCAGAGAAGATCTCATTCTAGCTCAGTAAAACATTTTATATCCTGAACATGAACAAAAAAAAGAAATATATTTTAGGGCCTGGACTTTTCTTCTTTATTTTTGTATGAACACAATCTGGAACTGATTGAATTCTGGGTCTAGAGGTGCAGAGAAGGTGGCTGCCAAATGAAGCTTCTGTAAGGGTAGAGATCTAACAGGAACATTAAAAGATTAGTATCTCTAGATAAATTTAATAGGAACCATAGAGATTTGGTAAAAATGAGGAAACAGTACAGGCACCAAGAAAAGTAATCTTAATTCAAACAAACTGGAATGTCTTTTTTTCTCTAAGATGAACTTTTTAGTTTTCTGGCTCTACCAGTGAGCAGGGGAAGGAGAGTGAGTTCGTTCTGAGAGCAACAAGAGCAACTCTGGTTTCAGAGAGACCCACTACTTCACCTCTGAAGTTTGTGAAGCAGGCTGGGAGCCTTTTTCTTCTGCTGATATTACTGAGTTGAAAGGACAAAAAACACCCTATGCACACAAATTACAATCTAAGGATTTTAAATCCAGCCGGAAATAGATCATGGCGCAAAAATATTTTGCATGAGATCTCATTAGCAGTTTCTGCTAAGATTGTATTTCTTTGTGGGTTTTTTTTCCTTTATATTTTTCAAGTGTAATTTTGTACAAGTTTTGAAACCCCCAGATGCTCATTTGAACTCGATCTCGAGCTTTTCAAGTTCAATCACTGCCAGCAACAACGTCGAGTGTGTGCATGCGACTGCATTAATTCTGCACTCCTGTTCTTCCTTTGATCATAGAGGATTGAAATTGGGTGGGATATTCACACAATCTTATGCATCTTTGCCCTTGTTAGTTTTTCAAGATTAAGCAAGCCAGCCAAGACCACACAAGCAAATCCTTTGAAGGGTTTCTTTACTCTTCGTTCAGACTTTCAAGCTGCCTTAGTGATCTGCTCTCAAAGCATCTGTCCCACAGGCAGGGAGATGTGAGCCAAGCAGGAGTTTTAGCAAACAACCTCAAGGTGCACTGGAAAGCAGAAGAAGATTAAACCTTTCCTTAGCAGGAAAATTTGCATCTCCCAGAGCAGGTCTGTGAAATGGCCACCTCTCCAAACACACAGGTGTATTATACACTGCTGCAAGCTCCTGCTGTGTACCCTGACCTCCACAGGGGTTTATTTATTTACCTTTTCCCTGCACTCAGGGCACAGCCTGGGATCAGGCACTGATGAACAGACAGGTAATGACAACATTGTCCTGCAAGGACAGTGCAGGTACAGTGCCAGGTTCTCTTCCAGAAAACACATCTCCACAAGGGATCTGATGATCTGCTGGAGGACCTGCAGAGAGATCTGGATTGATGGGCTTGAGGCCACTCAATCACACAATGGTTGTGTGTGGTCTGAAGGGCAACAGAGCTGGGGAAGGGGCTGGAGCCCGCAGGAACAGCTGAGAGAGCTGGGAAAGGTGCTCAGCCTGGAGAAAAGGAGGCTCAGGGGGGAAACCCTGTCACTCTTCACAACTTCCTGAGGGTGCAGCTAGGTGAGGACCAGGCTCTGTTCCCAAGGAACAAGGGACAGAATGAGAGGAAACGGCTTCAAACTGTGCCAGGGGAAGTTTAGATTGGATATTGGGAAAAATTCTTCACTGAAAGGATGGTCAGGCAATAGAACAGCTGCCCAGAGCAGTGGGGGAGTCACCATCCCTGGAAGGATTTAAAAGACATGTTGATGTGGCACTTGGTGACATGGGTCAGTGGTGGCCTTAGCAGTGCTGAGGTAACAGCTGGACTCAATGATCTTGGAGGTCTTTTCCACCCCAAATGATTCTATGATATCAAACTGTCTTACTGTGTCCTGGTAGCTCATAAAATACAAACTTTAAAATCCTCCCTAACTTCCAGTGCCACCTGGGTGTTTTGGCATTGGCTGCACTCTCGAGGGAGGTGACACTGTGCTACAGAAACTGTCACAGTGACTTCATGCACTGCCAAATCTCCTTTTCTGTGCCTACAGACCACATCATAACAGCAAAACTTTGCTAGGGAAAAAAAATAAGCTTTTTGCAGAAAGATAGTCACCAGAATAACACTGGCTGGGGCTGAAAGGTTTGTGTTTTCCCAGAACCAAGTGTGAGGAAGTGTGTCATTTCCAGAAAAAGATGGGTTTTGCTTTGAAGTGTCAGGAAAAAAAAGGTGGAATTTGTCCCTGGATTCAGTGCCAACATGCAGAATCAAGGGGGTGGATGGGAGAGGAAAACAGAAGATACAGAGGACCTCTGGTTCCTCACAGAGTGGTGTGACTCTGCAGGCACCAGGAGAGCCACTGCTGAACAGAGCTGTCACTGGGGCTGGAATGGAATCCCACTGATGGGACACTCCCTCAAAGACTGGGGTGATTGGCTTCTCCATCACCATCCAAAAAAGAGACCAATAATTCACTGCCTTCAAGTGTGGTAAGACAGGGAGGAGACAAATGAAAAATGAATCCATGAAGTACCAACTCTTGAGGGTTCCCCTCCTCTCCTTGAACAAAGGCTGTAATGGGTGAATTAACCATGCCAAATGTACTCTCCACACAAATTGCATGATTAGACCTTTTTGAAAGCTGTTATCCTCTGCCACTCATCAGCAAGGTGGCTGGAGACACCAGGGCAGGAGGAATGGCAAAAGCTCTTCCTTGGCAAACTCAAATCCTGAAAATAATGCTGTGTCCAGTAGCCAAAACCCAACTTGGACATGGAATTCAAAAGAAAGAAAAAAAGAGATAAAAGGACAATATAATCCTCAAACTGTGCAAAGCACATTTCTCAGCATTACAGAATCATACTGGAAAACTCAGCAAAGATCCTTCAAATTATTTCAGTTCTCTTGGTTTTATTCTTCTGGAAATGCCATGTGAAAAAGGCAAGTGTGAAGCACCCTGGGGCTGTGAACCAAACATAGACAAAAATATGAAAGGGGAGAAAGTGAGTTTGGGAGGGAAATTCTGGCCTGCAAACACAAAGTAACTCTGTAATATATATGTATACAGAATGTTGTGATACTTTTAAATGTATCTATTTGATATAATTTTATATAGAAGTATTTATATAATAAATGGGGAAACTTTGTAGCAACTTTCCAGTATATAAAAGGGGTTTACAGGAGGAGGATTTTTCAGAAGGGTATGGAGTGATAGGAAAAAGGGGAATATCATTAAGCTGAAGGAGGGCAGATTAGATGGGATATCAGGAAGAAATTCCTCCCTGTGAGGTGCTGAGGCCCTGGCACAGGGTGCCCAGAGAAGCTGTGGCTGCCCCTGGATCCGTGGAAGTGTCCAAGGCCAGGCTGGACAGGGCTTGGAGCAGCCTGGGACAGTGGAAGGTGTCCCTGCCCATGGCAGGGGGTTGAAGTAAGATGGTCTTTAAGTTCCATTCCCATCCAAACCCTTCTATGATCCCTGTTAATGACAATAAGAATTATCTTACAAAGAGCCAGGCACGTGGACTTATTCTCCATTAAAACCCCAAAACATCACCTATTACTTTCCATCTCCCCCTCATTCACTTATTGGGGTGGGAGGGCACCAGAAAATGGCAGCAGGGACTCTCTGCAAACCCCCTGGATTTGAGAAGGGAGTGACGTGCCAGGAATGAAGAGCCACTCACCTGTGCTGCATCCATCTCGTTGAGCATCACCACGGAGGAGCAGTTGTAATCAAACACCAGCCTCCAGAAGTCTGCAATGGTGTTGGGCAAGGGGTGCTGGGTGACAATGAAGGCAGCAGGTTGCTTGTGGCTCTAACAAAAGGAATAAGATTAGTTAAAAAAAAAAAATAAAAATCAATCAACTTTTATTCAAAGGAATATTACACCCAGGAGGCTGTGGGGAGGCAATCTGAGCCATTTAACCAGATTATACAAATCACATCTCCTGCTCCTTGTTATCGCCCCGCAATGAATGAACGCCTCCTAATGGGATTCTTCTGCTCCCAATAAAGACATTTCATTAAAGAAGTGTCACAAGAGCAGAGATTACCCAAATCAATTATTTATATTTTGAGACTCAGCAAATAATGCTAATTCTACTATTACTACTACTGCGACTATCAGTAATATTAACAATTGGAAGGAAAACAGCTGGAGGAAAATGCTCTCCTTTGTGCTGCAGTGGCCTCCAGGAACTCCAGAAGGAATTAGCCCTGTCTGCTGTGGCTGCTTGGGGGTGCAGTGTGAAAGAGGGGGCACATTTGGATCCCAGCCATCATTTATGAGCTCGTGGGGCAGCATTCAGAGCTGTGACATTGACATTTAATTTCTGATATTGTTCTTTCACCTCAAAAAGGTCCCCCTGACCTCAGTCTCCCTAAGAATGGAGGGGTGAGGCTGTGCTCCCAAAATCGGTGGGGCTGAGTTAATGAATGTTTGTGAGGCTCTCGGGGATGAAAGGCAACAAGCTGAAAACTTTATCTCTTCCCACCCATGGCAGGCAAGGCTTAAATGAGCCTGGAAACAGCACAGTCCTTTCTGCTGTACATCTGTGAAGCAGACTTGAATCAAAAGGTACACTAATTCTAGGGTAAAGAAAACAAAAAAGCAGAAAAAAAAGCCTCCAATAGAATAAAATGTTGTATTTAAAGTGAAAAAATAAATAAAATCCTGAAGTATTAAGCTGCCCATTGTGGGGGGTTTGCCTTCTCTCCTCCATGTGAGGCAGATGTGGGTGGAAGTGCTGAGCAGGATAAAGGAGCTTCTGAGTGTGCACCTGTGAGGAGGGTGATGGGGCATGGTGGAAGAGAAGGAAAACAAAACGATTTCTTGGGAAATTTTAGTCTGGAACAGACTTCTGTTTTTTTCCCCACTCTGCATTCCACACCTCAAAACACCAGAATGAGTCAAAAGCTGTGAAGTACCAGACCAGTGGTGGCAACAGGGTGGCAAATAAAATAGTGAGGCTTATCTCCTAACTAAACACCAGAATGCTTCTGCTATGGTTTTTTCATGGTGTGCCAGTAGCAAACCTGGCTGAACTCTTGGCTGAGGGTCACGTGGGCTTGTGGGGTTTGCCATTAGGAGAAAAAGAAACCATCCCCACCTCTTTGCTACAGGTGAGGAATCAGATTCACTGTCCTATTTCAAAGGGAAAGTGACACAGGTGTGAATTACTCATGCAAGAGAACATGTGTGGGATTGTGGGGGAATGCTGATGCCAAGGACACATAAATTCCTGTTTTTCTCCAAACCCCATGGATTAAACACAAAACTATCACTTCTTCATGGCTTGACTCATGATGTGACTCAAGTCTCATTTTTTAAGGATTATGTTCCATTGTTTTGGGGGAAGCTGAGGGACAGTTTTGCTCCTTTCAAGGCAATATGGGATGGATGGAGGGTGTCCTCTAAGAGTCCCTGCTCAGTACAAGACTTCACACCTTAGCAAGAACAGCTATGAAAATGTAGGATTCTGATTGTTCCACTGTGATTATTTTTGTCCCCAAAAGTTCCTGAATCCTTTATGGAAAGATAAAGGAGAGTCAGAGAACATCACGGTGGCTGAATTTCACTGACAGGTGAAAAACTGCTTTGTATTTAAAAAAATTAATCCCCTGGAATTTTGTGGGGAAGCATGCAAATATTTGCAAAGTGATTTGAGGTAACGAGGGCTGAAATATACAAATATTCCAAATCCCTAAGAAACCAAAGACTGGATTGTGCTTCTGCAGATGTGCAAAAGCACTAAACATACTTTAAAAAACAAATTTCCTTAGGCACGTTTGCAATGAAAACATCACAATCTTGCTGAAAAAACCTAAAATAAATTCTGTGACCATTTGACTGAATATCTTAAATACAACAGTATCGCTGTTTCCCAAAGATTGAAGAACAGACAAAATTAAAAAACAGAGACCCTGCTGCTGCCAGGGAAAAATTGATGGCATTTCACCCTGGATCATATTTACACATACTCCAACTGCAATAATTAGTGGCTTTAAAGACATCTGTGTCCAAAGGCAGCACGGCAAAAAGAAGCCATCAACATAATTCATCCTCCACAAATGACCCGTGCTGTGAGATTCCAGGCTATAAACAAAGCGAGGGAAAGCACCTTTGGACAGAGTCACATCAGCTCAACTCATGTCCTGTAGCCTGGAAATATTTTGCACATCTGATCCCTGCACTCCCACATTCTTAACTGCATAAGATCAAATCAATCACTCTCCCCACACCGAAAATTATCCTTTTCAAAGAGCTGACCGGGCAAACATTCCTCTTCCCAATGGATACAAAAACCAATGCATGGGAAGAGCTGTCCCCCCACTTTTTAGTGCATCTACCTTTCTGTGATCCAGCCTCAGATCGCACACTGGGGGATGCCTTTGCCAAAAAATTTTATCCAATGTGGTGCAGAACTAGGGTGTGTGATCATAGAATAACAGAATATAACAGAATGTGCTGAGTTGGAATGGACCCTCGAGGATCACGGAGCCAACTCCTGGCCCTGCACAGCACCATCCCAAAGAGTGCCCAAAAGTATTGTCTGAAAGCTTCTTGAACTCTGTCAGGCTGGTGCTGTGACCACTTCCCTGGGATAATCATAGTCTGGAGGACATATTTTGGTGACAAAGAGAAAATCCACAGAATTCACAGAATGATGAGGTTGGAAGAGACCTCCAAGATTACCGACCCAACCCAGCCCTAACACCTCAAATAAACCCTGGCCCCCAGTGCCACATCCAGTCTCTTCTTAAACACATCCAGGGATGGTGACTCCACCACCTCCCTGGGCAGACCATTCCAGTACTTTATCACTCTTTCAGTAAAAACTTTTTCCTGACATCAAGCCTATATTTCCTTTGGTGCAGCCTGAGACCGTGTCCTCTCGTTCTGTCAGTTGCTGCCTGGAGAAAGAGATCAACCCCTAATTGTCTACAACCACTCTTCAGGAAGTTATACAGAGTGATAAGGTCACCTCTGAGTCTCCTTTTCTCCAGGCTAAACAATCCCACCTCTCTCAGTCATTTCCCACAGGGATTGTGTTCCAAGCCCCTCACCAGCCTCATGGCCTCCTCTGGACATGCTCAAACGTCTCAATGTCCATCCTAAACTGAGGGGTCAGAAATGGACAGAGCAGTTAAAGTGCAGCCTCACCAGTGCCAAGTACAGGGGAAGAATGATCTCCCTGCTCCTCCCTGCTTTTCCCGGTTTGGAGATACCAGACTCAGCAACTACATCTAAGTACGTTTTTTCCTTTAGATCCATTCCCCCAGAAAAGCACCCCAAGAGGGGATAAACCCATGGCAGGCTGGGGCAGTGCTTACATCCATGAGGGCAGCATTGATGTAGTTGCTGGACTCGCCATCCACGGAGATGAGGAAGGGCAGGCAGCGGTCCAGCGGCAGCACGTCCATGCCGCGGTTCTTGTCGTGGTTGCGCGGCAGCAGCCCAATGCTGCAGTCCTCCGGCCGCACCCGCGGCGTCACGATGTTCAGGGTCTGTGCAGGGAAACAGGGACTGTCTTGGGTTATGTAACCAAAAAAATGTTTATTCTATTCCATCTGTTGAAACTCGGCTGGGGAGGTGTTTTTTCTTTATCTGTTGTAACTCCAGGAGGGAGGAGGTGGCTGCCTTTCTGATAACAAGCCAGCTGTTAAAACTGGGTGCGGCATTGTTTCATATCTCTCCTCCCCCTCCCATTACCTCCATGGGGATATCTTCTGTTAATGGGACATCAAGGCTCACCAATGACATGACATATTACATCATCCCATTGTGAGATGCTCTACCCAGGGAAGAGGAGCCAAACCATTTCCACCTAGATAAAAAGGAGCCACAAGTGTCACCAGGCATGCAATGTTCCCACGGGACTCTCAAAGGAAGACTGGACCCATCTCTGGACCCTTTTCTGTACAGGACCATCTCTACTTCCAACAGGACCACATCTGTCACTCCAGCAGGGCTTACTTTTGGACTGTTTCCAACACCCTGACCAACAGGGTGTCAGGTTGTATTCTGACTTTGTCAGTGGTCTTTTGTATTATTGCATTTATTTTATTTTACTTCTTTTTTTTTTCTTTCTTCCTATCAAATTGTATTGTTCACTTGGAGTCTCTCACTGGTTTTGCTTTCAAACCACTACAAGGACACAAACAGCCTCAGTGCCTCAGGTTTCCCCTCCAAGGAGGATGCACAGTACCTTTGTTTTAAAGGTCTTTATTTGGATATGATCTTTTCCATGAATGAGCAACTGCTTGCTTACAATTATATAGCGCACTCTGAAACCAAAAGTCCAATTTTAGCTAGGAAAAAAAGTTAAAACCATTTTAAACTTTCCCAGCTAAGATTCTGAAAATAAAGAAAATAAACAGTTCATAAACTAGCATGAACATGCATGGATGATGACCAATTAATAAAAATCATACAAATCCTCCAATCTCTAAAGATTTTTATACTAATCACTGCTTTGTTTCCTTTGCAACCATATTTGAAGTGACAGTGGATCTCATTTTTTCGGAATAATCTTCTGGGATATTTACACAAGCCTAATGTATGCAATGCTCCTGCATAATTAATAATTTCTGTGGGAAAGAAATGAAAATTTTACCTCACTTGTTAGGGTTTCCTCTGAACTTTTAAGCCCTTTTCAAGCAATGCAAAGCAAGGTCCTGAGCCAGGAGACCATTTTTACTCATCAGAGTAGCAGAGCTTTGGCTGTTGCCTATAGGTGAAACCTTACATAATAAGGGCCTTGTTACCCCTGTAAAACCATGGCTCAGGCCTGCTACTTTGGCTAAGCAGGAAAGTGTTATGACAGGTAGAAAAATTATAAAAGAAGGGTCTTATAAAATCAGGCCTGCTCTATTAAATTAATAGCTAGTCTGTAATTTCTTCTAAGTGCAGCGAACAAGCAATCTGTAAATTCACATATGAAGCTGTTTTGAGGATGAGAAGTTCCTTTAACACAACAATCTATTCTGAGGGTGAAAAATAAGTGCACCTGTAAGAACAAGGGATTTGTCACATGGAATCAGTAAAGAAAATAAGTAAACAATCCGAGAATAGGTAGATTTGACTGACAAATAAAATACCTTTTACCAACCAATAGAATAATTAACAAGAAAGCTATTAACCAATTAAAGTTGTCCTTGAGGTTTGTAAAAACTGTACAAAAGACAGCATGCAGCCATAATAAAGAGCCTTCTGAAGATTCTGTTGTGTCACTCTGTATGTCGTGTCTGCCCTAACAATGATAGAAAAGGGCCATGGGAAAGTGACTCAGCTGGATTAGAGGTAGAAAAACGAGTTCTATAACCATGACATGCTCACATTGTGGTTTATGGTGGTTGGTAGGATTTCATTTGTTTGTGCTTAAATGGGATGTAACTGATAGCAGGGTAACTGCTTAAAAAGGCCTGGTTCTGCAAGAAGGGCTCTCCTTTGCTCCTGCCTGGGGACTCTATGTTACTCAGCTTCGTAACATTTGGCATCCCAGAGATAAAAAGGAAGAAGCACTCAGGAGCTTGTTGCTGTTGTAACACATTGTGTATTGCAAATTGTCCTGAGGAACTCTGTTAGCTCCAGCAAAAATTGAAAGCACTATACACCTCCCAAACATTTCCAGCTCTAAACCCACAGGGCATCTAGACAACATTCCTGCTCTTTCCTAGAGGCTGGAAATAGATGTCACAGGTATAACATGCAGCTTTGAGCTGATGATGGAGTGAAACCTCCTCCTGGTTCTATCATCCTTAGGGTGGAAGCACAAATCCTTCCCCCTCTTCAGGTGAGTCTGTGCAGGTGTACCCTGAATATTGACCACCCAGCAGGTCAGACTGTGTTCAGAGCCTCTGGTGATCTCTCAAACTACTGACTTATCTTATAAAAACCTAAGATAAAATGTCATTTTGAGGTTTTTATAACAGAAAAGTCTATTTGTTTCATATATTATTTACATTGCTACTTTCCTTTTGAAGTGACGCAGGATGCTTCACTTACATAGTCATACCTAATCTCTGGGGCCTTGCTCTCAGCCTTTGACTGATATCTGCCTTTTCCACAGCTTGACAGACTATGTTTCTTTAAATCTATTTTACTTTTGTGTTCCCCATTGTGGAGGCCCCCTGACAAACCAGTCCAGGTTCGTCAGCAAGGATCAAAACTCAGAAATCAAAGTGAATGCATCTTAGCACCAAGTGCTTAAGTGGTGGTAGATCAGTGGCTGTCTGATGTCATTGTATTTTCACTTTTACATCTCCCCTGCCTGAGCAAAGCCCATGGAGTCCTACAGTGAACTCTCTGCAGCCAGAAGAATACAAAATATTTAGGGACCAAAAAAAAAAAAAAANGCAAGCAAAAAAAAAAAAAAAAATTTAGGGACAAAAAAAAAAAAAAAAAAATCTTACAAAGAGCTGGACTCTGCCACAGCAAGGTTATGAATGAAGAAAAGAGGAAGGTCAAACAATCCAAGATAAAAGAATGTGTCAAACTATAAAACTTGAAATAATATAGTTGTTCTAAATTATTCAGGCTCTACATTGTCTGGAGATAGAATGCACAGAGTCTGGCTGGGGAAACAACATGAAATCTCAGATCTCTGACAGTGCAGATAATCAGGCAGGTGACTTGCTAGTGATTTACTCCTGCCCATTTTATGCTCCTCCCCTCTCTCCCTTGTTCCTGTGATAACTCAGATTACAAAAACTCTCCAGAGTGAGCTTTTGTGTGTCCAGACAACATGTAGAGCATGAGAAATACCCCCGCCTTACCTCGCGGCCAGTGGGACCTAAATACCACAAACTGCAAGCACAGATCTATAGTTATATCAACTGGTTCCTAAAGATTGCAGCAGAGATAACAGCTTTTGCATTAAATCCAGACAATCAGGGCTGAGGAACGCTCTGAGCCAAAATCCTGTAAAAATAGATTCCACAACGAGACAGACACTGAACTTCTTATGCAAAGCACAGTGGAGCAGTTCCTTCCCACAGGAGCTGCCAGCCCCTGGCAGCTCGAAAGAACAAGCACAGAGGTGACAAATCCCATCTCATGTCATGACAAATACACCCAGCAAGCGGTGGCTTTTTTTTTTAATAGTGTTTTTTTAAACAGCATTTGATGAAGTTCAGCTCTGCCTCCTTCATGCCAAGCATTCAGAACCAGAAACACTTTTACAGACCTGTTATCACTTGATAGAACCAGATCTTTTTTTAATTGAACTGCCATCAGTTGGAATCCACATCCTTTATCTCACTATACCAACCCTGATGATTCCCTGTAAGGCTGCAGATAAAAGACACACATTCTCCCTTTGCATAGAGAGGGAGGAAAAGGGGCCTCTGACTCAGGCTGGGGATCCCAAAAGACATTCTCTCACTGCAAAATACACTTTCCTGGGAGAGGGGGTGGGAATTTACTACAATTAAAGCAAACTCCACCAATCTCCACCTATGAGTGGCCTCAACAAAGAGTAGATGTCTCTCTCTCTTTCCTATCAAACTCACCTTGCTCCAAATTTCCCACAGTCTTGTTTTTTTCCTACATCAGTGCTGGCTCAAAGTCATAGATGCATAGAATGTTTTGGTTTAGAAGAGACTTTGAAGCCCATCTATTCCACCCCTGCCATGGGCAGGGACACCTTCCACTGTCCCAGGCTGCTCCANCTCAACAAAGAGTAGATGTCTCTCTCTCTTTCCTATCAAACTCACCTTGCTCCAAATTTCCCACAGTCTTGTTTTTTCCCTACATCAGTGCTGGCTCAAAATCATAGATGCATAGAATGTTTTGGTTTGGAAGAGACTTTGAAGCCCATCCATTCCACCCCTGCCATGGGCAGGGACACCTTCCACTGTCCCAGGTAGCTCCGAGCCTTGGCCTGGCCTTGGACACTTCCAGGGATCCAGGGGCAGCCACAGCTGCTCTGGGCACCCTGTGCCAGGGCTTCTCAGCCTCACAGTAAAGAATTAAAGATTCATGAGGAATAAGGCTAGAAAACTTAGTTTGGTGTTGAGAATGCTGGGTGAATTCTGCACTTTGTGAGAGGAACAACTGCACAGGACCCACGGCTGGAGTGTCCCAGGCCCATTTTCCAGGACGGGATAAGCAACAGGGACAGGAAACAAAGGAGGGGCCCCTATTTTGTTGCTTGCCCTGGGAAAAGACCAGTAATAGACCACTTGTGAATTTTACTGTCCATCATTTTGGGTATCATCACCAGGTACCTGGCAAAACATCTGCAGTGAACTGAGGGATTCATTGACATTTAACTGAAAATTACAAATAGCCAAAATAATGCTCACTGAGCTCCCTCTCTCCCTTGTGTGGGAGGTTGTCAACAAGTTGATTATCAAAGCTTGGAAGCACCATATGAGCCACAAGAATGGATAATAAGGCACCTTGAGGCACAAATGTTTCTGTATAAATTATGGAAGGAGATGAACACAATACTCATTAAAATAAGAAGTACAGAATTATGTGTGAAAATTAGTACCCTTGCTCTACTGTAGTGATAGGGACAATTTTTTCCTTGCTGAAGGCTGAATAGTCCATGCTCAAAAACAAACCTCTGCCTGAGTAGTACTACTCTGCCCCAGTAGTACAACAACAACAATCAACTGAAATCAGACCTTGGCTCAGTGTCCCCCTTGTCTGCTCTGCTGGAAACCACAAAATAACACACAGAAATAGATTAAACACCTTCAATACACCAACTGCAGTGACTGAGACATATGAAATTACCTGAAACTCATCTTTTATCTGGCTGGAATTGGTCTGTGGATCCAGTCTGCTGATGTTGTAATATATGGATCTGAACTCACAGACTGGAATGGCTGTGTTGCCACAGAGACATGCCTCCAAAATGGCATCATGGACAAACACATACTGCTCCTGCACAGGGAAGGAGATATTAAAATCACATTTTTAATACAGATCATGAAATATCACTCTTCTTTTTTTCTTAAGTCATGCCTAATATGCATATTTGGCTCTGTTTCACGTGGAGACAAATTGCACAGTGTGCTGTGTGACAGCTTTGTGAGCATATTTCATCCATCATCCAATGTGAGGTCTCACGTGTTCATTTCAGATTTACAAGGAAAATGGGGGGTTGGCACTCAGAAATGCTGGGACAAAATGGGGCTGGGCTGAGCAGGACATCGGGGTGTAAACCCCCTCTATCCATGAGACAATGGTTAGGGATGGACGTCCAATAACACCAGAGAATCACAGAATTGTTTAGGTTGGAAAAGACCCCTAAGATCACTGAGTCCAACCCAGCAGTGCCAAATTCACCACTGAACATGTCCCCAGGTGCCACATCTACATGGCTGTTAGATCCTTGCAGGGATGGTGACTCCACCACTGCCCTGGGCAGCCTGTGGCAGGGCTGGACAACCCTTTAAATGAAGAAACTTTTCCTAATATACAATTTAACCTTCACTGGCACAACTGTACAGAATTAACAGGTTTCTTCAGAACCCTGGGTCCTGGATATTTTGGGTAAAACTCTTTCCCTAAAGTAAATATGGGAAGTTGAACAAAGTTAACTGCCTTTCTCTGTTCCAGGCTATTGTCCCTCAGGAGGGAAAGGGGTTAAGGGACACACATAAAGCCTGTGCAACAGGATAACAGTTCCACTGGAGTTTGTGCAGCTGCCAGACACTGTGTGTGTGATGGAGCACCTTGCTGAACCAGCACCCAAAGCTTGAATCAAATATGTTTTGTTTGCTTAGCTTGTAATTGATATACACTAGATACTACTGCAGTGTTCCTATGAATGAGTCATGAGAGGCTTCAGAAGCTCTTTTCTCCTACTATGAGCATAAAATTATTCAGCAATGCACAGACCTAAACTTCAAGGTTTGCCCTCCTGTCTTGGAGGCCCCGAGTAGCTGCCAGTGAATTGATTCGGTGCAAATCTGGGCATGTTTAGCCACTGAAAGTTCTGCATAATCAGTGCACAGAGCGAGCCACTGCTGACTTAATAAATTGCTGGGCAGAGAAGCTGACAAGAAAGCAGCACCTCGTGCAGGGAGAGCTGCTGGCACCCACCTCTGTCTGCACCAGATTGACCCTTTGGGAGCGCAGCTCTCGCACGCAGTTGAAAATATCCACCACGCCCTCGTTCTCTGCCATGTCCAGCATGATGTCGATGGCAATAAAGCACCCTGTCCTCCCGGCCCCAGCACTGCAAAAGGGAAAACCAGGAGGGTCAGGGTGACCAACGGGATGTGGAGAGGCAGGGCTCTGTGGAGGAGAGAACAGTAGCAGCACACACAGCTCTGTCTCCTCCCGGGAGCTGCTCCTGCTCCCTGCTGGATTCATTGTTCTGTTTGAGGATTTAAGGGAATGAGGGGAAATAGTATTTCTTGAAAGGGAAGCAGAAACAAAAGCTTTGTGTTACTGAACGTCAAGAAAATATTGCAAAAATACTCATTATAATTTGACAGGTCACCTGCACACCTCTCATCACACAGAGGAGAGCAGCCTCCAGGCTGCAAACACAATTCCAGAAATTCCAAACACAATTCCAGAAATTCCAGACACAATTCCAGAAATTCCAGAAACAGTTACAGAAATTTTCTTCCCTGGGACTCTCTAGAAGGCATGCATACATTTTCTCCAGTGGGCATGATGAAAGGAGCTCTGTCCTCCACCTCAAATCCTTCTTTTCCCTTTTGAATGCGGAGGAGTTTGGATCCTGAGGAGGGTGATTTCAAGTTGTGGATTGTAAATTACAGAGAAAGGAGCTCGGGGCTACTTGAACCCTTCAGTTCAGAGCTCCCCACTGCTTGTGGGAATTGGGCCATCTCCTGCAAATCTGTGTTGTCATCGTGCCCTCCTTCCCCTCCGGGAAATCATCCAAGCTGCTTAGGTGTGAAGGATGGAGAGAGGAGAACTCTCCACATTACTCTGTCTCTTCACATCACTCTGAAGGAAGCAGAACTCTGCTCAAACCAGGGAAACTTCAGCTGCACTGAAAACTCCACCAGAGCCGAAAGCAAGGAGATATGAATGACCATAAATTAATGGGCCTGATTAATCAACTGCTGAATAGAGAGAAGATATTTTTCATTTGTGGAATTTTAATGAATAAGTGGCATTTCCTCTCCCTTTATCTCTCAGCTTTTCAGAATTTTAACGAATAGTTTTACCAGTTCTATATTTAGAGGATCCTGGCACTTCATAAATATCCAACAGTGATATTATCCAGCCAGGCGTCGGTGGAGAGAATTTGGTAATTACCACTTAAAGCAAGTCATTAAAATTCAAAAGCAGATAAATAACATGGAGGAAATGGCATTTATTCATTAAAATGGGAGGGATAAAAAAATCTCTCCTTGCTTCTTGGTGACAATGAATCAGGTTCAGACACCTTCCAGGGCCAGGCCTGTGCCATGGCACCAAAGCAGCAAACTCAGGCCCTCAGCTGTAAATGAAACCTCTTCTGCCAACTCCTCAGGCTTAGCTGTGCTTGATTATAAAACTGACTCACTGCTTGCTAAAAAAAAATCCAACAAAACAAAACACCCACCCAATCCAAAACTGCTTAGAAAAGATAAGATTTAATTGATTTTTCTTTTTAAAGTAGTTGTGGGTTGTATTTTCTCTCTCTTTCTTAAGACACAGAGTGGCGAACTAGAGGAAATTCCTGTGGATGGATTAGGGGTGAGATTTTGGGACAGCCAGCTCTGCTCTCTAGTCTTGTGCTCAAGCCACATCTTTAGCTCACACATGTCCTGAGCCCTGCAGATGTAGCTGGTGCTACAAACCCAAACTCTGTGTTGTAGCAATGCCCTTCCTTGCATTTGAAGTCATTTAACTCTTTTATTTGCTAGCTGGAAGTCCCTGGGCAAGTGCTTAATCTGAGATTCCCACCCCAACTCCTGGGCTTTCAGGAAGTCATGGTGCCCAAGTGCTGGCAGCCAGACCCAGCCAGAAAAATATTTCAGACCATAAAAACATAAAACCATAGAATGGTCTGTGTTGGAAGGGATTTTAAAGATGATGTAGATCTAACCCCTGCTGTGGGCAGGGACACTTTCCACCAGTCCAGGTAAGGCCTTTAATGCCGGCACAAAGCTGAGCTGCACCACATGGGACTACAGAAAAGCAAAATTGCTTTAAAATTCTCTTGTTTTGTGTCAGCATTGTCCTTTCTGCCACATGAGGTTTGAGGGCCTGGAATAGCTGTCTCAGATATTCCCCAGCTCTGCTATGAGCATCCAACAGAGCACAGAACACTGGGGGTGTTTTCTGGATTTTAAAGTTCCTCTCTGACCTACTCCCATCATCTCCAAATCACAGAGTCACAGAATCACAGAATTTCTAGGTTGGAAGAGCCCTTCAAGATCGAGTCCAACCCAGCCCTAACACCCCAACTAAACCATGGCACCGAGTGCCACATCCAGTCTTTTCTTAAACACATCCAGGGATGGTGACTCCACCACCTCCCTGGGCAGACCATTCCAGTACTTTATCACTCTTTCAGTAAAAACTTTTTCCTGACATCCAGCCTGTATTTCCCTTGGTGCAGCCTGTGTCCTCTCGTTCTGTCAGCTGCTGACTGGAGAAAGAAACTCATGCCAGCTTGGCTCCAGATCTGCCACTTTAGGGAAGAAAACCACATTCCTCTTTGTTTGCTGTCGAGGCCCAACAAACGATTAACCCTTAAACAGCTGCTGGCTGTTGCCAGGAGAGAAGGAAAGAGAGCGAAGAGCTGCTGGAGGAGGGGCTGAGGTGGAGAGCTGGCCTACCTGCAGTGCACCACGATGGGTCCTGCCTCGGGGGGGTTGAGGAACTTGACCTGCCTGACGAAGCCCAGGAGCCCCGTGGCGTAGCAGGGCACGCCGTGGTCCGGCCAGCTGGTGAAGTGGAACTGCCGAATCTCCCGGATCTCATGGTAGCCTTTCTGAGGAGACAACACAGCCTCTGTTTTCCTGCCATCAGACTCCAATCAGTGTATTCTGCTCCCTGCTGCCTTCTCTGATGCAGAGGGATAACGAGCACTGAGCCCTCACTATGCATGGAAATGTGTCTGGAGCTGCTTTTCACTCTGGAAATGTTTTCAGCCAAATTCCACTTCCCAGGGAAGTGCAACATCCACCTGAGGGCTGGGAAGGTGAGTTCCAGCTCCCAGTTCCACCCTGTGGTCTCAGAGTTCAAACCCACCTCACCAGGGTGACCTCACCCCAGCACTCCATGGCTGTGTGTACCCTCATCCTCTTGTGTCACAGCCATAAACCACCAAAAATTCACTCTTAACTCCTGTTTAAGGCATTGAAGCAAGAGCCTGGGGAATAAATACATCAAAAGAAGGCATGCCCCAGGTAACAGCAGATTTTTGCCACCTGCCAAAAATTCTCAGTTTGAGATACTGCTGGCAGTGAAAAGGGCAGAAATTGGTACCCAGAGCCATCTTTTTTGGGGAGAGCAAGTTGTTGGTATGTGAAACTCACACCTTTATCTGCCCTACAAAAAGTAACCCAGAACTCTGGGTCAGCTGTGTTTCATTGTATAGGAAATGTGGGTGGAATCCAGCAGCAGCTCCTCTAGCCTGTCAGATTTTGGCATTAACATTTCTCACCAAGTTTTTCAATGATTTGATGAAATATGGAGCTGATGTATCAGAAAACTGAAGCAATATTCCCAGTGTGGCTGAAGTTCATTGCGCAGGAATTTTGGAAAAGCTTTAGAACCACTTACTGAGTGTTTGGAAAGTAATTTGGACAGACCTGGAATACTCTGACACTTTGACTTCCAATTTCTAATTACAAGTAACAAAATCTTCCAAATCCTGCTGGTTTGGGGATAATTTTTATCCTCTTGCTCTTATTACATTCTCATTGCAGGTGAAAGGGGACCCTACCTGGCATCCAGTTTAAGTGGTACCTTTTTTCCTCTGCCATTTGCCACTGTGAAACAAGGCAGTTATTATTCCTGGCATACCATCAGCTATCTCCTGCCTTTTGGATGCAGTTAAACTTTATGCACTGTGGATTCTACTTTGGTGGCTACATCAAGATGTTCCTGTAAAACCATTTGTCCAAAAATGGAATGAATCCTTGTCAAAAATTTGGTTTGCTGAAAGTGAAGCCTGTCCAAATAGCACAGCTCCCATCTCCAAGAGTGTTCTGGATGTGTTTCCCAGAGTTTCTGAACACAAATGAAGTGTGTCACAATTTCAGCTGCCTGAAGACCTCCTTACCTTTTGGACAGTGAAGGTTCGTATGACATACTCTGCCAGTGGCTCTGTCTCAATTAATGTGACTTTAATATCTCCATAGACTTCTGTGTCATCTGGCCAGTATCGAACACACTTCACCTGGAGGGGAAAAGGAAAATATTGACAGGAACTAGTTCAAGTTGAGTCAGAGCTGACCTACATTTTCCTCCACTTTCAAGCTGAAGCCAATGCAAATTGGGCTTTCTTCTGATGTGCAGAGTTGCCAAAATTAACTGTATAAATTAGATCAGAATTCCTCTACCATACATAGAAACAACAGGCAGGATTTTTTTAAAGCTCCCTTTGTTGTCCATATGAATGGAAATGATGCATTTAGATTTTTTTTGTTTTAATAAATCTCATTTGACTTTCCATACATGCCTGGCCCATATCACATATACAGAACACCTGACAGTCACCACCACCATCCCTTCTGAGAAGAATCTGTGCTACTGCTCCTGTGATTCTGAGCTCCCTCTGTTTAGCCAAAGAATTTCAGTTCATGGGGATTGTGGGATACATGTTGAGACACTAAATTTGTTTGACTCTGAGCGTTCTTTATCAGATGTGGACACAAACTTGTTATTTTACCAGCTGTGACAAGCTTCATCTAAGGCTCAAGACAGAAATCTCCTGAGCAGGTGAACATATCCCAGCTTAGCCAGTTCTAGGAGCCATGTGCAAAACCACCAGAAGAAATAAAAGCAAGGCTGTGAAGCTCCAGAAGGAATATTTAGGCTTACAAAGACTATCATGTTTTTAAATGCTCTAGCATGAAAGAGTGGAACAATACCTAAAGCTGAAGCAATTAGCTGCTGCAAAGCAGGTTTCATGTTCCAGTTCCAGTCATAATTGAAAGGGATTTTATAAATATTAAATATGATTAATGTAGGTTTGTTGTGGTTTTTTGTTGTTGTTGTTGTTGTTTGGGTTTTTTTTTCTTTTACACAGAGGCATTTATTTCGAACTGAAGTGTCAGTAAATGGTAAAATCGAATAAATAGTAATAAATGAACAGAAGCAGCTGGCATTCAACCATGAGATCTAAGGGAAATCAAACACAAGGCAGCTGAATTACTAATGGCTCTGAGTAAATGATAATTCAAATTTTTCTTAGTACCAAAGCAATGGAAAGTGATAAACATCAGGACAAAAAATTTTAAGAACTCCAGTTTCTGGCTGAGAATGTCTCTAAAACAAAAACCATGCTGGGAAAGGCCACCCCAGGCATTCTGCCTTCTTATTTCCTGAGGTCCAGCCTACACCTTTTGAGTTATTCATATTTGGTCCCACGATGGGCTTTGGGAATTGTCTTGTGCTGACTCAGGGATGTCTGGTCCAGGTCAGTCCAGAAGAGGGAATTAGTGGGTGTTTAGGAGGCCAACACTGCTGGGTGGTCCCAGGATCCATAAAAACCTCAACCACCAGGAATAGTGACCTCAGGAACTCCAGATTTTGGACTCTCATGTAAAGAAGTCTTTTGATAGTTGGAGCACCAGACACACATGCTCACTCTTCTGGATTTTTAGAGGAGTATTCAAATCATCAGATAAGGAATAACTATTACAGAAGTACATTTTTCCTTCTGTACTGAGGAAGGAGACAGCTTCTGAGCTAGCATAAATTTGTACAACTCTGCTAAAGCCCAGGCTTACAGCAAGAACACGATCCTTATTAGTCTAGAAGGGAAGCAGCTAAGTATTACAAAATCCAGCCTTTTACAGAAAAACCCAGAGTGGCTGAATTCATTCCCTTCCTGCAGGAAGAAAAAGGCATTTTGCTGCTGAGCTGTCCTGAGCATCAGCTCTGTGTTAAATACAGCCCTGGTCTGTCTGAACACACTGGGAGTGGCACCTTACCCTGCCCACTTCCACCAGGTTGGTGACCATGACAACACTCGCAGAGTTTTCTTGCCAAATCATTCTCCAGAAATCCTTCACTGTCTCTTGCATCGGTCCTGGGGCAGGAGAGAAGACAAAAAGGACATCTCAAGAGAATGCCTGGAATGCCAATGACCCTTTCCAGCTGTTCTCCAGCCATTGTCCTGTTCCCACAGGATCCTGCTCTCTCTCATCCCTCTGTCATTCAGGGTTACAGTCACCAACAGCCTGGAGCTCTCTGGGAGGTCAGACCCTCCCTCACAGCAGGTATTTAAGGTTCCAGCATGATGGCAACAGAAGTGATGGCTCCAGTAGGTGTGGTAAGTAAAATATAATATTATACTCTGTATAAGTGAGGGGACAAGGGTGTACCCCACACTGAACCTGTATTAAGGCTGTTTGCAACTCACATCTGATGCAGCACACCGTTTCACACGTCAATATTGATTAATTATGAAGGAGGAAGGAAACATGCAGCAATTAGCTCTTTTCTGAGGTTTCCCCCAGAAAGATTTCAGGTTCCAACAGCCAACTAACCAGTGCTCACAACAGGTTTGTCAGTCTAGAGCCTCTCTCTGACCTTATTTCTTTTCCTATAGGAAACTCATCAAGTGATTTACAGAAGGTGGTGTTCAAACACATTTCTTACTAGTTCCACTCAAAGGCTCACCAGTCACAGCTATTCACACTGCCCACCCCAAGCAAGGTAAACCCAAGCCCCACCAAGTCCCCTGTAGCTGTCCTCTCACACTTCATGCACAAATGACACATTCTAGGCTGTACTGCCACCTCTAAGTCTGTGCACTTTCTACTCCTGCAGCTGAGGTTTTAAGTCTGAGTGCCATAAAGATGTTGGAAAATTCTATATCCTTCCTCCTTTTGCCCATCTAACAAATTTTCAGATGCTCCCCAAATCAGATAATGTCACCCCATAAAAAGCTCCTACAACAGTGTAAACCAGCAGTGGGTTTACAAGTATTTAGACATACAAGAGTGAACTTGCCTTGAGTTGCAATGTAATGGCGAGGCCGATGGTACCCCTGGAAAAAAAGAAAATAGATGAGTATCTGTGAGATCACAGCTCAGACAAAGCCCACCAGAGATTTGATACTTTCCAGGTGCCAACTGCTGCCCTGTGGACAGCGTATAATTATGTAATATATTATAGAATGAAGGGGCAACTGGGCTGCCCTGAGAGATTTTAAGTGAGGGCATCTCCCTCAAGCTGAATAACACAATCTCTTCATGCCAAGGACAAGACAGGAATGGGGCACTTTTAAACTATTTCCACAAAGAAACACAAATCCTGTGTTACCTGAGGGTAATGCTGAAAACAGGTAAAACAGTGCATCTTCTTGTTTGAAAAGAAGAAAGGTATGAATTTGTCTCTGTGAAAATTCTGAGGGCACCTTTTATCCTTTCAGGAAACTATCCTAAACATTTCCTGTTGGTGTGACTTAAGAGCTGCGTTCAAGCAATGCACGTGCATTGGATCACTCTGTCTGTGAGACAGAGGCTGCTTTTCCAATGTCATTTTATAACACTTAAAAACCAGTCAGTCTGTTTACACACATGCCTTCTGCACCACAACTTTGTGAGTAATGCTATTGTGAGGGGCTGATATTGATTCCTGCATCCATCACTTAGCCCACGTCCCACTTTATGCTGGTGGATCTGTCAAACACAGGAAATCTCCATCTGCCCAGATCGGTCAGACAAAATAAACTGGAGACTGAGAACCTTCTCCCTGTCACAACACGCTGTTTGTACAACGTTCAGCTGTCATTCAGATCAGATGCACAGCCTGTCCCTGTGTCAGAGGCACCAGGCTCATAAGCAGGCTTGTCACAGGGGGTCTGTCACAGGGGGAATGTCCAGGAGCCTTACGTCGATGTAATTGGCGTTGATGTAGTCCGAGTGAGGGTCCCCATCCAGCAGCTGCAATCTCACTCTTGAGTGATCATCTGAAGGAAGTAAAGGAGAAAAAAGTGACAGTAACGATAAAGAGGAGTTTCTAAGTGGCCTATTGTATCTGCTGACTCCTGCAAGGGTGGTGTCATGGAATCATGGAATGCCCTGGGCTGAAAGGGACACACAGAGTGCAACTCCTGGCCTCAAAAATCCCACTGTGATAAATGAATAATTTCATATTTAAAATAATCAAAAATGGAATAGCATCACATGTACTCCTGTTGCCAAAAGTCCTTTGCTTTGTGTTTAAGATAAAATGTTTAGATCCTTAAGTTAGTCATGCCCTGTGATGCTGTTTTATACTACAACAACACAGACTTCGAGCTTCAGAAGGCTGAAAATGACTCTTTTATTTTTGGGACGCGTCTTCTTTTTATATTATTTTACACAGACCAATTTGATTGGCGAAACAAAGGCAAACCTTTTCATTTACATTGGTCAGACTAGAGGGACATCAAGAAGAAGTCCCTCCTAGGAAAAGGAATGATTAACATAGGTACAGTTTACAAAAACATTTCTCCTGTTTACAGAAAATTCCCTGGGAAAAGAATTTCAGAAAACTAAAACAGTTCAGGTATGGAACAAGGGCTATACTCTGTATTCATTAAATTCATTGCTGTCACCATAATCCTTATGGAGATTTGAGACAGGTCACAAATGCCGCCTGATTTGGGAGGTTTGGGACAGATCTTTGCAAGGTGTATCTCCATGACAAAAACCATTTTCCTGCTTGGAAGGTACAAACTCCCTTGGCTTCATCTGATCCACGGAAACTGAGGCAAGAGCTAAAACTGACAAGACCAGGACATAATTAAATAGATCACGACAGAGATATAAAAGATTAAGGGGAGTAAAATGGTAATGAAACCCTGCAAATAAGAAATGGAAAACCCCAGAAACTGGAAGGAAATACAAATTAAATCAGAGAAACATTCCTTTATGTTACCCCCAGAACTCTCAGCAGCAAAATGGCATTGAGGCAATATTGAAAAAAAACAACAAAATCAGAAATGTTCATCTTTTTGAGGAGATTCAAAGTTACTTTAGATGGGGCAATAAAATAGCAGAGATCAATCTTTTCATCTCCCAGCATGCTCCACAGTTCAGACGCAGAAAGGAGCCACCCCAGCGGGCAGATTATGTCATGATTTTCCACTGGGGGAATATTTTGATCTTTGTGTGGAACAGCTGGTGCTGGGCTCTGTCACAGGAGATGCTGTGACAGAGGCTGCTGATGTGATTTGCTCTGGCAATCCCAGCACTGGTATGCAGTTAATTGCAGAACTGCTTCTAAGGGCCAGTTCCTTGGCAGAGGCCACTGGGTTATGGGGGTCACTGCTGGCCATGCTGTGCTCATTTTTAAATGATTTTTTAAAAGAAATATAATATTGAGTCCATTAAGTTTATTTCCTCCCTACCAGCTCTATGGAGCATAGCTCTCAGTCAGAGCAGCATTAATGTTTAGCAGCACTTTGCAGAACACAGGCCTAAGCATGATTTACACTCAATTAAATAGAATCATAGCAATGAAACATAAAAATATGAGGTATGATTCTGCAGTAACTCAGTCAAAAGGGGTTTAGTCATGTCTTAATTAAATGTAGAATCAGATAATAATTGTGAAGACAGATGTGTGAGCAGTTCTGAAAATCAGGACTTGGATATATATTAAATATTCATTCAGCTGTGTAAAGGAATGGTTCTCCTCTGTTCAGCCATTGGGTGAGATTCACACACCTAAAACAAAATACAACCACATTGCTGCATTTATCAAATCCCATATCTGCATTCAGAGAAGGTTCTGCAGGTGAATCCATCAAAAGCTCTCCTGTATTTGTATTAATAAATATAACCTTTGTAGACACAGGGAAGGGGGAATATTTCTCTGAGTGCTGATGTTCCCAATTACCTGCACTCAAGGCAGCTGCACGAGGAGTCCCAGTAAATCATGTGGTTAGACAGACAACAAAAGAATTTACACTTAAAGCAATTCACAAAGACAGACAAAGAGCTGATTAAACTGGACATGTGGATGAAATACAGGGAAACAATTTCACACTTGCAATTCCAGGCAGCAAACTGAGCTTGTTAGGAGCCAGAGCAAAGAAAAAGCAAATCCTGGAGGATTTGTTTCCCTGGGAGGGGAACATTTACTGACTCCTCCCAAGAGAACACCACTGTGGAAGTCTCAACTCATTGCAACAACAGTACCAAAAATGCTGAGACCAAAAATGTCCCCACAGACAGGGGACAAGAATCTCAGGTTGGCTTTGGAATGAGGGACACACACAGTGTCTGTAGCTGGAGCTCTGAATAACCCTGGAGGAAGCACCTGCATCTCTTCATTTAATGGAGCCAAATATCAAAATTTCAGCACTTTGAGCTCCAGAAAGTGGAGACAGAAAGTTAAACCAGGCAGGATGAATACACCCAGGGGGAGCTGATGGGGAGGACCTGGGAGGACCATGGACCTGCAGAGCAGCTCCATGATTTCAGGCAATTATGGATAATTATGGCTAAGGAAAAGATGCTCTGTAGGTGCAAAAAAGTATTGTTGGTTTGTTTTCTTTTTTTCCTTTTTTTTAAAAGTCAAATATGGGAAAAGACCCATAAAGGATAAAGAAATTAAAGAATTTTTGTTTGTTTTTAAAGCAGACATTCTAATCATATTTTGGGACCAAATGAAAAATGCTTTGAGCTGAACTTTGCTTTCAGAGGACAGAATTCAAAATATTTCATTGCATATTTTACTAAAATGAGATTAATTCCTGAGGGAGATTTATTGCCCTTACAAGTGAGAACAGTGCACCAGAAAAAAAATCTGTGTGTATGTGAAGCACACAAAATATTAATGATGTCTTAATGGTATCTTTAACCTTGTTCCAAAGTTTAGGAGAACAGACTGAATAAAAGTTGATAATATAAGTTCCCTTGTAAATCTCTTTTTTCCATGAGAAAACTTTGGGATTTGACTTAAAAAAAAAAAAAGGCAAATTATTATGCTCTTAATATTAATGATTTTGTAATTAGTTTTTTTTGCCTACAGACTTTAAAGGGCTATTTAAAGAACAGCAAATGCCTTTATTATATCTTCTCCCAATGGTTAAAACTTATTTCTGATTCTTCTCTATCCACTGGACTCCTCTAGCCAAGGACACAGCATTCTTGGCAGACTGAAATGAAAGTGTTGTTCTTCACTAAATTTATCAGACATCATATCCCTGTGTATTGAAAATGGACTCTAAGAAACATTAAAAATGGTGGGGAAAACAGAAAAAAAAAAGGTTGCATTCAGGACCACAAAAAAAAACAAAAACAAAAACCTTAACAAATGTATAATTTTCTTTTAATATAAAAAGGAGGTTTTATTTCTCCCTGTTTACTCCAGTCCTTCTGCAAGTTAGCAGAACTCTAAATTTATATGAAGAGTAGTTTGACTGAAAATTGGTCTTAAAACAGACTTCAAAAATGACAAGAATTTCACTGAAAAGCTCTGTGCTCCCATTTTAGCACAAAATTGTTACTGTTTTAAACTCCTGTCAAAATTCCCATTAGTGATCATTTGAAGTATCATTGCAATTTTTCCACGTCTCATTTTGACACCAGCACTGGATTAATCTCACACAACTTTTGCCATCGAAACATTACACAGCTCGTCTGAAGTGCCTGTCAGGGTTCCCCATTCAGGAATGGGGAAACACAGACAGCTCTGGAGATTCAGCCCACTTCTGGGACAAACAAATGATTTATCCTCACTCTGCCCTCCCCTTTCTGCCCCCACTGACCCTGGACTGTGCCATGGGCAACATCCAGGTGTGATAAATCCCACCCTGGCAGGGTCAAATTCCACGGATATCACACACATGTGCAAGATTTTAGGCACTACAGAAGAAATCATGGAATAAAAATGCTTGGAAGTTGGGAGATTTCTGTTCTAAATCCAATACTGATGTCAGGCAGTGGCACAAGGTGTGTCTGGAAGTGTCCAAGGCCAGGATGGATGGGGTTCAGAGCAATTTGGGACAGTGGAAGGTGTCCCTGCAATGCAGGGGTGGGACTGGATGAGCCCTGAGGTCCCTTCCAACCCAAACCAGTCTGGAATTCTGTGTAGGTTTTATTTATTTCATGCCTTATCCCTGTCTGTGGGCAAGAAGTGCTCTCCACCTGTGTGCCAGCTGAAAGCTTCCTCATCTCTTTTCCCCCAAAATTCTCTGATTAATTAACAGTTTTGCAACCCAAAGCATACAGCAGTCAGAGCATGAAGGAAACAAAGCAAATTACTGTCTTTTTGTCACCAGCTCCACAGTTTTTAGTGGACCATCATGAGACTTCAAAGCCAGGGTGCCTCAGTGGGACAAAGGCAGGCACAGGAAGTGCTTTCCCTCAGCTGAAGCAAAACACAATCCCACCTCTTCTCATCCTCAGCTCTCATCTGAGAGGTTTTATTCTCCTGTAATATGATGGCTCTAAATCCAGGCAAGATGGAGAGAAATCAAATAGAACCAAAGGTCCCATATAGCTTCTGGACATTTTCTCTTCTCTTGTAATAGATTCAGCTCAACATCCCTCCTCCAACAATCACTTACTCATGCTCTTTGAAGGTCTCAATATCTAGGCCCTAAAGCAGAATTAAATCATTTTGATTCAGCACATAAATGGGTACACTGCCTACGCTTGCCCCCTAAAGAAAAACCTGGCATCTCCACAACTGGCTTTGTTTTTACAATTATAAAAGTGCAGGAGCAAAGCTCATGGACTCTGTTCACACAATAAAGGGTTTCAAGCAGGACAGTTTCCTTCAGCATGGTAAATCTGTTTGCACATTCCCATCATCCACAGTGGATTTCTGTGGTCGTGCAGACCCCAACTCCACTGCTTAGCTTTTCCCTTGCTCCAAAAACCATTACAGATGGGAGGGAACCATGAAAAAAGCTGGGAGAGCTCTTTGAGTTCTCTTTTCCCTCCTCTGCATGAACAGATCAGCTCCCAGGCAGGTCTGCAGCTTTGGTTTGCCAATGTAAGGAGAGCAGGTGTTGGGGCTGGCAGTGTGGTCTAGGTTTTCAGAGAGAGGCACGATGTTAATGCAGCTCTGGGAGAGCAGTGAGCCAGTGAAACACTCTTGTAAATGTGCTGTTACCCATGAGGCTGTAAAGACAAGATCTAATCTGCTGTGATTCACTGAGCAATGCTACTCATTGCAAGGGCTTACAAACCCACGTTTTAACACCAGTCTCTGACGCTGCCGCAGAAGTCAGATCAAAACCTGGCTTTCCAATTCACTCCCCAAAAGGCAGGGGATTTGTTGTTCCAGGAGTGATGAAATGGCAGCTTTAGTTAAATAAATGATGTTAATTGCCACGTGCAGCCTTTTACCAAATAAAGTGATAGGGCAACCAGTACCTGCTCTGGGTTTCACCAGCCACTACAACTGATGTACAACAAAACAGCTTAGGGTATAACTGTGTTCCACCTCCTCTGCTCAGGCCTTTGCTCAGTTTGTACCCACAGAACACAATTTGATTTCATGACCTGCCTGGAGGGAACCACCGCCCTGCTATTCTCAGCTCTGCTCCCCATCCTCTGCTCTGGATCCTGCCCCTGACTTTACTCAGGGAGTTTGCCCAACTCACCCACCAGTGGGGTCTGGCTCCAGGCTTGGCTGGTAACTTTGCAATGGTTTTACAAAATATCTGATCAATGATATGCTCCTTCCTTAGGCATCCTTCTTTCCATCTCCCTATTGTATATTTCTAAATTCTCCTTGCTGTCTTTTAAAAGAGCCCTTGTCTCCTTCTCAAACTCTTTGTTCTGATAAATATTTGAAGAGAAGAAAGCCCACTCCACCCTCTCAGCTGCATTCCAAAATCTTTCCCAACAGTCCTCCAACTCGAGCTCTTTTTCTGACACTTTACACTGTGCAGATTCCTGTTCCTTAGCTCTGATTACATTTTGCATTCCCCGACTCAAGTTCATCACCTCCTATCTGTACTGCTGCTGTATTTATGTTTAGAGGTAAAAGGCTCGCGTCACTCTTCGTTAGACAACAATTTGTCTTTGTGAGCACCTTCTCTTTAGATAACACCCCATTTATCTTGCTTGATTTTGCTTCTTGAACTCCTCACATTTCACTTGCAATTCAAGGTTTTCTTCATGACCACCTTCAGCATAAATGAGATGGAACCTTTTGTGCCTCTTCACCTCCACTTTTGAATTATACCAAGTGCTTCCTCAAAATCATACAGAGAAACAAAGTCTGTGGGGGTGCATTTTTATAAGGTTTAATTTTTAAGTTAAGTTGGATTCATTGTACACCTTTTTGTTCAGCCACTGCCCCACAGTTCACCTTCTGTT
>VXBB01001325.1:92768-180287 GCA_013399915.1 Illadopsis cleaveri
GCTGGGGCCAACCGAGCCGGCGATACAGGCAGCCAGTCACCGCAACAAAAGTCTTTCACATTTCCTTCCTCATATCATACCATGGCACTTCCGCTTTCAATCCAGTGTTTATAGCTGGATGATTCATCTGTCTTAGACTCATTTAATTGGAGTTAATTGTATAGACAGGTAAATTGAGCCTCTGTCTGGTCACCTCTCTTTGCCACTAGGACACAGAAAGCTCACAGTGAGGTGGAGCTGAAATTAAGGGAGACAACTTCCATGCTAATTGTAATATTCCAGTATTATCAACTCCATTTTCCACATGCATAAAGAACACTGGTGAACTTGGTGACCTGCTCACAGCCACACAAAGCCAGTAGCAGAACTGGGATCACATCAGGGCTCACAAACTTCAATCTTCATTTCCAGATTCTTGCATCTTTACCATGGAGCCCTGAACTGAGATGTTCTGTGTCATTCCCCAAAACTGGCACACAAATAATTTATTTCAAGGCCTCAAAGAGAGGAGTAGTTATGTGTGAGGTGAGGTTTCTTTATGAAGAAGTTGGGTTTTGGGGTTTTTTGTTGTTGTTTTGGTGGTTTTTTGGTGAGGTTTTTTTCTTTATCTAAAAAAAATTAGTAAAATCTATTTGTTCTACAAGAAACACATTTTTACACAAGAAAAAATACAGTATGAAATATATCACTCAGCATGACTTAATTTGGCTCTTAGAGCATTCTATAGATTTTCCCAGTCATGAAAATCTCTGGCACATTCATTTATATTCTGATTTCTTGTTCTGATGGTTTCAAGCTTGATTTCTCCAACTTGATGCAGCTCAGCAGCCCTTGAAACGAATTAATTCTCATACCTCCTCTCCCCAGTCATTACCAGGAATAATGAAACACTGGTGAACTGCCTGGAGAGCTTGTGGAAAGCTCAGTTTTGGAGAGCAACTTTGGCAGAGGCTTCACAAATATCTGACAAAAATGAGGAAGGTGAATTCAGTCCTGCTTTGGAGAATAAAACCGGCCTAAGTGGTTTTATGGAGTCTTCCCTGCCTCACAGTTCTGCTGTATATTGATGTTCCTAAAACATCTACAGGAACTGATCACTGAGAGAAGTAAGCCAAGAAGTTTTAGTGCATTTTCAGTTGCCTTATTACGATCCTGAGGCAGAAGTTAAGCTTGTCCCACTCTTCAAATCAGCTCTCTGGGGACAAGCAGTGACTGCTCCACTGGCTACTGACCACAAGGAAGGAGAAAATCTGGCCTCTGAGCCACAGCCAAAAATCTGATCTATCTGCAGCTCCTTTGTGCTCCCTTTTGTGGCACTGGAAGCTCTGGGTTTTGTAGTGAAAATAGACAGAAAAGGGACATCATCACATAGAAAGTGACAAAAGGATTTAGCCCTTAAGCTACACACCTAAAGCAGGAAGCAAGGCAGGCAGAAAACGTTTAACATCATGCAATGATGTTATGAAAAATAAGGATTTAAAAAAACATGAAATAAAACAAATGCCAGGAATAAAGCCTGTAACAAATGGACTGAACGCTCAGTGCTGTTAGCCAGCTCCTAGTGAGCTTTTCAAACACGCCCTTCCCCACAGCACACAGGTGAGACCTTACAGGGTGCTCAGTTTAATGTGAATTTACACCTACAGGAGATTATGTTCCCATATCTGTTCTTGTTGCGGTTCTCGTCTTCCTTGGCCGTATCCCAGGACGCCGTCTGCCCCTCGGGGAGTGCCTGCAAAACAAACAGTGAGGCAGGGTTTAAAAAATCTGGTCAATGCCTTCAGGTGGGTGAAGAGACCTGAAGAAGAGCAGGGCAAAAATAAAGGAGCTGCATAATTCAGTAGCTGCCCAAGGAAACGCCTGTTGGTGAGGAAAGGGCACCTGCACTCCACTAATGTGAAAAGCAGAGCTCAGCACAGACCATTTGCATCTCTTGGCTTCTGCCAGCCAAGAATCATTTTCCTCCTGCTACGTCGCATCTAAAAAGATCAGAGGAATTTGTTTCTGGCTGCACAGTCACAGGTTAACCTCATTTCCCCTGTAGAACAAGGCCTGGGGAGATTGGACTTGACTACACCTCTAGGAAAATCCAGATGGTTGAAACCCAGCACTCAGCCTTTCATATTTAAGCTGAAAACACAGTGGTTTCACCTATTTCTGTGTTAATAATGGGTGATGCAATACAAGCCATTCTCTGGATTTCTCTGGGGAAAGATAAAGCAGCTCAGGGTTTTAGATCATGTGTAAGAAAGAGAGGAAAAAACAGGTAAAGCATGATCATGAAGCACGAGAATAAACAACCATTTTTCTAAAATCTGCTCTTTTAGTTGACGAAGGAAGGGGGAAAGGAACTGGCAGCACATAGTGCCACCCTCCCTGCAGCTCAGCCCTACAACTATTCTGCACACCCTCAAATGAGCCACTTTATCCTAGAGACATGTCCAGGAAGGATTTTCAAGGCAGAGCCTGGAAAGCAGCAGTTGGCAAAAGGACAAGGCTGGAGGATGGTCCTGCCTTCCTTGGAGAAAACATGGGTGAAGAGAGCAGCTCCTCCTGAACTGCCTGGCTGGATCTGCCTCCTCCCAGATGTGCCCCCTAACATGATTCTACATCACTGAAATCATCATTGGAAGTTTTATTATTTCTGGTCCCTGGGGATTACAGAGGGTTTGTACCACAGTTGTTGCAGAACCACATCTGCCTCAGCCAGCAGTGGGTAGTTTGACACAGCTGTGTTGCAAAATGAATTTATGTTCATCTTCACAAGCCACCCAGGTCTATTATGTGCCTGAATGCAATAGCAGAGAGACAGAATTAGGATCTACAACACCGACGTTACAATTAAACCCAATATGAGCAAACCCCTGGCAGAGCAGATCACTGTGAATTTCCCCCAAAGGCTTCCAGGACAGAAAATGTCAGACACTGCAGCACTGTCACAAGCTCTGCTGACAAAGACAGGGACACTGAGTTCCTATTCAAAAGCCCAGGAGAAAGAATAATAACTCTGTAATTGGTGAGGGCTTTGATCACACATATATTTCCTTTGCAGACTCTTGTTTCCAAAGAGCAGCTCATCTTCTGACGAAAAACACCCAACCAACAAACACACACACAACAAAAAAAATCCCTGAGTGAAAGAAAAGAGGTGAAGAAGGCTCATTTTCATCTTCAAAGAGTGAGGAAAAAGGTGCCTTATTTTTCCACTAATATCGAATTACAGCAGATTGACCAGAGAATGGCAACAGTCATTAGGCACCTAATCAGAGCCATCTGAAAAGAAAAAGAAATAAACGAAAATCCTTTCTCATGACTTCCACATGGGAGAAGCTATCTTGGCCAGAGAAAATATATTCAGGCCCAATAAATCCCTTTTCAACAAACCATATCCTTTCATTTGATTTGAACATGCAATTCTCCACTGAAATTGATGTTTTTATATTTGCTGATAGAGCCTCCAAAGATTTAAGAGTCCAGGATTTTTCATCTCATTCAATACCACAGAAATCCCTGCTTTCCACAGAACTGGCCAAGTTCTGCTTGGTGATGAGCACAAACCTCCTCTGCAGGGGCACCCCTTATATCCCCACTTTTATAAACATCAGATGAACAAGTTGGAGTAACTCCATGTACAACCCAAATAATGTGCCTACGAGATCCCTAAAAATGCAGTACCAAGAATTCAATCTACATTAAAAATAAAGACAAGACTATGGATTATAATTGGCTTGCATCCAGAAAATGAGGAGAACAGCTAATGCTTTGTTCCTTCAGGTTTTTTTGGTTCAATAAGTATCTCTATAATTGTAAAAAGAGTCCTGTTTCTATCTGCATTATCAGCAATGTTAAATCAGGACAGATCACTCAGGCACTGGTATTTAATCCATTTTTCACAGGAAATTCTCCCCCTTCTTTCTTTGACTTGGTAACAGAAGAATTTTAGTGTTCAAAAAAACTGTACTTGATTTTTAGGCTTTCTCTACTTCTAAAACTCTCTAAACTTCTCTTAGAGAAGTTTGGTGAAATTTATACAGAAACATCTTCCCACTAGTGGAATTTAGGTTACAGTGAAGCTTTTTAAACTAAATTGATCTAAATTTTAGCTGAAATTACAAGGATAGATCTCTCAAAGCCAGCTTCATCTCAATCAAGCTCCCTAAGCACCATGGCCCAGACATAACTGAAGTGTTCCCATTAAACTGAGGCTCACTGCAAGCCAATTAATAGTTTGGATGGATGCATTTAGTTTGTTTGCTGTTTGCTTTTAATTTAAATACAAAACCTCTAATCCTTCACTTTCAGTGATCACCTCAACGCAGCAGTTTTGCTGCCAAAGGCAACAACATCAATTGAAAGCCTTCCTGTTCATCCCAGAATGTTCATCCCATGGAGACCTGGCCCTCTCCCTGAAGCCATTCCCCTTCTCAAGAGCGGTGGAAAAACTCTTTCCACAAATCTGTTGGGAGTCAGAATTAAAAATTACCTGGGTTAAAAAACACAATCGGAAAAGAATTATTTCAGCCATTCCTTCTGCAGTGTCCCGTCAAAGCCAGGACCACCAGAGCTGTTCTTCTGGCCACATGAAAATGTGCAAGCAGAAATTAAAGGGTTACAGTCCAGGGGTGAATTTCACAGTCTGAAGGCTCTCAGCACTAGGATGCTTGAGGAAAGGAGCCACAAAATCTAAAATAACCAAACAGTCTCAGTAATGCAGCAGGAGAATGTGCATTAGTGACATCCTAAATCATAATGGAAATGAGTTTGGATAATTAAGCTTATTATCTCCTTAGCCAGTAATTGGTGCTCGCAATAAGTCTGTGGGACTGGTCCCACAGCTCCCAACAAATCAGAGCTGATATGTTCTGCAAAAGGAACTGGTGACATTTGAATGTGTCACGTTTAAATGTTTATGGCTATTCCCAACCCCAAACGGTGCCATCTACACCCGGTGCCACTGACAGATTTTTCTCTTCTGTTCCACTTGTTTTATCACTGAACAGAAGCACACTTTGCCCTCAGGTGCAGCAGGCAGCCCCAAAATAACAAGAGACATGGGGAGTGCTGACAGA
Source organism: Illadopsis cleaveri (assembly GCA_013399915.1). NCBI lineage: Eukaryota > Metazoa > Chordata > Aves > Passeriformes > Timaliidae > Illadopsis > Illadopsis cleaveri. Next base: position 97,838 of record VXBB01001325.1, read on the forward strand.
TTCTCCCATTACTCACACCCAGTTAACACTCATTTCACACCAGCACTGACACCCCTCACACAACCCCATCCTGCTGCTCAGCTCTGCCTGGAGCTACCAGGAATATTTTTCTAGATGCCCTCAGCAAAACGAGCTGCCTGTGCTCCAACGTGTAGGTGCAGGCATCTTTTAAACAAATATGGAATGCAATTTCCAGGCTACTCAGCGGAGATGGGAAGGCACAGAGATAAGAGATTGTCATGTGTGACTGATATGCTCCGTTCAAAGTGATTTTTCATGAGAGTAAAATTATTTGGTAACATGTCACTAAACAGGCTGCAATTTATGCTATCAATTTGCAAAGTAAGTAGAAAATCAGCTCCTTAGAAGAAAAAAAAAAGAGCATATTTGGAGGTGACACTGATATTAGTGTCTGAAAACACATTTTAAAAGAGACATCAAATTCTTTCTCGAGATTTTATCAGCTGCTCTGCAAAACGTCTTGCAAAGCCAATTTTGCAGCTCCATGCTCCTGCAGATCCCAGGCTGAGCCCCCACTGGCAGCCAGCTCAAACCTCCCACCTTTCAGGAGCTCTCATGCTCCCTGACATCCCCCCCACTGCTATTTGGAGCTGAAATGCTGCCTCCATCCCATGCTCAAAGCCCCCATGGAAAATGCCTGGAATTGGTGGAAGGGTGGAACCAGCAGGGGATTTGTGGGCTTGTGGCATTCTCCAGGCCATCCTTGATAAAGAAAGGAATTATGCAAATCCATGGAATGTCATCATCACTGTATACGTCTGTAGATAGCACTTTTCTGGGGAAGGCAGAGCTCGTGGAGCTGAAAGTTGCATTGACATTTTTCATGCTAATGTGCTATTTTGATAATTACCGATGCCAGTGCCAGAAAATTACATATATGCCAGCACCTGTTTTCTTCTTGAACATCAAGAACTGGGTCTTAGAGCATCTGTAATTGAGCTCAGTGTAGTTTTGGGTACTCCTCATGGAAATGGAGGCCAAGGGGGGCTAAGTAAATCTCCTCAGAGAATTATTACCCTTTTTCAAATACTAAACAAAGCTCTTTATATTGATAGTTTAATTAGCACGCTTGATTATGGGGCAAGAGCGCCTAGACCTGGTTAACATACAGCTTCAGAAACATTTGCTATGACAGTTTTTGATGCCATCTGATTAGAAAAATGCTCCCTGGTGAGGACCAGGAAAAGACAAGCTCTCAGTAACAGCAAATCTCAGCACTGAGGACACAAACCCCATGGACTCTTATTTACAGGGTGGAAAAGTGAGATGTTTTCATTAAGTAACTTATTTTCACAGCTGTTACATTATTTTTAAATAGTTTTAATGCCACTATGCATATTAATTCCTTATTGCCTTCCCACGAGCTTACTACATTCATTATAATTATCACTTGCTAGAGTTGAATCTCACATATGTTTGATGCTGTTTCCCTCTTCTGTTTGCTCTGCCCTAAATGTGTTTTCCTCTTCCAAGTCAACCCAAACATCATGTCTTCTGGTCATGTAGATTAAATTCCTGGTTGTTCCGGCTTGCAGGGGGAAGAGGTGAGGGGAAAGAGGGCAGCTTTCATTTTTCCAGTTTACCCTTTACTCCTCTCATGGACTTGGTAGAGGATGTCAGTCAAGCCCAGAGGTTTGATCGTACTGGAAAATTTCACCTTCATTTAAGCTACACAAATACCTGTCCTTGACTCGACAATTGTGCATTCAGGTTGTTGCACTGTGATTTAATATGATCAATTATGAAAGAGGACTTGGAGCTCCCAAGCAGCTCAGGCAAGACCCCTTCCTTTTCTCCCAGCCTAGCTCACAGTACTCAAGGCAAACATCGATAAGGAAGGGGCTGTGGGACTGTATGTCCTGTGCTGGGTTCAGCACCTGTTGAGTATTTACTATCTACTCTTTATGGGACAGAGGGATGAGCACAGTGTCACCCACTTACTGCTGTAGTGAACAGTCCCACAGTCCCTTCCTTATTGATGTTTGCCTTGAGTAGTGTGAGCTAGGCTGTGAGAAAAGGAAGGGGTTTTGGAACAGAGAGCCTCCAAAGTCTGATAGTGTTGCAAAATCCTGCCCTCAAAACCAAAATCAGAGAGAAAAGGATTAAGAGGACGAGTTAAGGAAAAGAATCTCTCAAAACCAGCTACTCTCCTCTCCCGTGTTTCTACCCCTCGTGAGTGCAACTTCCCTTCTCAGTCCCGTGAAGAAAGGTTCCTCTCACCTCATACTCCTCCTTGAAGCCGTAGCCCTGTCCCCTCTTCATCTGGGTGATGTGCTGCAGCAGGTCAGCCACTCGGATGGCGGGCTGGAACTGTCCCCGTGGGTAGGACATCTCCACGGGCTCGCAGCTGCGGTACGGGTGAGTCTGGATGGTCAGCGTGGGCTGGGCCAGCTCGCCATGGCTGCTGTCTGTTGGAGAGACAGGAGGCACAACAAGCTCTCAGCTACCTGAAATTTCCAGTTGTCTTGGGTTATGTAAAAAAAAAAAAAAAATGTTTATTCTATTTTTCCATCTGTTGAAACCGGTTGGGGAGGTGTTTTCTTTATCTCTTGTATAACCCATTCCTCATAACTCCAGGGAAGGGGGCGGATGTGTTCTGTTAATGGGCAGCTGTNCCAAAACAAGACACCAGTTTCCTCCTCTCTCTGCTTATTTAACACCACCCCGTGGGCTGGTGCAGGAAAAATGAAGTAAAGAAATGAACAGAAAACACACGCTTATCTAAAATGCTTAGGAAGACTAAATCACCCTTGAATATATTTTTGTGTCAAGCAGACAGACCCAAAAAGACAGGAAGAGAGTGAGCAGCCAGTCAGGCTAACAAGGATATGGCACATCAAGGGTGAGCTCCCTACAACAGCTCCAACAGAGCCATGTAGCTCCTGCCTTCCCAAACCTGCCAAGAGCACAGCTCAGAGATACATGCAGATGAGCAAGAGATTCAGGCAGGATTTGGGGTGTACAGCATGAGATAACTGAGAGGGACCCGAGTGAACAGTGAGCAAATGATTAGCATTTGAAATAAGTCAGGATGCTGAGGCAAATTCAACTGTGCTGCTAGTTCAGGCCTAAAATTTTGTATGTCAATGACAAGGATGTAATAGCATCAGGAAAAAAAAAACCCAGAAAAAAATATAGTTATCTTGTGTGCAGAAATTTAAATTTCAGATATGTAAACTTAATAGAAAATGGGTTTTTTTTGAAAGAAGTAGATTTAAAGAAATCTATCACTATGCAGATGGAATTGTAACCTCATATCCCCAGAAAAACTGTATGAACAACAAAATATTCCCAGTGAACTAACAGAAAAGAACTTAAATAATAACTTCAATAACCAAACAATTGACTGTAACCATCTTTAACAACAGGAACTCAGACTTAATGAAAAATTCAATGACTTATCTAGCAGAGCTGTCCAAATTTAAGTAGTTGGCCAAATATAGCATTGTTTTTTTCCTATGATTGCAGGGATCTGAGATGCTCAGCTCCTTTCACACAAAAAACCTCCATCAGTTCCTTCTGGCCTTACCCAAACCAAGGTATTAGCAATCAGAAAATGCACCTCCCTCAGACTGTTCATAAAAGCCCCTTGAGCTTCCACACACAGGGTTTGTTTCTTACAGCAAGCTCACTGACAAAGAGCTGAAACACCATCCCTCGAGAGCAGCCCTACAGCCAGGTTTTTAAAGGGATAAAGAATAAATAAATCAAATTGCAATTTCAGGGCGATTTCTGTGAGGCAGAAATAGTCTTGAAATGCTCTTGTAAACACTACTCTGCTTGAGAAACCACTGTGGTGCTTGGGCAGGGGCTGCCCATGTCCCTCCTGCAGAGGTGGGCAGCAGCAGAGAGTTGAGGGCACCCCACTGCATCCTCAGCAGCTGGCAAAGCACAGACGTGACAAAGACCATGGTTTATTGTGACTTTTTTACGTGACTTCAGCTGGTTTATTATTTGGTATGGGGAAGATGTGAAAGCAGGGATGTGCTCTGTGTGGCAGCTTCAGGAGGAGACAAGAATGTCAGCAGTGGACACTGCTGCAGGGCAAGCTGATCACCAGTGGGACATAAACACGGCTGGGGGGTGAATTATCAGAGATGCTGAACACAGCCTGCTCCTCTGAAATAAATTAGCACAGTGATCATCTGCTTAGAAGATCAGACTTCTGAATTTCAGGATTTTTGAGTCCCAGGTTCTCATAAACACAGTCACACTCTCAGGACACTCAGAGATTTACAGAACTATGGCTCAAGCAAAGCAACCCTCACATACAAAATGTGAATAAATTTGGGATTTAAGGAAGAGTAACATCCAAAGCATTTGTATAATCATCTCTAATGCTCCAGCTAATGACAGTGTGAGAACTCTGAACAGAGGGAATTTCAAGGCTTATTAATTCCCCTAGTTGGATTGGCTTTCCCAGTGCATCTTTGCTCCCCTATTCCCTATTAACCTCCTGTAATGAAAAGGAGAAGATTTTTATCGCGGACCATTTCCGACAGACGCACTATGCTTAATTTTCCATCATTAGGTTTAATACAAACCCAATTTCACAACTGGCTTCTTGGAGGAACCTGCAAGTAATGCCACATTTTTATCAGCCCCAATTAAAAAACATTACGAGATCCCAATTCGAGAGGGAGCCTTAAAACTAATGTGTGGTTCTGGTGCTAATTCGGGCAGGGCACACGCAGAGCACAGGCGACTTGTAAATGGAGCTCAGATCAGCCAGCTCCTCTGCAGGCAATTACTAATTTCTCTCTTCATCAGTTCCTTTAATTCTGTGTACTTGGCTCTCTTCTCAGAGAGATGTGTCACAGGGAGAGGTGAGAGCCAGGAAAGTGGTGGCTCCTTCTTTCCAGAGTAACTTCCCTTAAGGTAGGCACTCGTAGTGTGGAGGTGGGACTAGAAGAAGGTGCTCAGCAGCAAAGAGGGGTCTGTCTCTGGCCTTTGAGTCCATAGTGACAACAGTCTCTTTGGTCAATGAGATAAATATGGGTGCAAATGCCACTGATTGTAGGAACAGCTCTTGTGGCACGGAAGCACAGAATAGTTTGGTTTGGATGGGACTTTAAAGATCATCTCTTTCCAACCCCTGCCATTGGCAGAGACACCTTCCACTATCCCAGATTGCTCCAAGCTCCATCCAACCTGGCCTTGGACATTTCCAGGGATCCAGGGGCAGCCACAGCTTCTCTGGGCACCCTGTGCCAGGGCCTCCCTACCCCCACAAGGAAGAACACCAAGTGTGATCTGTGGCAGCACCGTTTGTGTCCTTCATCCAGTCAAGGTGTTTCTACTTTAAGAAAAGCATCACACAATGTGGGTCACCCCTCTCTCCACCGTGGGACACACAGCTGAAACTGTTCAGGCCATCACCTCCTCCAGCCCTCTGTGACAAACACATCATGCATGGCACTACCTGCAAAAAAATCCCAACCCCAACAACAGCAGCAGCTCTGGACTCTCAGTTGCTCCCACCAGCATTTTATCAGGGCCAAAGAAAATACAGAGGGGCTTTTCTGGACACAAATTGCTCAGTTCGAGCTCAGCTTAACACTTTCATGTTCTGCTAATAAAGCCTGATGCAAGTCACACATTGTCCCCTCTCCACCTAATCACCCCAGGTGTGGAGCTAAGCAGGGATAATGAGGAGCTCAGCAGGGCGGGCACCTCTCAGGATGTGTTTGCAGCAATTTTGTGAGCAATTCAAAATGCAGGTGGGAGGGGAGGTGGCAGCCAAGGGGAGGTGATCTCTCACTAGGACAGTCAATCAAAAGAGTCTTTGGGGGGCTGGCAAACAGGCTTTGCTTTTCCTTCTGTTCGGAGCTATAATGTACATCTCATTCCTTCTGGCACCATTATTACTGGGAAAGACAACAAAGATTCCAGCAAAGTCAGGCTGCTGCTTTAATTGTTGCACTAAAGGCAAATTAAAGTAATCTTCCACAGTCCCTTTTCTCTGTCTGCTTCTCACAAATATGTCCCCAGTCCCCTGCAAATGGGGATGGCTTTGCAGGACAAATTGGCCAAGACTTTTCAATAAATTTTTGGCAGTGCCTATAAAGCATGTGTGCCTTTGGCGAGTTTTCAGTGAGAAAAGCAAACCAGGAAAATAGGGGGTTTTTTTTAAATAGGAAAGTTGCAGGAAATAATTCATTCTAATGCTCAGAAACTACTACATGTACAGGATCATGCATCAGTTTTTTGGTTTTTTTTAAATTATATTTCATATGCACATTTATCCTAGTCATGTGTCCTTGTGCTTTTGATAGGAGCACACACCACCATATTTCACTGCATTCCAAAGATGGAATACTGTTCCAAGAAATAATTCAAATCAAAACATTTCAAGAGGTGGTGATTCCATTCTCACCCCTAAAATTGTGGCAATGGTTAATTACCCTTGCTGTCTAAACATTTCTTAATTGCAATTTGATTTTGCTCAGCTTCGATTGCAGGCACTGGATCTTATTATACCTTCTGTTAGATTAAAGAGCCCTCTGAGCATTTGAAATCTTGACCCATGCAGGCACTGATCAAATCACTTCTTTGGTTTCTCTTTGATAAAGTGAATCAATTGAGAGCTTCTGAAGTCTCATTAGGGCAGGCTGCTCAGGGCTCCGCTTCCTTCCTAGAATAATTTCCAATTTTCCACAGTTCTCTTTGTGCAGCTGTAAATAAGGCAGGTATTCTGCATGTGGTTGGGAACATGCTGCTTATGACAGGATTGTTTCTAGCAGCCTGTGACAGCGAAGTGTGCTGCCAGCTTGTTTAACCCTTTTCAGTGCCACAGTTACTCCCCATATTAAGATGTCCTTTGCCAGCTCAGATGTTTTGATTCTGAAAGCTGGCATTTTCATGATCCCCCATCCCTGGAAGTGTCCAAGGCCAGGTTGGACATGGCTTGGAGCAGCCTGGTCTATTGGAAAGTGTTCCTGCCCATGGCAGGGGGTGGAAGGAGATGAGCTTTAAAGTTCCTTCCAACCCAAACTATTCTGTGATCAGCTTGAGAGCCCAACTAACACCCTGAAATTTTGTAGGAGACAGTAAATTAGTGATTCCCTGTCTCTTACATAATTTAGCTGATGGGGAAACTCTTCAGGTATCTCACCTCATGTGTTTAGTAACTGTAGATAAGCAAATGTTGACTTCACATATTCCCAAATTCTCCCTGCCTATGAAATGGTGCTTTTTGTGAGTGTCTTTGCTGGGGAAATAATCATGAACTTGCTGAAATCAACTCTGAGGTCTTGTTGTGCCAAGAAGTAACAGAGTCCAGCACACAGGGAGAAGCTGGAGCAGAGGTCACTTCAGTGGAATCTTTCCCCATTTGATGAGAAACCCTGACAGTGAATTATTATTGCCTGCCTGTTGCTACACCACCTTGTGCTCTGTACTTCTGTGCTACTCAGACAAGTAAAATAAATATGTTTGCCTCCACAGAAAAACTGATGAACTTCTCCATAAATGTCACAGATAAGACAGAGAGCAACTGAGAAATTAGATTGCCAGTCTGGAAGTGGCTCTGTATGATCAGAGCCCTGTGCAACACCTCAGTAAGGCTGCTGGGAGGGCTCCTGCTCATCCAGAGCATCTTCAGGGATTAAAGCTTTAGATGCTTTTATAGAGATCATTTGTGTTGTAAACATAGTTAGACTGAGAAATGGATATCTGGGCATGGAGTATGATGTTGTTTCCCAACCAGAAAACTCACCCATGCCTCTCACAACTAAAGGCAAAGCTGCACTGATGTGTCATCTTCTGCATGTGGAGAAGCTTCTCTCAGAACTTTTGCTTTCATGTCCACAAACTCCTCCTGTGACTGAAATGACAGGGCTATCATATCTGCTTATACTTTTTATTCTCTTAGCCTTGGCAAGTGATAAGATGTGATACGACACCCTTTGCACAAAATAAATTATCTTTTGAGTGGTGTTTGTGATGGATTTAATTACACACAGAGCCAGTCTCTCCACACTAGAGCAAAGGCTGTCAATTCTTTGACATCTTCCAAGGGTGACTAGAGCATGGCTAATACCTCTTCCCCTTACACCAGAGATATGGTGCAAGATGAAAAATAATTTGCTTTTTTGTGTGTGTCAAGGCTTTATTATATGATAAATACCCAGCCCTAATATTTTATCTACAATACCAAGAGTGATATGGCAAACCAAAGGCAAAACATCATTTATCTAATGATATCAAGTGAGCTCTGAAAGGGTACATTCCTTAGCAAAGCCTTCTGACAGCAGCCTTGACAGAGCACAGAGGGTGCACCTTCCATTTCAAAGGCATGAAGAAGCCACACCTCCATAATATTTTTTAAAAGTAAGTAATTTTTTTCTAGATTCTAGAACTTTGTAAGAATTGCTTGGTTAACACCAAGCATAAGAGTATTCTAATCTTATAAGAGTATTCTAATAAGAATATTAGAGTATTCTAATATTAGAAGAGTATTTTTACATAAGAGTATTCTGATCTTATAAAAACTATCACATACATTTTTTTCCATCAGATAGTATAGAAGAAAATCCTGTTAAAGATGCAAAGAAAATGTTTTGGTGAGGTGGGCAATGATTTGGGATTATTTGGCACAAATTTAACTGTGAAGCTCTTTGGATGTGTGGACCTCACCAAGTCAAATTCCTCTTCGCTTCCTCGGTGAAAAGAGGCTGCCAGATCAACCCACCTTCCAGAGAAATTGAGTTCCATCTGGAAAACAACTGGAAACTTCAAAACAGCACATGAAACTACAAGCCACTAAAGACTGGAAGGGCGAATTTTCCAGTTCTGCAGGCAGGAGGAAATGTAAGAGAAATTCAGCTCAATGTCAGCCTACAAAGGTCTTTGTTGCTCACTCTGCTCCTGGCCAACCTCAGCACGGAGAAGTGCTGGAAAAACTTCTCCCACAGCTCCTTATTAGAGGCTGACTTGGCCTGGGAGGCTTCTGATGCAACTGAGCAGGTCAAGCCATTGAAATTTTGAGCATCCATTGCAGAAAAATAACTCATCCAACAATTCAAAAAGTCAGTGATGGAGTGACCTGCTAAAGCAGCAATACTGGCTTCTTAACATCTTTGAGTTATTCGAACTAGGCTGGGGATGCACACACAACAGACTGATCAAGGGTGGGCAAAAAAGCTGCAGACATCTAAAACCCATGGAAAATTTCTATGCATTTCTAAGCACAGACAGCTTTTTGTCTGAGACTTTTTGTCAGAGAGCTCTCTGCTTGTTGTGCCCATCTGCAAGGCACTAAAACCCCTGCTCTCTCTGGAGGGTGGTGACTATTGTGAGGATACTCACAAGCAGCTGGAGGAAGAACAAGGCCAAATGTCCTTTCCTGCTGCCAGGAGATGCCAATGGATGCAAGGGAAGGACATGCTGGTTCCCCTGAAGAGACTGCCCTGATGAGATCTCCTGAACATCTTCAAGAGCTACTGGACATGAATCTTCTACCCAAAAATAATCCCTAAGGTTGTGCTACCTCACCTGCAAGTGGAAATCTACCTTATTTATTTTTTAGTGTTAGATATTCCCTTCTCTAGTCAAGATGTTTGAGCAAAACATTTAAAATCCAGAGCTGTCCACAACTGGAAGAGAAAATGACTTCACTAAAAACATGCATTAATAAAAAAGTATTAATCAGGAACTGGGATAGAGTCAAATGCCAAACCTTTTCTATCTTACATGTTACAGCCAGGCCTAGGGAGCCATGCAATACTGCAAATATAGAACATTTATTAGCAGAAAGAATAATAGATGGGAACAAACAGTACTGAATTGCTGGTACAGATATTGGTAGTGGGATGACTGATCCCTTTTCAAGATATGTTTTTCTTCCCTGGAAATTAATATTAATAAACATCAAAAATTAAACTTATTTTGCTCATACAGCAACATCCAACAATCTGATGGATTTTTCTGAGAAACCAAAATGCCAAGGTTTTAATTTGTCTGCAAGTCACAAGATTGAAATTTCTCCAATGTCAGGGGCTGTTTCACAGGCTGTTAAATTCAGGTGGAACTGGGACAGTGACCAGTCTGTGTAATTTATGTCTTAAAAGTGCTCTGTACTTAACTTCCCAAGTGTAAAACAGGGATATCAATCCTTACTCAGACACAGTGCTTGGTAAAAAATTAATACAGTTTTGAATACATAAGCACAAGGCTGGTGATTCCTATTTCCTCTTGTTCATCTGTAAAATTTGGGGTTTAAAAAGTTTTGGGGGCTTTTGCTTTGCCAGGAGAAGCACAGAGGGAATCTGTTCATTGCTCCTTGAGCATCAGAGTACCAAGCGTGAGTTCACACCTTCATTCCATCAGGGCAGAGGGGGGAAAAAGCTCCCCAAAGAATGGCTGGGTTTTCCCAGATGCAAACACCAGACCAAGAGAGTTTGATACCTTCCATCAAACTGCAGGTCAGGGCCCTGTTTCTAAAGTACAGCCAAAAAAGAACCCTGCCTTTAGGCTTTTCTGTTGATGACACTGAGTCTCTGGGAAATGTGAACAAACCTTCTGGGAAATGGACTCCTTTCCTTCCCCACCCCATTCAGAGGCCTCATTCCTTGCTGTAGCATTTTGGCAGGCAGCAGGATGTGTGTGTGTGCTGCAGCAGCCCCTCCAAGCCTCTGTGCCAGGCTGTAAACCAAGGAACAGCCACTGGTTGTCATTTCTCCCTGGTCTAACTGTGGCCCTTCCACGTGTTCTGAGTGATGTTTGAAGCAGTCACGGTAGATTACTGTGTCTGCAAGGAACACTTACTGTAGATAATCCAAAATGATAAATCCCACTGGCTAGATTCTGATCAGCCACACATCATCTTTCTGCTCCATAGCAGAGGAGTTCATAAATCAGAGAATCAGAGTGGTTTGGGTTGGAAGCGAACTCAAAGACCATCCAGTGCCAGTCCCCTGCCATGGCAGAGACAGCATCCCCTCTCCCAGGGTGTTCCAAGCCCTGTCCAGCCTGGTCTTGGACACTTCCAGGGATCCAAGGGCAGCCACAGCTTCCCTGTGCCAGGGCCTCAGCACCCTCACAGGGGAGAATTTCTTTCTGATATCTTTTACTGCCACAGAACAGCCTCTGCCTCTCAGGACCTGCCTGATTGTTATCCTCTCAAATCCATACCTGACTGCCTGAAAGATTTAGCATTTAACTCTCAGCAGACACAGAATCAGGTGGACCCAATTCCCAAAATCCAGCCAGGAATTCCTTCAAATAACCTTTATACATGCAACGTTACCCAAAACTGCAGGCAGACATGCAAATCCTCACTTCAATTTGCAACCCTTGATGCAGCTACAGCCCAGCCGCATACAGAGCACAGGGGGGTGGTTTTACATGGAAACAGGGTAATTCAGACTAGATACAAAGAAGAAACTTTATATAAAAAGGATGCTGAGGAACTAGCCCAGGTTTCCCAGAGGGGTGAAAGATGCCCCATGCCTAGGAATGTTCAGGCTGGATGGGGTTCTGAGCAATCTGGCCTGTAGGAAATCCTGCCCATGGCAGGAGATTGGCTTAGAGAGCCTTTAAAAATCCCTTCTAATCCAAACTATTCTGTGGTTCTGTGTCAGCTGCACAGGCACAGCCACCTGCAGGAGTCAGAACCAAGCCTAAGGCAAGGCAGTGTGTGGGAATGTGGCCCAGAACACCACATACTGACAAAAACAAAAAACGTACTTGAAGAAATGACTAAACCTTAATTTTTGAATGTTTCTTTCCTTTGAAAGCCATTAACAGCAATAACAAAACATGAATGAACCAAAAGCTTTCTGATTAACACACGACCACAGGATTAGCTCTGATTTTTGGAAGCCAAACACTTGACAGAGTTATTCTCATGGCACAGAGAGTGTGTTTGCTCTCCAGCTCAGCCCAGCACACCATACCTGTCCTCTTACCTAACAGCGTGGTCGATGGGACGGTGTCTGATGAAACTTTGGGATGGAATTCCGTTCACCCACACGACAGGGATCAATGGAAATCAACAGAGGATCAACAGGAAAAAAAAAGTTACAGAAAATGAAAACAAGGTTAGCTGTGTCTCACACTCAGAAGCCTCGGTCTGTTATAGGTTATATTGGGTAATGTACAAAAGCAAAGAAAATTTAGGAATGAAAGAAAAGTCTGGCACTAGTACCTGAGTAGTAGGAATTCAACATAGATTTGCTCTGAAGGGTTTTGCTTTGGACAGAAAATGAACAAGGAGAGGGTGATGCTAGGTAGGAAAGACATAAGGAAAAGACTTTAGACATATATTAAGAGAGAGAAAGAGAACAGGGAGAATGTTCCTCAAAAAACACAGTTATATGGGATATATAAGGCTTATCAAAATGAATTATATTTTTCATTTCAACATGCATATTACATTTATTACATTGTCATCATGATGGATTTTCTTTAATATTAGTACTCCAGACCCCAAATATAGGATTATAGTTACTGTAAATCAATGTGTTCCTAAACAGGATACACACAGAGCTACATTCATAGGTTTATATCCTAAATGTTCTTCTTTTTAACCAAAGGAGCAAACTTAGGGTTTTGTCTCTAAGAGGGAATTCCTCAAAAATGACCCCCAAAATACAAACTACAGAGAATCAGAATTGACAGTAAAATAAACCTACTCAAACACAATGTACCACAAAAATGCACAGGTAGGGTAGCAATATTTTGGTTAAAACATCACAAGTTTACAACAAGGGACTTGTTCTTCAGCCCACGACTGTTCATAGCAAATCCTATAATCCCTTCCCCTGTGAGATGGGTTCTTTCAGCAGGACAAGCATCCTTGCCTTCTCCCATTACAGCATTAGCTTTCTCTGGACTAGAACCCACAAATTTCCATATTAATCAAAGCAAGTCTTTTCATATTAATCAAATATTTTTTGAAAGGAGGAAGGGCTCAACATCTTTGTGGTAGATTCTTGTCTTGATAGTAAATTTATGAGGCTGGTTTATACCTACAACAGCAAACATGCACATTCTTATGGTAATCCATCATTTTTGAAGGCATATTCTTTTGTTATCACTCTACATTCACTCTCAGAGTTACAGGCATTTATTTATCTCCTCCTCAGAATGTTGGGAAACAAGCTAACACAAATCTCAGTACATCAGAAAGATGACAACAGATAACACAGGAAAAACACTTCTACAGCCCAACAGAAGTAGATAAAACTCAGTGTGCATCAAACTAATTTCAGAAGCAATTTTTTTGTATCTGTGGAGCAAACTGCTTAAAAATTTCAAGTTATTCTGTGGAGAAACTCAAAGAAGTTACTGGTCTAGGGAGTTCCATAAAGTCAGAATTATCTCCTGAGCAGTTTATAATCATCTAGTTCATGGACTCACTCTTGCTCTGCATTCTCACACCATATTTTCAGACCTACATGACTTGGAAACACATTAAATCAAATTCCTCACGGTTTGGTCTGCTGGAGCTCTGCCCCAGCTGCCTTAAGTCATGATGTTCCTCTGCTTTGGGGCCTCTTGCACCTTTCTGTTGTTTGTCAGCGTAGATCAGACCCTTCTCTCACCACTCTTAGGATGTGGACAGGGTGTCAGAGAACATAAAATAAGATCTGAACAGAGCAATTGGTTTGCCCAGAGTCATAGAGCAAGGCAACACTCAGGGCTGGGGGCAGGACTCAAGTTTATCTGGAATTTGGGAGTACAAAAGAGCTCATAGGGCCACACTGCCTTTCCAGAGCTGCTGAGGATGAATTATCAGATAAAACACCTCCTGTCAGTTTGATTAAAGATGTTACCAGCTGAGGTTTATGACAGGAATTGTGTTTGTGACACAGGGATGTGACTTCTAGATTCAGATTAAAAAGGAGGGAAAAAAACCCCAAACAAACCCAAACAAACATAACCAAAACCAAGAAAAAACCCAGACCAAAACCAAAACAAATGAAAAATCAAACCTAAAAATGAAACCAAAACAAAAATCCCCCAAAACCCACAAACACAAAAGAGAAGTTTCTTAGAACTTTGGAGAACTTATTCCTGAAATCAGTCAGGTTGTCTAATGAGATGTACACACAGTGCTGCTTTCTAACTAGCATTTCTTACAGGCACTCGGGTCTGTAATCAAAGGAAACACGTCCAGAGAGGATTTCACATCAGGGTAGAGATTAACACTTCATTAAAAATTCTCTTTGTGCTCCCTGGAGTGGCACGTGAGGCCACACAGATCCCTCCAGTCATGCAGAGTGGTGAAGGCTCCTTCCTATTCTGAAAATTATTCTTTAATTCTTATAATATTCCCTAAACTAGCAAACCCCACAAAAATCCCATGGAAGCCAGTAAAAGGGAATTTAGTATATTTTCAATTTATGCCTTTGATAAAATGTGGGTTCGTCTTTTATTTTTTGAATTATTTTAAGATTTTTTTACTAAAGAAAGCATCTCATGTCCATGACCCTACAAGTTCTTAGACTGCATTTAGTAGGTCACCTAATTATGAGTGAAAATTATCTATGGGGCAGGAGTAAGAACTAGATCTTGCTGTGTTTGTTTTTTGTGAAGACCTTTGCATCTCAGTGATCACAGACTCTTGGAGGACTGTGGAAAGGTGTGAATTTTGATGTTTTTTGGTACAAATGGATCCTTTAAACCCTGAGTGCCACTTGCCTACACCTCCCTCTCATCTTCTTGTTCTCAGAAGTGAAATCACACTGCCTTGGTACCTTATGGTAGTGGTTCCTACTGCAAAACTCAGTTCCCACCCTTCTAAAATGCTCTGCCTAAAGTATTAAAGCCACTCCTTCATCTGTGTCAGTGTCCCTCCTGAAGGGTGTCTGGAGAGCTGTCTCCCCCAAACTGAGATGTCACACAGGAAGAGCTTAATAAATACTTAATAAATCAGTCTCCAGCAAAACTGGCTGCATTTTAATGGGTTAAAGCCTCAGAATCAAACAGCTCCTGCCAGAATCCCTGCAAGGATGTCAGGATGGCTGTGCTGGGGCAGGGAGCCCTTCTGGACAAGGCTGGTCCATATCTCTTGGCACTGCAAAGCCAGAAGAGCAGTTTCTTTATGCAGGAACATCATCAGTGCATCCCTGCTGAGCTGATCCACTGCTGCTTGTCCCAGCACAGCCAAACTGCCCATGATTTCTGTGTGGTGACAGCCCCCTGCACACCCTTCTGGTCAGTTGGGGGCAAATTTAACTCCTCTTTGCTTCCCATTGGCCATCTTGCTCCTCAATAACCCTGAGCCAATGTCTACAGGTGACTGTGCTGCTTCCCAACATTCCTGCACTCCAGGGAATTGCTCAGCCACTGCCAGGGCCATCGTCTGCCTTTAAGGGAGTTAGGATATATTGTTATCTTTAAAAACCCAAGATAATTGAGAAAATGAACAATCGTGATTGTTCATAATCCCTGAGTAAAAGCAGACAAGCTGGAACAGCCACAGATCAATCTCTGTTCCAGCAAACACCTTCCCTGATTTTGTGGTGTGCCAGAGACAGAGGCTGAGTCCAAAAAACCTCTTTAATTTCAACACCTGTATGTGTCAGTGAGAATCCAGGATAACAACTAATGCTGCAGAATGGAAAGAGGGATGAGGGGCTTTGCTTCAGGCCAGGAAAGATAAATGCCCAACTCTCTTCCTCTTTTCAGCAAGGCTTGAGGTCCTGATGCCTCAACAAAAAACAAGGGGCTGATAAGGGCAGCTGTTCATTTTTTATCTCCTTCATGGTGCAGGGCATCAGGCAGCACCCTTGAAAGTGGGACTTTTAAATCTAAGTGATTTCAAAAAATAGTCCTGTGTGGTGACAGGGCAGGGAGACAGGTAAGCAAGAGCAGGAGGATGGATAAGACTCAGCCAGGAGCAGATCAGCAGCCAACTAGAGAGAGCATGGGAAAAGAAAAGCTTCTTTTATTTTTTCAAATTCAGTGAGTCCCTACTCTCAGTGAGTAGGCACTCACTGAAATTGTTCTGTCTGAAAATTTTTCAAAATTATTGTGACAGAAAGTAAAAACTAGAGGCAAGGACAGAAGCCCTGCAAGGACAATGTACTCTGCAGGTAAAGTTGCCTGCAAGTCATGCAGTAACTGAGGGATCCTACTTAGCAAATTGTCTCGTTCTGTTTGCTTGCTTTTGTGAGCTGGCAAGGTGATCCTGGCATTGAAAACACTTTGCTTCTCTTGGTGGGCTCCTCTTCCAAAAGAAGAGAGGCATTTCCACACCCCTGATCCAGCCAGCTCAGGCTCCCACAGCTGAGGGCAGCATGGACAGGGTGACGGCCCATCACGAGATGCTGTAAATGCTATTTGCTGTTGGCAGGCAAAAAAACAATTTAAGAAGGAATTTGGCTGCTGCTTAAGACAGTTGATTTCAACAGCTCTGGTGGATAAACCCTGTAAAACTCTATTAGTTAGCAGGAAAGTTAAGAAATAATCCTATTATGTTATGCCAAAGTAGGCCTGTATAGAACCCACAAGTATTAAACTCTATTAAGGCAATTTATTTTATTTTTCTTTTCAAGGAATTCTTTATCCCATAAAATTCCTGTATCAACATGTGCACACTACTGCACAGAACTTACCTCCGGCACCTCAGCATCCTGGACTTGGCAGTAAAAAATTTGGAGAGATCAGGAAGGTTTATTGATAATTCCTTCTCATAGATATAAAGAGGAAAAGAAAAAAAGATTCCACCCATGACTGATTCAGGTTATAGGGGAAGGCAGTGATAAAATCTGCAGAGATGTCAGACAAGTAAAGGTCTAACTGATTAAAAAATTTGAAAACCTGGAGTGATGTTTCTTTACAAAATCTGATACATCATATTTTCTATAGTTGCCATTTCAAGCAAATGACTCAACTGTTTTAATTAGTCTGTCAAAATAACAAGGTGGGGAAAAATGAGGTCACATTTCAAGCTTGTCTCTTTTCTAATTTTCTGGTTGGAAAAAAAATCCCCAAACTTTCAGAAACCCAGATTCTGAGGGAAGTGTCAAACACTTGATTTTCCCCACATACTCCAGCCAAGCTGCCTGTGCTGTTTGGGGATGGCTGATACAAAACTGTCTGCTGCTGTCCTGGCTTTCAAAGATATAAATCCCACAGAACTCTTGCTGCCTCCTTAGGATACAGCTCCTCAGCACCTGAGAAAACTAGATCTTGACTGAAGTCAATTTAGTATCAGGGAAAAGTGTTCCCTGCCAGCCTTGGCTGTCCCAAACACCTATTTATCCATCTCACAGGTGTGTTACACCAAATGGCAGTAGCAGCACATGCAGATGGAATTTCACATGACCTGCAGAGAGAGGAAAAGGAAGAATTCACTCGACCTGTCCCACTCAATTTCAGATTCGAAGGGGAGATTTCAATGATAAACCACGTTTTGTATCATGAGCACTTCCATTTTAGTAATCAGGGGGAAAAAACCCTTCACTAAAGATGCTTAATAAAGACAAGAGTTTTAATAAGCACTTGGGTTTCAGAGCTGTCCCTTGTCCAAACTAACCGGCTGAGCGTCAAAAGAAGGAGTGACATGCCCATAGTGTCTAAGTTTAAATTTATTTAATATGAAAAAGTTTACAAATCCACCATGCAATCCACCATGCACTCAACCTGGATCTAGTGAGGCTAAAGTAGGACTTGGTGCTGCTTTACCCACAAAACTCTTTTAGCTACAGAAGTCTGAGTGGTTTACAAATGTTAACTAAATCAGTTTTACTGAACCCGTGTGAAGAATAAACCGAGGACACAGACAAAGGAAGAAATGCTGTCTTTCCATTCCAGTTCTCTAGCCAGGAGACCAGGCCTTCTTTCATAACAATTTCATACAGAAAATGTTATTTCATCCTGCAAGTCAGCTAAGTGATTTGACTCTTCTACTCACAAAGGAAAAGTATTTCTAAACAACAAATAAACATATGCCTCTTATTCTGATGCAGTCATTAGAACAGACTTTATAAATTATTCTCAGTAGATTTGGACCCAGAGGAACGCTCTCCACCTGTCTGACAGTTAAACCAGGGGCAGTCACAGAGACATTCCAGATTTCTATGGAGCTTTTGCAACAATCTCTATCACTGCCATTCCTAACTCCTCAACACTGTGCCCAAAGGAATAGGTCCTTTTAAGAACCCAGAGCTCTCCAAGGGGGTCATATCCATTGCAAGCAAGTTAAACTTACTGAATCCATTAACATCTTGGCAGCTGGAAGAAAAAGCTTCTTCATTGTGAACAGCACTGAGTTTGGTGGAGGTCTTGTCAGAAGCAGCCACGGGACCCATCTCCCTCTGCGTGCTGGTCTGAGTCTCCTTCTGCTTCTTGGCTAGCTTCCTTTGGGGTGGTTTGGAGAGGGGAGAAAGCAAGGTCAGTTTGCTCTTGTTAAAAGCAAAGGCATGGCAAAACATTTTGACAAAATTCCCCCACTTGGTCAGACATGCAGGGCATGTGACAAACCACACACCAGGAAACCCCACGGCCTTTTAATGTCACTGGTGGAGCGCGATAAATATCGTGATCCCAGCCTGGAGTTGTCCCTCCCAGCCACTTATCTGGCACAAACCTGCATCACCCCAGCAGTGGGAGTGCTACCTCAGCCTTGGAGAGGGTGGAATAGGAACAGCCCCTGCAGCAGGTGCCTTGAGAGGGTGGAACAGCTCCAGCCCCCAGTGCGGGCACCGCGTGCTCCAGGAGGAGCAGAGGGCTCGAGATGGGAGCACTCTCACTCCAGTGGACCAGGACATCTGCATCCATCCCTTGGGATGCCCTCGGAGGCAGTGTGAGACCTGGCCCTGTGCCACCAGAGAGCTGGAGCAGAGTTCTGTCCTGTCCCCAAGCAGAGCAGTGAGGGCAACAGCCTCCTGATGCCTGATACACGCTCCAGCTGCTCTGGGGATCCCCAGCCAGGGAAGGGTGGGGCACAATAAAGGCTGAAGTTGTTTTAGCAATGTCCAAATATGCCCCTGTTCTGGGAAAAAGGGTCATTTCTTGTTTTGAGGAGACAGCAAAAACTTTGTCAAAAGCAGCAAGGCTGCCTGCTCTGAAAACACTAACAAAGCTGAGAACATAAGAGGCTCCTTTTTTGCAAGCACAGAGAATAATAAAATGGAGAGAAGCAGGAAAAGTGAGCTGCTAAGCTTCCATTGACATTTGACTGCCCTGTGCTTCATTCGTATCAAGAGCAAAACCCTTTAAAAATGAATGTGTGATATTCTACAATCCACACCTTGAAAAAATATCACACAAATCCCTAGCATCAGCAAAGAACTTTGCTCACACAACTTCCCTAGATAGGAAAATAAAACAAAATAAAAGGGAGAAAAACAGATTGCTGTAAGAAGGAGCTTTGGTTTTCTTTCTTTTCTCCAACTCAAAGAAGAAAAAAAAATCCTAACATCTGAATCATTTTGCAAAGAGGTTTTTCTTCTCTAAAACAACATGCTTATGGTAAGTACTACCCATCTTTTAAACTTAATTAGATTCTAAAAAAAGAAGGTACTCCTTCCAACATAGTCTGTCAGGCTCTATCTATGCACAGAACATGTCAGAGTGGCATTTACAGGCAAGTTCAAGCACATAGCTGAGCCCCAGCCTTCAGGAGATAGGCAGCTTGGCCACTTATACTTGTTTGCAAAGAAGGGTCAAAGAGAGCTAAATCCTTTGCCTGCGTCTGTGGGAAAAGCCTGTTTTAAAGAAAGATAATGTAGATCAGGAGAGCAGAGATTTATGGAGAAATGTTTGCTGCAAACTTTTGAACAAACACATCTGTCTCATCTGCTCAGCCAGTTGGGGTTCAGCCATTTACAATCAGTGGTTCCAATCCAAGCCCAGAGCTGTTCCAACTGGGTCCATCATCCCAGGGGGCCTACTCACATCTCCCAAAACCCCCGTGGTGTATCCACTTGTGCAGATGAAGATGCAAAGAGGAGAGCAGTCCTTGAGAAATGAAGCAAAAAGCTGGTGTTTCATGATGTTAAAAGCTTTGCTTCCAGTGTTCAACAGCACTGGCACAGCCAGATTTAGGAGCCTTGAGCTGCAGACATGGGAGCCCCTTTTTTTTGTGCTGTAGTGCCTGAAGTAACTACAACAGCCTTGAAGTGTGTTAACCCTGCAGTGTGGTTCTTTTAATCCAGATGGTTTGCCAATCACACATGCCTGTGTGAATTCTTTGGCAACATGAATTAAAATCACTCAGTGGGAAACACTAATCCAAAATGCAGAAATCCTTAATAACAAGCACTCTGGACTGCTGGGGTGAGCCACTACTGACAATCACTCCTGATGGTTGAGTCAAAAGGGGCGACTTCCTCATTCAATGGAAGTTAAATTATTTGTGGCAAAAATTATCTGTAAGTCCCCATTGCCTGGTATCTTTTCAGAAATGCCAACAGGCTACAAAGAGCTGGAATTGGCAAACTTGTTTTGTTGTTGTGTGAATGAGCAACAACATTTCTACATGTCCTAGGCAGGAAAAAAATAACCCCAAACCCAAGCCCCTTAGTCCCCAAAGGCCTGCTTACAAAAGCCCTATGCAAAGGAGTTCTACCTGGTCCTGTAGAAGACAGAGAGGCCCCTAAAACATTGGCTTGAATGCCTAAAAAGAAAAGGTGACATGAGTTTAAAGTTCTCAATCTACCTCGCACACACAACCCAGGTCTGCATCTGAAAACGCCACTATTGTCTTTCAACAGTGTCTTATCAGTTTCCACCTTTCTCCCTCTCTGCTCCAAGAATGTAAAAATTCTTCATCTAAATTTAGAGGGAAAAGGAAGACAGATCTCTTTTGAGGATTTCAGAGCTAAGCTTGCCAGACACATCAAGGGGCTCTTGGCTGCTACACGTGCCTTTTCTGCTGCCGTTCTGTGTCTGGAGAGAGTGGCAGCACAGGACTAAGCCTATTTGGTCCTTGCCATCATTATAATTCATAGAAAAGATTATAAAATCAAATAACTAGCACTTTCCAGAATGCTAGGGATGTGACTTAAAACCCACAGCTAGGTAGAGGTTTATTTCCCAGCACGTCAAAACGCCTTTTGGAATTGGAAAAGCGTTTATCTAGAAATGCTGTTTCCAAAAATAGAGAGCTCCAAGAGATCTCTGTGAGTCACTGACAAGCCACGCCGGTGACACGGCCCCCGCTGTCCCCACTGCCCTGCAGAGCCACTGCAACACCCCAGCAAAGCTGCTCTGGGAGCATCAGTGTCAGTCCGGGGCTGGCTGCATGCCCAGCATGTCCCCAGCACAGCTGACACTCCACAAAGGAGCAGACTCTTCCTCACTCATGCATTATGCAGTTGAAAAGGGGAGGAAATAAAGGACCAGGCAGATACTGGGAAGAAGAGTGATACAATCGACACAGAATGTCAGGGTGAGAATGAAATGATCTTAATGCTGGTTTACATTCAAGGGTAAGGGGAAGGTGGCAAGAAGAGAGCAGAAGTCCATGGATGGAGTTTACTGGGTTGCTCTTCTCAGTTTGAGAGGGTTTGGAAATGAAGAGATGACGCTTGCAAGCACCACACACACAGAGGAGGGATGTGACAGAAGGATGCTCAGAGCTGAGTGAAGAAATGAAAACAGCTGTATAATCAGGCAGTTGATGCTGACCCCACTAAAGCAAGGAGAAACACCATTGGCAGTGAACACAACTAAGTGAAGATTTGGGGGAAAAAAATGATGGAGATTTGATTTGGTTATTTTTGAAACTTCTACTCGTATCAGAGACTAGACATAAAATCTGAAGCACTATATTAAAATTGTGGGAGTTCCACTTAAACAGATGAGGAATGCAAACTTGGTCTCAAGCACACACCATTTAGTGCCACAGGCATTAATCAGGAAGCTCCAGCAATATTTTCTGTTAAAAGTATCTGCAGGATCAGATTCCTGTTTTTGGAGGTTTGGATGACTGTCGGGGATTATTTTTTAAAAACAGCTTCAAACTCTTCTCTAACTTTTTCTATCAATTCTACATGCATGAACATTAAATCTGTAACTGCTACTCCTGGAGAACTCTCGTGCATGTACGTTGACAGATTTAATTTTAGATGTTTCGCCAGGATGGATTATGTACACTCTGCTGTAGATTTGCATGCATAGGTAATTTAGACATTAGGTATAGATCATGTAAGTTAAACATGAAATTTCCTCCTACAGACACAAATTGCATATTGCCCTGATTTTCAATAAGAAACTTGAGAAAGCCAAAAAAAATTCCTTTTAGACAATTGTGCGTAGCAAACTCCTAGGAGCACACATGTAATTTGTGATGGAATCTGCCCCAATTAAGGCAGGCAGTGACGAGCCATGCAAATACCAGAGAGAACTGGTCAAACAGCAGACCATTGGAAAGGATCTCCTTGCCCTGAACCTGTAGCAGATGACAAATCCAATTTGGAAGAATGGTTTCATGCTGTTTAAATCTAAGGGCATGGCACTATAATCTGGGTGATCCTGTTGCTCTGACTGAGGGCTCTGCTGCAGCACTGCTCTTCAAATCAGACCTGTGCTTCAGGGGCACACACACAGGAGGACACAAAGGTACAACTGGAAAACATGATCTACAAGCAAAGGCCAAAGGAAATGTGGACCTTTAAATCTAGAGAAAAGGAAATCAAATAGGGCTGATAGGTCTTCAAACATGAAAAGACAGCAGAGGGGAGCTGTTGTGGCTGCCTGCAGGGGCTGGGGAATGAATGGGGGACGGCTCTGGGGAAGGCTGCTCATTTTAAACTGGGGGAGGGCTCTGTGCAGGAGGAGCTGCCTGTCCCTTGGGCAGTGGGGCAGGCAGGCTGGGCAGTCCTGGTCCCTTCAGGGGGTGAACAGAGCCAGAGGAATGGCAGCTCAGAGCAGTGCAGCCTTCTCTCTCACACTGGGGGCACTTGCTCCATGCTCCAGGTGTGCTCCCTCACCTGCCCCTCCTGAGCTGCCAGCAGCCTGAGCAGGGCTGGGATCAATTCTGCCCGAGGCACCCGGGCAGCTTTCTCGGAGTCCTGCAAGGCAAATCCCCACCCCAGCACTGCTCTGACAGCTTTAGTTGTGCTTCCAGCACCTGCTGTGATGAAGCCAGGTTGTGGCAGGAGCAGAGGGAGGCTGCTGCTGCAGTAAAGGTGGAATAAAGGTGTAGTAAAGGTGTAGTGAAGAGCAAAGGCCAAAGTCACAGAGAGAACATCATGGGACAGGAGGAAATGAAGCAGAGGTAAGTCAAAAGATGCCCTGAGTGTTTTGCACTGTGGGTATATAAGCTCTTGAGAGTATGATCTAAGCTTCACTTGATCAAATTAATCACTGCTTGTGGAGGATTTATTTTTATGTTTATTTTGTAGTTTTACTTACAACCAGAGAAAATTCAGACAAGCCAGGTGCACGTAGGAGCCATCCAGTGTAAGTCTGCTGGTACAGACAGCCAAAAACCCTGCCCTCTGCATGGTTTAGGCTTGCAATCACCATACAGACACGTTCTAAATAACATCTCATCTACTTTCTGTATTTTGATATATTATTTTTTTAAATTTGCTTTCATTAGACAGGCATAGCCACTGATTAATGATCCTGTTTTTCCATCATCTGATGAGAAAAGCACCTAATGAGAATGTTTCTTCTTAAAATCCTGATTTAGCAAGCTGACCTGGGCAGGCAGATCCCACTATCCATGGATATACAAGGAGATATTTATGTGTGAATGTGGTTATACACAGGTACACTTAAAAATAAAATAAAGGGATGTTTTTCTTTTCAAATGTCCCACAGATGGTGGCAATAAATTCAGCATAAACTCTTGTTATTTAAAAAAAACCCCTAAGTATATATTTAGCTTAATAACCTTTGCAATCTCTCCCATGAAAAGAAACTCCCAGCTAAACCCACCCAACAATTAAAATTGGTGTGAAATTCCAGTGGGAGTTGAAGGGGCTTCCTACACTGGAATCATGTCCCTGGAGCTCTGGCCAGTTCAGGGGAAAAGGAAAACATCTTGGCCATTGAGTGCCCTTTTCTAATAAATAACATTAAATTGAGTGCTTGTAACACATGAATCTCTGTATTTCCAGAAATTCTTCCCTGGTCTCATATTGCTCTTGATTAAACTTCATCCTGCAGCCATTACCCAGTCCAGGAGAAAGAAACAAACCAAAACAAACAACCTACACACAGAAAACATTTCCATTTATTTTCCTGGTGAGCAAATAATAAAATCATGACATGGATTGCTGCAGTTGAAAATACTGTTGCAAAAGGGGTGTCTGTGACTAACTGCAAACCCTTCTGTAAACTGGATGACTTGCTGTCTGTGTTTTAAAGCTTCAGCTGGGAGTAAAACCAACATCTTCCAGACCTGGCTGGGTTGGTATCTTACACTGCCCATTAAATTTAAGTGCAGAGAGACAGCAGCAATTCTGTCCCAGCCTTAGACACTGTTTGTGCTGGTGTAAATACAGAGCAACTCCTCTGAAAAGGTTCAGGCATCACCCTGGGCACAGGGATGCAAGGAGTGCACCAGGACAAGAACTCCTAATTCCATCTCTTCCTCCTCACAGGATCTCAACTCACAGGCAAGGAGCCTTTGCTGATGGGCAAACTGAAGTACACAAGATGATGTAACTCTGCACGATGAGTTACAAGTTAGGAATCGAGGCCTCCTGGGTTGTATTTCCACTTAAAGCATGTTAAAGATCTTTATGGCTTTTTCTTTCATCCTTTCCTGTATGTTGCAGGAAGTTTTCAATCAGATGTTACTATACAAGAATCCCACAACTATTCACCTGTAACTATGCATGTCCAAAACACCTGCTCCTATAAATGAATATTTTTGATTGGTTTCACCTGTCAGAGCTGCAGGTACTCAACCATCACAGAATCAGATTTTCCAGTCCTGAACTGCAGCACAACACAAGACTGGCAGAACTCCAGTCTAGAGATCACCAAAATGTTGTGGCCTGTCTCTGTAAAGACTAGCGACTCCTGAAAAAACGTCTCAGTGACCTTAATAGAATTATTCAGAACTGTTTGGGAGAGTTATAACAGGAGATTTTGGTCCCCAACAAGAAGAAATGCCTGTATAGAAGATGACAAAAGGGCTGTGAGGAATTATCTGAAAGCAGACAAGAATTGCTCTAAGAAACACAGCTTTGAAGTCCAGAAACTGAAAGCAAACATGAAATGATACAGTCCATACGGCCACATTTAAAGATCTGCCAGCAGATCTGTTTGGGAACCTGCTTTTCAATACTGGTAACTCATTCAACTGAATTTTGCTTCAGGACTAAATAATTCATGAAAGGTCATAGCACAGAAACCAATTCTATTTTTTAAAAAAATCTGTATATAATCATAATGCTGCTGTTATTTCCACAACATTTCAAATAAACTTAAATCCAACCCCTCTGCTCATAGGAGACCAGAGCATTTTGAATCAAGTTTGGCTAAGAATTGCAGAGTCCTTAGCGATTTCAGATCTTCACCTGCAATTCTAATGAAGAATTTAATGTGAAACTTGAAACTCAGTAGAGGTTCACTGTATGCTCCTTCATGGGCTCTCCTGCTTTCTTCCCTCACTATTGGAATATCCCTTTTACCCTGATTGTTGTTCAAGGGGGAAAAAAAACAAAGCAGAGCTTGGGTTTTCCTGGTGCAGGGAACAGACCAAATGTCCATGTGAACCAAAGCACTGGGACACCACCAGCACAGCGATAAGAATGAGCTTTTTGCAGAAATTTTTGGGTGTGATACTGGGGAGGAAAAGCTCTGTGATTTCTGCAAGCTGAGCTCCAGCCTCCACTGGCTCCTGTGAACACTCAGCTTGCCTGATGGCACCTCTGGCTGTCCCCTGGTGTGATGTGCTGCATGCTGGACATCTGCCTCACTAAATCTTATTAACTCCCTTCCTTCTGCCTCTGCTGAAGCTCACTGCAACCCCAGGCTTGAGTGACCCTCCAGAGGCTTCTCTCTTCCTGAGTCACTGCACTGCTCCCTGAGGAAAAAGGGTCTAGCAAATTGGCCCACAGCAAACAGACCCCTTAAGGACCCCTGTGCTTGCTCTGGCAGAGCAATCCACAGCTGACTGCTTAAAGCAATGCTGTGTAGCTGTAAAATGGGTCACAGAGGGCTTGGAAGTTGATTCATCTTTTTAAACACACAGATCTCAAAATAAAATGAAGCAGGGAACATGCTGACCACATACTGCCTGCTGGAAAAAGACAGAATTATAATGGGAAACCTAGCACTGAATTTCTCAGGCATTGGTGCTACTGGCTGTAAGGAAACCAAACAGTAAAACATAAGAAATGTGCAAAGAGGAAAGCTTCTGTCAATAAACTCAACTAACTCATAGCACCTTTGGGTTAGAACCATTCCCTACTTTACACTTAGTTAACCTCCTCTTTAATCTGGTTACTTAGGGTCAAATTTTGTTCTCAGTGAACCAGTGTGAGGTGTAGAGGAAATGGAGTTACTCTGCATTTACAATTACATCACTGGGCAAACTCAAGACTCATGATGGTGTCTTAAGGTTCCTCACACCCTTGGAAAGTGGGAAAGGTTCCTCTTTCAATAGCTTCCTGACAAGTCATAGAGAAAAAAATCCCTCCAAGCAGTGGTGCCTAGGGATTCTCCTTTGCCCTGTTCTTTGGGCATAAAGCAACTCATCTGGAAAAGAAGTCAGCTCCTCTTAAAATGACAGCACATTGACCCTCTCATTCTGCTGAACTGCTGAACATCTTCCAGAAAAAAGATGAGACAAGAAGGAACTGCAGGAAAGGGTGAAGGAGGCAGCTCCTGGAGCAGCAGACCAGGAGGGGTTGTCAGGGCTGATGTGGCCCTTTGGACAACTGGGTGGGTTTCAGAGCCCTGACAAGTCTGGCAGGGTCTGGGAAAAGGGTTGGTGTCAGTGATAAGGCTCCTGCTGCTTCTGGGAGCTGGAGAGGGCAGAGCTGTTCCTGTCTGCAGCAGCAGCTGCCTTCTCCATCCCTCCCAGCCCTCTGATGGCAGCAGAGGTGTCCAACTCGCTTCTCCAGGACTTTTTCCTCACATCATTGATCCAGCCCTCTCCTCCTCCAGATCCTCAGACAACCATTATCATGGCAGAAACAGCTTGGCCTTGATTGCTTCCCAGCCCCTCAGTCTTTAGGCAACAGATGGCTCTGGAAGTATGATGTGTGAAGCATTTTCATGTGCCTTAACAACTGCCTTAATTATGCAGCATTGTCATTAGGACTGGACAGGTGATTTAGATCTGAATATCTGAACCACTTCATCATCTGATGATCTAAACCAACACTCAGAACCTGGCAGCTCCAGGAACAGGGATGTTTGCTGGGATAATGTCAAGTTGTCAGAAACCTGAAGGTTTTTAAAAAGCTCACATCCGTGGCTGAGAAATTCCCAACAACAACTTTCAGGTTGAATTTCCCTGAAGTCTGGCTACCAGCAATGGACAATTAAAAAGGTGCACTAGGGACACTCTGTATTTGTCCATTAGCATTTACAGAATCACAGAATCATTTATGTTGGAAAAGGTTTCCAAGATCATTGAGTCCAACTGTTCCTCCAGCACTGCCATGTCCATCCCTAAACCCTGTCCCCAAGTGCCACATCTACACAACTTTTAAATGCCTCAGTGACTCCATCACTTCCCTGGGCCACATGTTCTGGTGCTGGGCAGCCCTGCTGGTGAAGAAATTTTTCCTGATATCCAATCTAAAGATGAATATCCAATTTGAAGAGTTATAAACTGTAACTGATGTTATCTGTGGACATTCATATGTTTGCAGGCACAGCTACAGGTGCAATGGGAAAATGGGAAAACATAACAGCATGCAACTGGGAAAATAAAACACAAGAAACGCAAGCTGCTGGAATGACAAGGATAAATGGAGTGGTAAAAAAAAAATAAATTAAAAAAAATACAACAAAGCACAAAATTATCACAGGGTGAACATGCTCAAAAAATCTCATTCCCAGACAGGTACTTACAGGTAATAAGAGTAGGAATATGCATTTCTTCTAAATATTGATGGCCAGTCAGATGAACAAAATATCCAAAAGGAGAAAAAGAGAAAAGCACATAATTAGGTTTAGATGAACTCCAGGCTCCTTTTTCAATATACAAAGAATTTGTGCTGTTTTCTGTACTGAGATCCTATTTGCCCACACTTATTTCAGGAGCTGTATGTTGGTGAGGAATAAATAGATACTGAACTGGAGACAGGTTGTGTTTCCACTCCTACCACCAAGAATAAATCCCCTCACCTTTAATTCCCTCACTTTATCATGTCAGTAACATGGGCAATGAGATTTAATTTTGCCTCTGGAGTGCTTTGATATTTTTGAAGTGGAAAGAAAGATGTCAGAGCTATTAATACAAATAACAATAAATAGGGAAGTGACAATGTAAGAACGACACGATTTTGGAATATTTAGACAATGAGCAAATTGTCTAATGATAAATCAAGCTTCATCAAACTCTAAAATGCAAATAGTTCATTAACAATTCAAGCATCACGCCATATTTATAGCTGAGCACTGGGGACACGTATTAGCTTTCTGCATCACTGTGATTAAGCATTTTCTACCACAGTTTCTCAACAATTCATTTCACAACATTTTGAGCAGCACCACAAACTGAGCCTTGGCAATCAGTTGTAGCTTAAGAGGTGATATTTTCACTTTTATAGCTGGAAAGGGGCTTCTCTGAAAAGACTGACAGACCTAACCCATGGTATTAGAGATTTTCCAACAGCCACAAGACGCCACAGAAGCAGCAGCAGTGGTCAAGACAGGGAAAAACACTGAAACACAAACTTCAACCTATTGCACAGCTCTAAAACCCTATCCTTGAAGATAGTAGGATGACTAGGAATCACTTAGAAATACAAATGCAGCTTTCAAGTGTTCACTTTTATGGTTGCTCTGAACACAACTTCCATAAGAACACGTGGAAACCAGGCTCAGCTCAGTCACTCCGTGCACAATCACCCTCTGTGCTGTGCACACATGGTGTAAAGAACAGTTCATGAGGATTAAACTGAAGGGGCATGGTTTTTCTGGTGATGGCCTTTGCTGTAAACCTGCTATTTTGCCCAGATTCCTGATGTGTGCCAAGTTACTTGAGTGGCACTAATTCCAAGCTACACCTGGATGTATTTTAATTAAATGCTATTATCTTCTGGAAGCAGCAATTCTACAGGCCCCAGCAATGCACCAGTTAAGGTGCAGTGACTGCCACTGAGCTTCCCTGTGAAAATCCCAGTTCCACTGAGCCTCTAAACAAAGGGAAACATGACCAAGATGTAGAAAATGAGAGCACACACAGCTGAACCCCTGAAATCCCCAAAATGATTCAATTAAGCCAAGCCCTGTGAGAGGCCAGGAGCAGGGCTCACACAGCTCTATCAACTGGAACTGTTCCTTGAACATCTTGCTGTTCTTTCTGCTGCTCTCTTGTCCGGGCCACAGACATTTGGGATCCCACCAGGCTCTCAGCCCTCATTAAAAAGCTGCATATCCCTCCAGGCTGCAGAGGAAAACTCAGAAAGGTTTGCTCCATAAGGATAGAAAATAAAGGAAGACAAGCAAAAGGAGGATTATGTTTTGGAATTGGACATTTTGGCTCAAATTCTTCCAAAAATATGCAGCCTGAAATAAGGACTTACTAAAGAATATTTCAAAGCTTAACTGTGAGAACTGGTCAGAGTTATGGTTCAGTAAAAACATCACCTGGTCCTAGAATGTAGAACACAACCCAAACTCCTGCCTGGCTCCCACCAGAGACACAGGAGGAACACTGTTCACCCAATGTGCAAATATCCCTTTCCCTAATTCCATCCTATAGCTTGGGTATGTTCTGCCCAAGAGGCTTTGGGGTTTTATTTAATGAGTTTAAGGTATCAACCTAAATCCTAATCCAGAATAATAAGGTGCTGAATTTTCATAGGAGGAAATAATCCTAGACCCTACATTGCCCCAAATCTCCATTTTTGCTACCGACAGCACTTCAAAGAACTTATTTACAGTGTACCCATGACAGGCTGTCTGATCCTATTAATTCAGCCTTATATTTAAAGGGGTCAGTGGAGGCTCTGTCTGCTCAAACACACCAGCCTGAGAGGTGTCACATTCTTCACTCCAGGGAAATACAAGTCACGATTACATCAGAATTAAAACTGCCCAGATGAAATCAGAACTGACCAAAATCAAATCCTTTGGGGAGAGGCAAAGTCAAAGGGTATTTTCTCCTGAAAATATATCTTAGTTTTCTTGCTCCATTTTGTTTTTACAAAATGATTCTGAATTCTCTGTTACACAAATGTATTTAAGTAATATTAAGGAAAAAACCAACAGGCTCCTTAGAGAATTAGAAATGTTTTCATACAATAAAAATGAGATATTTCAGGATATGTATCTGTCAATGAAAGAATGTGGTTCTGCATTTTGTGGGCACGTACACTCATGTGGGCACTGATAACCACCTCTAAATTAACAGGTTAAATTATCACAGAATCACAGAGGTTTGGGTTGGAATGGACCTTAAAGATTATTCCAATTCCCCTGCCATGGGCAGGGACACCTTGCCAGGGACACCTATCCCACGGTGCTCCAAGCCCTGTCCAACCTGGCCTTGGACACTTCCAGGGATCCAGGGACAGCCACAGATTCTCTGGGCACCCTGTGCCAAGGTCTGACCACATTCAGAGTGAAGAATTTCTTCCTGATATCCAATCGAAATTTAATCTCTTTCAGTTTGAAGCCATTCCCCCTTGTCCTGTCACTACATGTCCTTGTATGTTTCTCTCCATTATGTGGCAGCAATTTTTAGGTCACATACATGTAATGATGATGCTGTGACTCAACTCCTGGAGTCAGTGGGTTCTCAAAACCAAGAAAACCAACTGTCAATGTTTTTGATTTTAAATACTGTGAGACAGTCATGTCTCAAACAGAAAGTTATATGTACACTCAATTTTGTCATAGATATACAGATATGGAGACTTAAGCAGACTTTAGACAACCCCAAGTTTCAACTAAAACTTTCAGACAACAAATACAAAGTCAAACCCAAATTTTCCACTGCATAAATATACTGGTTAGCTTAAATTAGCTTCACATATCTGACTAAACCCTCTAAAACTTTATCAGCCCCCAGAAATTTTTTGAGTTTCTGGAATTTTTGCAATTTGTTCTGCTGAAACTGTGAGCAACTGAGCACTGCTTGTTCATGCTCTGCGTCTGAAAGGTTCAAAGCAGAGTGCTGCTGATCTGGTGAGTCCCACAGGAACAAAAACAGACTCCTGATGATACCAATGCTTATCTCAAACCAGAGTTATCTCAAACCAACATCTTCCTTCTCTTCTAATCCCTCTCCTTCGTCTGCTCTCTGCACTGGTTAACAAAATGCTTCATACAGGACATTCTGTGCCTGTTCCCAATGAGCTGTGATGTCCTGGACTATGGACAAATGTCACTGGGATATTTTCCAGCTCCATTTGAAGACAACATCTCAAGTTCAGCTCATTAAATTATTTTTTCTGAATTGTTGCCTTGCAAATCTACACTATTTGCACATCCAGGCCTTGGTGCACTGGGAAGGGAACTGGTTTTAAAATGAGGCTAGTGCAAACAGGGAATGCAAGAGCTTAAGCTCCAAATGTTTCTGTTTACCAAATAAAAAGAGAATTTTGTGGTTAAACTGTTCTCTTGGAAGAGCTCAAGCTTTCAGCACTGCTCCTGCAGAAGTTCCAATCAATTTGTGGTCCAAATCAGCTTCTCCTTTTATAAAGGCTGGTCCCAACCCACACCAGTTTACAAATGAAATGAGCCTGACAGGCTGAATTTCATCTTCAGGGAGAACTTGTCCATATGTAGCTCCGAGCCCCAGCTGGACGTAGCTGGTGGTGCCCATCCAAGGGAGCCCAGAATAGATGTGATCAGCAGCTCTGGAGGGGCTGGAGGTGTGCTACAGCTCCCAAACCTCCTCCTGCACTCAGAGCTTCTAAATGGGAAAAGATTTTGAAGTCAATGAGCCAGTTTACTCCTTATTTCAGTGTGTCTTCCAGTGGGTATCCTTGCAAAGTGCAGCAAACAGAGATACAGACTGCAGGGATTCTGCTTGTCTGCCCTGGGAGAGGCTGTGGAAGCAACACAGAGGAAACTGCAGTTTTTCAGCTCTAGGGGAAAAAAGGGAGAATTTAGATTTCTAATACTCCCACTCACATCCTTTCTAATGTTAACTTTGAAGAAAATTGCCCAGGTTTACGAACCCTATGGCAAAACCAGACAGAGCAAAGTTCTGTCCATGGGACATCACAGCCAAATTCACCAATTGCTGCTTCAGGGACAGGCAAGTTCAGCTGAAGGTCCTGTGCACTGTCTCAGGGGCCAGCTCAGCTCAGCAGGAGCTTGGGAACTTTCACACGGATCCTCAGTGTCCAACCTCTGGGACACATTCTGCTGAATGAGGAATTTTGCCTGGTGTTTGTCTGTGTCATCTGTGAGATAATGACTTCTGTTGTAGCAGTTGGGACAGCCAAAGCATCAGAAAACTCCAGGGTTGGAAAAATGGTTGGGATGAAGCAGCCACAGCTTTTCTGGGCACCCTGTGCCAGGGCCTCACCTCTCTCACAGGGAAGAATTTCTTCCTGATGTCTGATATAAACCACCTCTCTGTCAGCTTGAAGCCATCCCCCCCTGTCCTGGCACTCCAGGCCCTTCTAAGTTGTCTCTCTCCATCTTTCTTGTAGCTCCTTCAGGTACTGGAAGGCCACAGTTGGGTCACTCCAAACCTTCATTTCCCCAGACTGAACAATCCCAAGTCTCTCAGCCTTTCCTGTTAGGAGAGGTTCTCCTTTTATCCCTTTTATCTCCATGCTACTTTGTGACTTATCCCTAGACATTAATTATCAATTAATTATCATTATCTCTTTGCAGTAACAACGATTCTTTTGTTGCTGGATCTCCCAGAACTGGTATTTCTTCTGGGCCTACAGCCCTTAGTGTTATGTACACAGGCATTAACTGCTGCTCTCTGTCACACATAAAGAATGTTTTATCTTTATTTATTCTTCTTTTGGAAACTACAACAATGTAGCCCAGAGGGCCAAGATGGAAGCAAAGCAGAAACTTACCTTCTTTTGATGGTAAGCATTGCTCCCAAGAGGATAATAACAAACATCAGGAGACCAGCTATAACTCCAGCCATTTTCACCGTGCTGTCAACTTGCTTTTCGGGTTCCACTGCATTGGAATTCTGGGTGGAAGCTCCTTAAAAGATGGAGGGAGAGGAAGGACAAGATTTAAAAAAAAGAATTTGTAGGCAAACTGTGCAGTGATCCACTTTAAATATTCATTTGAAAACCTAACAACATATTTGCAATCAAATTGCAATAGACAATTGTCCATCTAACCAAATCTGCCTTTAATGAGGGCTAATGACAGATAATTCAGAGCAGTAATAGGGTGTAAAATCCCAGTGTAGTGCAAATGACTCTAATATTTTACTAAGTTATACTGTAATGGGCATTTACTCTTCAGAAGCACTCAGCATGCACCCAGAAACAGGAGAACAACACTTCTAATTTTAATCTCAAATAGTTTAAATGGACTTGCAATCCTTACTCATCGAAATAGTGAGCACAGTAACAGGTAATAATAATAATAATAATACTTCTGGCAGAAACTTTTTCGCTCTAAAATCAGCTCCCATTTGTGTTTCTCAGTGTATTGGAGGCCTGGCTTTTTTAAACATCCCATTACAGATACACACGTCACAAGCATTAATCCAACACACAGAGCACTCTCCACACAGAATCATGGAATCATTTGAGTTGGAAGGGACCTTAAAGCCCCATCTCATTCCAACCCCCTGCCATGGGCAGGGACACCTTCCACAACACCAGGCTGAACCTTGGAGCTCCATCCAGCCTGGCCTTGGACACTTCCAGGGATGGGGCAGCCACAGCTTCCCTGGGCAACCACTTCCAGTCCCTCAGCACCCTTTAACATCACACACCAGGCATCACTTCTTCAGCCCAAACAAGAGAGCATCATTTCTATTTGAATTTTTTTGGGATTTTGTTTTGTTTGTTTGGTTTATTTGTTTTTAACAAGCGAATCCTACACATCTGAAAATAAAACACATTTAGGAACGTTATTTGCACAGCATTTCTGCTCTGACTAAGCACCTTGGAGAAAGCTGCCCTCTACCCTATTGTTGAGACCTCATTAGTCCTCATTACAGACCTCAGGTCTGCTGATTTCCCTGCTTGCTGCACAGAATATTTCCAGATATAGCTTAAGCCACTGAGCTTGATTTAGAAAGCCCCACAAGATTTGAGTCATGGCTACTCTAAAGACTAAATAAGCCTATCTTCATTATATTCCTGTTACACTTAACTGCTCCTAAAAATATCACCACTGCAATTCACAAAGTTAAATGAATTCATGTTCCATGAGATCCACTCTCATCCTGGGCTTCACCTTTGCTGCTGGAGTCAGCCAGGTCCTCCTCTGCAGCTTAAACGTGGTAGGGAAAAGGAATCAAAGGTGAGCACAGAGGGCTGACATCAGAAGACACTAATGTTTTGCTCTTTTAACAGCTCTGTGCTGCTGATCTTCGGGAAATCTGAATCACTTCTGCTCATGAAGTCACTTGCTCGGGGAGATAATATTCAGTCAAGTCCATGTGTTGGTGAGACAGCAGTGTTATTGTCAATGGGGTGTTGTTTGGCCTCTTTGCCACATGTTAAGCTGCATGTGCTTTAAGAGATGATGCAGTGATAAAAGCATGATTTCACTTCTCCTACAGCTAGGCTGTTAATCCAGTTTAGCCAGAGCAAAACACAACATTTACCAAGCAAAAAGGGCTGGCTCCTGGAATCACACATATAATTTTCAGCTTTTGCCCCTGACAACTCTTCTATTCTGCTGCATTCACCAATTTGCCCATTCAGTTAAGAGTTCACTGATAACTTTTGTGCTCACATGTCTCAAATACCTTAATGGGACTCCTGAGCATGAAAATAAAATATCAGATGCATATTTCCATCTTCATTTGACAAGCTCTCCCACAACCTTGCAGTAAATGTGTCCAAGAGGTGAGCTACACACCATCAGACAGGCAATCCCCACACTGTCACACAACAAAGGCAAGGAGAAAGGTACAATTTCTCCCTGAAAATGGCTAAAACTCTATTCATTTGAAGTGAAAGTCAGAAGTACTCCAAATTATCCTTCAGCTGAGCTGCAGTTATTCCTATGACCCTAAATAATAGGTTTTGGAGAATGGTTTTCTACTATAAACAGCATAGTCAGACGCCCCTCATTTTTGTACCATCTGAATACCCTCATGAAGTGTGAGCTGTTAGAAGAAATAAGAATGTGCTGTCAACTCCATCTTCCAATCCACCAGACTGGTTTGATTTTGCCAGGCTGTTGCTCGTTACTCCAGGCAATGTGTGGTCAGAGTGTTCTTATCTGATATTTCCCACCCCACTGCAGGCTCCTGCAGTTCCAGGAGGAGAGGAAAGGCTCATTATCCATCCTGACACCTTCACACCACTGTGACCAATCTTCTGGGCAACTCCATCTCTCTTGGCAAAGGCCAGCAACCCCTTTAGGCTATCAGCCCAACCATTTGTAAGTTGTCTCAGCTAATAGTGCCTAGAAGTGGAGAATATGGCAGTGTCAGCAAATTCCTGGCTCTGGGATTCTCAAAGCCTTGCAATGAAACATTATTGCAAAAAGTCCATTGTTTTCCTGCTGTTCTGGCATATTTTCCATGCAAATATCTAAAATCTCCTTTGGTTGCTCTGGTTTCCCACCTGCCCCAGCACCAGCCGCAGGTAAGAACATTCCTATCCTGGCAGGAGGAGCTCTGTGAGCTGCTCCTTGCAGGGATGACTTCTGCTGCTCCTGACAGGAATGCTGGATTAGAATTCAGTTTTGCTTCTCTCCTTTATAGAGATGCAGGATCTGAAATCCTCTGAGCACAGCAGCCCATAAAAACTGCTCAGATGGCCACTTCATACCAATATCTTTAAACACACTTGCAAATCTCTGCACTGCTGTACTTGAGGGGCCACCCTCTTCTTCCTGAAAAACCATGTTTATATATTGCTGGCATTAAAAAGGAATGAAAACAAACTATAACTGTATTTTCTAGTGGTTACTTCCACCACATTTCCTGGAATGAATTGTTCCTTGTGACAGAAGCTGGATGCTGGAACAGTAAGACACAGAGCAGGTCACCACTGTTATTAGTGTGTGTATTTCAGTGGCACCCAGAGCCCCCACGGAGGGCAGGACCCCATTACTCTGCACTAACATGAACCAGCACAATTTTCTGCCCTAAGCTTGCTTTCTTAATAAGGGAGGCAAATGACAGAAGGCAGAGCCAGAGGAGTGAAGACTGTAGACCCCCTGACTCCCTACTTGCACCTTATCTACTCCAGCAGGCCACTGCTCTCAGAAACACCCATTTATGTGGTGTACAAAATGCACCATCCCAGGAGCCAGAGCAGCAGCCTGACTCTGACTTTCACTGACATTCATCCAGCACTCCACTGGTCAGTCAGATCTATTTCAACATTTTAGTCCTTTCCTAGCAACCCAACTGACTTTGTTTCTCTTCAATCCCTTCCAAAATTCCCAGTTCCAGCATTTTGCAGTGAGACAGAAGACTGTGCAGGAAGTACATTCATGGGAGATACAGTTCTGGTGATGCTGCAGAGATGCACAGAGAGCAGGGCAGGGGCAAATGACCAATTTCCCAGAGCTGTCCAGCTCATCAGCCCATGAGAAGTCAGGTTTCTGGATCATCACACACTGATGGTTTAATTAAGGTTGTAATTAAGGTCTAATCTGGCCATGCTGCTGTTGATTCATAGAAGCACAGAATATGCTGAGCTGGAAGAGACACATCAGGATCCTCAAGCCCAGCTCCTGTCCCTGCACAGACACCCCAAAATCCCCCCCTGGGCATCCCTGGCAGCTCCTGGAGCTCTGGCAGTGCCCAGCACCCTCTGGGGGAAAACCAGCAGTGGCATCAAAGGGAAAGGTACCACGGCAATCTCTATCCCAGCAATTTCTGCACAGGTATATTATTTGAAAGTAAGCCACAAAATACAAAAGCAACCTCCTCTGTGGAGGTGGCACTCTGAAAAACATCCAGGAAAGAATGATTACCGAGTGCATGTAGCTAAGCAGGGCTGGTAATACAAGTTTCTTCCATAAAACCTATTTCACAAACTGCAATTTGAAACGTTCTTTACTTTAGGCAGCAATTACAACATTGCATTTAAAAAAAATGACACTGCCAGGAAAAAGAATTCAAGAGAGCCATAAGCAGGAGGAAAAGTCACGTATTTATTGAGATTTCCAGCTGGTGAGGCACAAAATCCTGCAATGGAAGTGGCACAACAATCACCAGTAGCCAAGACACTGGAGGAGAGAGAAGCATCCCAAAGCTTAACAGGAGGAGACCAGAAATCAAATTAAATGATTCTAAGGAGAGCTGGGTCAAATATTCAGAGTCAAGGAAAGGGCAATGCAAGTGTGAAGGAGGGAGGGACAAAATGAGAGAAGCCACACAAGAAATGGGAGGTTCAGCCACCTCCAGGTAACAGGAAAGGCCCAGCAAGGGGACAAGTCTGGCAAGGAGAAGGTTTGGTTTCAAAATTGTAACACCTAAGAGCACAGCTTCTTCAAAAAGAAATCTGCTCTTGGAACAAAAAACAATCAGAAAAATTACTTCAGAGCATTATTTAACTCAGAAAAATTAATGAAAAATATTGGGCTCCCAGTCATTAAGCGTTGAAATGATCTGCACAATCAGAGTAATTTCTTTGCAGCACATAATGGCCAGGCAGTGGGCTGAATGTAAAATCTCCTAATAGACCTAGAGGCTTGTATTCAAAAGACAGCTATTCTCAAATCACTTGTAAACACGATTTCCTTTATTTATTTTTTTATGGTGCTTTCTATGTGAGTAGCCTACAAATTATTAAAGCAGCTCTGCATGCAGGAAGGAATATTCTCCCTCATGTTTTCAGCTCCTGATAATCTCTATATCTGTAAAACACAGTCTGATGTCCAAATACAAGGGCAGACAGGTACCTCCAGGAATGATAACACTGAGATAAAGGTGGAAAGGCACATTTTACATCCTGATGTGGAAATAGCCAGCACCAGCCCTGAGTGCCAGCTGACCACACCCTCCAGCAGTGTATTAGCACTAAAAAATAATCTGTGCATGATGCTGGTGCCTCCATGTCCCATGAGCCAGCAGAGTGGAACAGCTCATCACATCTAAAAGCCAGATCCCTCTTTAGCTATTTATTTGTTGCAATTCATTAAAAAATGAGTATCACAAAGAGGATCACCACACACAGCATCACTATACCAATTTTCCCCCTCCACTTATTGAAGTCTGCAAACAGCATAGGCTTAAGACTATAATGAGACACACTTATTTCTTTAACACAGCTCAAAAGGAATAGACAGAATGATGAGAGCCAAGAGCTTTCAACCATATTCTGAGTGGAGAGAGCAGCAAAACAAAGCAGTCCCGGAGAGAAAGACCAGAATTTGTATCAGGGATTTTCAGGCTTACAGGTGGAATCTGTAGGAGGATGAGGGTAAACACAGAGTGAGACATCAAGATCAGCATTGCTAAGATGAATGAGAATTAAAAAATAGCTGTAAGTGAATAATTGATTCTGGAGATTCCAGGCAAATCCAGCACAAAGGCTTTTTTTTTCTCCTCCTGTTTTTCTTCCTCTCTCTTTAGAACAGGAGCCCTTAATTTGTGCTAAAAGCAAATATATGGCTCCAAGAATAAGAAAGGGTCATTTCCCTGAAAGAACAGCTCAGCTAAAGACAGCTGCTGTGATGTCAACAAGTGATGAGATGGTTCAGGGGGTGAGAGCATGTTTCTGTTTTAAGTCTTCACTTTTGCAGAATTGTACTTAAAGACTAGCTCAAAATTATAAAAATTGAGAACAAGTAGAATTACCAATATGACAAGTTCAAATTTACAGATGTGACTTAATTTTTGTAAAGCCTTAGACACAGGGAGATTAACCTTTTGACTGATAACAGGCAAAAACTTCTCAGTGCTTGACAATGTTACGGGTATTTAACAGATCCACCACAATTATTGACTTCTCCCCCAGTCAGCCCCCTCTAAGCTGTTACCCTGCTCTCATCATGATTCTCATGAAAAATCCACACCCCCAGCAGCTGCAGAAGCTGCAAAACCAGAGAGCAAAGCCCAGAGGTGGGCAGAAAGTGAACACTGAGATAAAGTCACCTTTTGAGCCCAACTGGACCAAGGTGCCTCAGATACTAGGGTGTGCTACAAACACCTGCCCTGTGAGGCTTCACCCCAGCTGAGGGAGCAGCATGGAAAGGAGGAATTTCTCTCCCAGCACAAGGGAGTCAGCTGGGCAGTGTCAGCAGTCTGTGTACACACACTCCACGTGTGCTGCATCAACACCAGGACACTCCCTGTGCTCTGCCAGGCTGAAGCAACACTTCCAGGCAAGACTGGAATGAAGATTTCTCTTTTCCTCAACAATAATACTACAAAACAGCCTCACACCAACCCTGTCACTTTATCACATATCCTAATGCAACCATATAGTTCTGGAAAAAGCTCAGAGGCTGGTTAATATCAACCCTGCATCTGAATATTGGCTTATCAAAAGATCTATGTAAGAAAACAGGCATCATGTATTTGTAACAGTCCTGGATCTGTCGTGACTTTGGAAGTGTTGTTAAAGGACACTGACAATGATAATTTATGAAAATCATTTTAAGTGATCTGCAGTACCTGCCCAGTGGCTGACCCACCTCTAGAAAGCATCTGCAGGTATCAGGAAATGGAGACAAAATCCTGATCACCCAAATGAGTTGGTGTGAGGGTGTGGAGGTCAGGAACATGAAACCCCACTGTCCTCTAAAACATGAGAGTCCCCTCCTGCCTTCCCCCCTGCTGCTGCCCCCTCCTCTCAGCCCCTGTGCAGAAGAGGCTCCAAGGGAAATCCAAAGAGCTCTTCCTGCAAACTTTTAAGCAGAAGAGAAAAAGAAAAAAACACCCTACATTTCATAAGCGAGGAATCATCCAATGCTCTCTGCATTCAAATGAAGTAAAGCAAAACCAAAGGAAATGTTTTCTAAATTTGACCTTCACTTGTGTCTTTCATGTCCAACTATTGACTTTTCTTTCATTTCCACTCCTTTACCTGGCTACCAATTTACCTGCAAAGATGAATGAATGCTGGCTCAGGGCCAATCACAACACAGGGCCAAGAGCATCCTCTCCCACCAGGTGGGTCTTGAAAAGGGGCAAAGACCTCCCCACTGCTCCAGGTAAAGCCTTGTCTGCTCTATTCCTGGAGGGCTTGGCTCACACAGCTGTAATATATATTATTTTCATTTCTCCAAAGACCTTTCTTTCCTGAAGCTACCTGTCTCCTGGCAGTGCATGCTTTGAATCACAAAGGTGAAGTCTTCACAGTCTCCTGGTGCTAAACTATCCCAAATTTTATCTTAAACACTGTGCTTCTTCTCCCCATCCCTCCAGCTGCCTATTTTAATTGGGGAGCCCAGGATTAGGGCCTGGCAATGCAGCAGAGCTCTGGAGTAGATAATAACCTCTGGACACTTTGCTGCAGATACCAGCAGTTCACTCCTGGCCTCATCCCATTCTGCACCACGTTCTGCACTGATTCAAAGCTGTGCCCTGGGATAAGGAAGCCCCAAAAGGGATTGTGAGACACGAAACTTGTGCTAAAAAATAACTTTTAGAAGGCAGAAATTTGTTCAGGGGGAAAAAAACCCAACCAACCATTTTCACGCATTCAACTTAAAAAGTGTGATAAACTCCTCTGAAATAAATAGCACAAAACAGAATAAACCTGTCAAAGGAATAATACTTCAGTCTATTAGAAGACAAAATGCAGCAACAAACAGATTTGAAGTGGGATTAGATCTGTTTAAAAAATACATTATCTGTCTACAAAACCAGAATGTATTTCAGGAAACAAAAGAAGCCTCTTCAATGGATTTGAGGGAGAAGTAGTTATTAAATCAACAGTTTTCATGTGCAGCAAAACTGTGTGGGAACAGTAGGAACTTTTTCCTTCCTCATTTTCCACTGAGTTTTTTTGCAGTCTCCCCGCCAGCCCAAGATTTCCCTGGTCACATTTCAGAGCCAGGTTCTTTACTGAGATTTCAACATTCTCCAGGAAGTCTCCTTCTTCCCATGCTGATGCACAGCCAAAAATCAGGACCCATTTTTCCAGCGCATTTGAACTTCCCAGTAATCCCAGCACCTTTCTGCCCCTGTATCATCACAGCTGTACTGATGTGTAAATAATCAGGATTGTTGAATTATTTCAACAATTGAAATAATTGTTGGGTGAGGAAGTCATAACTAGACAGGAATAACCATGCAGCACTGGAAGAGGAGTATTCCTAGAGAAATGTAATCCATCTAAACACTGAAAAAGCAACCTTCCCTTCCTGTTAATCTCATGGAATGCTGTCACATCCCAGCCACTCCTTCTGTGCACATCAGGCTGAAGTAGAAGAACTTATTTCCACAAGCTGATGGGATCTCCCCTCTATATTCAAATTTTCTGGAGTTAATGGTGATCCTGATCCCAGTGTTATATATGATTGGGCAATTTTATGGCACACAGACCTCCAAGTTCCTTCTGATGGAAACTGCCAAACCTTGGAGAGGTTCTGAAGCTCCCCACTGCGAGTGACTTTACTCCCCACTGTGAGTGACTTGCTGTGCTGAGGCTCAATTCTGCAGCATCTGTGGCTCCAGCAGAAGTTTCTATAGAAACTACAGTTTCTATAGTTTCTATAGTTCCTCTGTTCTTCCACAGAGGGCTCAGAAAATCCAATTTTCCTTTTCTTGCCACCATTTCTCTGACGGCAGGCCTCATGCAATAATCAGCCCCAGAGAATGGCACAGCTTTAATTGGAGGTGCAAGCTGAGCTCCAGGCACACTCAGGGGTCACTCAGCCTGTGCAGAGGGGGATCTGTGGGGTTCTCCCATCACACTCCAGTGCTGCTATGAAGATTTAAGGGGTGTTGAGCCCTCAGCTGACCCTCAGCACAGGCACATCTCCACTTTGCTACTGAAGGAGTGCCATGAAAGCACTGCCCTCCTTTATACTGTAGTTGGAGCAACTGTAAAAGTAATTTCTCATGCAAAACAAGTATTAAGCAAGAAGTCATGAAGCTGCTCAGACCTCTGGAAGTTTGACCAGTTTTCCTTTTCCTGAACTGATAATCACCTGTGCTCAAGAGGCTGGGCGGGTTTCTCGTGGTCACCTGGTGTCTACCTATCACTGCTAAGAACAAGCAAAATGGTTCCCAGGCAGCATGCACAAGACAAAAAAAAAGGAAAAAAAATAAAAATGTACCTCATAGTGGTTATTATAGTTCCATTCTTTCATTTGCAAGAACTCACATTTTAAGGAAAGAAGAAATGAGTATGGGGAGATAAGGAACCATTAATGAGCCCTCTGCCTTGGTTTCAATTACACTGTGAAATTAATTTAATGCACTTTAGGAATACAAGAGGTAATCGCTCTCTCTTGGTAAGAGGTTGCAATTTTCTCTAATAAAGTGTCGATATAAATATGTTGCTTTAAGACAGGGAGAACAAGTCAGTTAATTCAGAAAGAATGGGACATATTAAAACAAATGCTGTCAAGGAAACCAAATGGCAAAACTTATAAATAACCCATCTGAATGAAAATTGTATGGCAGAGAGCTGGTAAATTGAGATTTAATTATAAACATTTTAAAAGAGTGTTTTATGTTAATGAGATGCATCCAAGTGCCTAATGCTGTGAAAGATAACATTAGTCCAGTAATTAAAAAATTAAAAAAAAATTGGAGTAGCCCATGTGAGGAGGGAAGTGGCAAGAGATCTGAGACCAAGGAATCTGAAAAGAAATACACATGTAGATACAAAAGGTTCATAATGTTTAACATGCTGGCAGAGTGTGGGATGGCTACACAGAGTGGACAAACGCAGGGAGCTTTCTGATGGATCACCCAAGGTCAACCAGCAAAGGCTGCTGGTGAGTCCCTGCCACTGGCCCTTCCCACAGGTGTGGGAACTGACAGTGGTCAGTACATGGATTCTTAGGCTCCAGGCAGAAGCTTGAAGCCTGTGGGAAAGCCAAGGACAGAACTCTCTCAGTCTGGCCTGGGAAATCATAAGGAGGAACCCAAAATAATCTTGTCGATACCGTCCTGACCCTGGTGTTTTTCCAACTTGTTTGCTGGTAGAGATGTTTACAAAAAGGTGATGCCCTAAAGGACCGATACTATTCGTTGTACCCAAACACTGTATAAAAAGAATCTGTCTTTCAATTTATTTCCTTATAGCAAATAAACTTTGCTATAAGCCCTCTGAAGAAATCGGAGTTCTACGTGTCGTTACATGAGCCGTCCTGAATCGTAAGGATACACAGGCACCACCCAGCCCTCATAGGGAGGCACGGGATGGAGGGAAGGGAGCTCAGGGGATGTGCTGGCTCAGCTGGGGACCTGCTGGCTCTGCTTTGGAGCACCTGCTGCTCTGGAATGCTGATGCCACTCCCTCCTCCCAACATTTAATAACCCAAAGCAAAAGGATTTGAGAGCTTTTTCTTGCCACCACAAGAATCAAGTTCATCTAACCAGGAGCAGCACTCAGAGAACCATGAAGAGAGAGCACCACCAGGGAGCTGGGCTGAACTGAAAAGGGCTCATCTGAACAGCCTATTTCTGGCTAGAGAGGAGGGAAGAAAGCTGGGAAAGCTCCAAAGCTTTTTTAATTTTTTTTTTTAGTGGACTAAACCACTTTTAAAGAGTGCTCTGCTTTCCTTTTCTTGGGACACAGAAAGCAAACTCCCTGGCAGCCTGCTGGAAGAGAGGCGGTGGAACAGCTCCGTGCGTCTCTCAAGTAATTAAAGAGACTCAGCTTCTGAGCAGGTGCCTCGCAGCAACACCCAGGATGTGTTACAATCCCCCAGTAACACATGCCTAACACATTTCACTGCCTAATTACTCCCACACTCACGTTTAGTGCCCTTGTTAATCCAGCACTTTAAGAGAATTCCTGCCTTGCTTAAGGACGCCTTGATCCTAATCTTCCTGTCACTGGTGTAAATCAGAACTCATTTCACTGCTGCTAATGGAGCTGCTGCAGTGACAAATGTCTGGGAACGGGAAAATTAGGCCTCTGTTCCAAAATGAACATTCAGTCTGACACCAGTAGTATGTATTTATTTTCTTGCATCAATTTTTTTTCCCTCTGGTACCAACTCAAAGCAGAGCTTTTAAAGCAGAGATTAATCCTGACTCCAAAAAAGGGTTTTTTTTTCCTGATTCCTACCAAAGGCACCACAGTGGCATCCTCACTGGCAGCTCTGTTGATTTTGTTCAAGGCAGACTTCAGGTTTGCTCATTGTACCCTCAGAAAAACACCAATGCAAGTAAAGGGGAATACAGAGTAATGCCATTAAGGATAATCAATATAATGAGCAGACAGAAGACAGCACAGACACAGGAGGTCATCTAGAGCATTCCAGCTATCAGCTTTCCATCAGGACACACTGTAATTATAGTTTTGTGAGTGTCTCACTGCAGAGAGAGGGCAGGTCCAACACCCCCCTCCAGGGGCTGTCCGTCATCCATATGGAGCTAATGTATGGTGGGAATGCAGCCTCAGGACACAGGGAAACCTGAAACTGTGGGAAAGCTCACACAACCACGTTGTTCAGCTGCTGCTCAGCAGTGGCAGCTCCTGTGACATTCCCAACACCCCAGCTCGTGGTGCTCCCTTGCCTGCCAGCCCTGCTCCTTTGGAGAGCTCAGATCAGCCACAGCTGGGGCATTCCAGGCTCCGTGCTGAGGGCCAGGCACTGGGAATTACAGCACTGCAAAGACCAGGCCAAGAGAAAAAGGATTTCCACAGAGATTTCTGCACTC
Organism: Illadopsis cleaveri; assembly: GCA_013399915.1. NCBI lineage: Eukaryota > Metazoa > Chordata > Aves > Passeriformes > Timaliidae > Illadopsis > Illadopsis cleaveri. Next base: position 142,830 of record VXBB01001325.1, read on the forward strand.
CACACAGAGGAATAAGATATCTAGCTATAAATCAAAAGTGATATAAATCAAAAGTGATATGAATTGAGACAGCGAGAGTAAACACTAGAACTACCATCATTTCTTGTCCTTTTCCATTCAAGTCAATAAAGGAAAAAACGTAAACAATAAGATCACCAAAAAGCAGTGGCTCTCCACATCCTCAGGCTCTACCCATCTCTTTTCTATCTCTTATTAAATTAATCCTAGCAGGAGATTCTTTTTTAAAAAGAGATGACATTCAGAACCAACAGAAGGAGGGGGCTCATTGACTGAGTGGCTCAGTGACTTTTCCTGGTGACCTAACAGGGTTAATGAAAATTATCTCAGTTTGCAGAAGTCAACTGAAGGTCAAACACTTAGGGGACACCTTACTGAGGTACCCAAATCAGAAAGTGCAAACAAAAGGTCATGCCAGAACGGGATTTTTCAAGCTGTGTAAGTTATTTTCTTTTAGTCACAGAGCAAATATCTTTCCTGCTAGCATGACAACATTCTTCCAGCTCCAGAAAAATGAACAACTGAAATGGTAGAAACTACCGGTTTCCAAAAATTAATTAATCCAGTATGTCTGACCTCATGAAGAGACTATGCTATTGGAAAAGCTTGTGGAGATTCATTTCACCCAGTCCTGCTCTTGCTACCACCAGAAAGCCAAAATCAGGTATTTGAAATGGTCACATTACTACCAGCTGAGAAAACTGAGAGGAAGGAGACATAGACTGAGACACATAGAATGTTTGCAACCCAGAGAATGAATTAAATAAAGATTTTACAAGGAACTTGTAAACAGGAAAGGAACAAGAGGGTGGGGAGCACCAGAGGCACAGATGAGAAGGAGAAATGGGAGAAATGGCTCCTCCTCAGGTTTCAGTGGTGACACAACTGCTTACAGCCCCACAAGTTTGCATTCCCAAGTCTGAGCAGGGAGAACAGCAGCACAGGTGGGAACCCACCTGCCACCCCAGTGCCTGCCTGGCTGTCACAGCCTGGGTTGTCCCCACAGGGAGATGGAAAATGCTCTCCAATGGCTAATGGGGTTTCTTTGAGCCCCCTCAACTCCTCTGCATGTGCAGATGCAGAAGGGATCAGGAGAAAGGACTTTGAAGTCCAAGAGAAAGGACTTCTGCCACAAGTCATGTTGGACGGAAAAGAATGGAAAAAATGGGCTGGTGCCTCAAAGGATTTCTGGGTTCCTGCCAATTTGGTGAACTCTCAAAGCCTCCACAGGCAGTCATGCAGGTATTTCACATGACAGCAAAGCAGCAGGAGCACAGGCTGGCAAAACTAAGTTTGGGGATGGAGATCATCTGTAGCACAGCCCATGGCAATACCCCAGCATTTCCCTACTGCTCCTATGCAGACTACAACCTGTGTTGGGGAAATCTTTTTACAGCTACTCTGTGTTACAAATAAATTCGTGTCTGACATCTTTTCTGGAAAAGTAGCCCCTGGGGTGATTTTGAAATCTTTAGAAGAGTTGTTAAAAGCAGCTGTAAACTCTAAGAAGGAGCTCAGACATTGTCACTGTTGGTCCCTCAAGAGCTACACCCTGTGAACCAACCTGGGGCTGTTTGTCTTGGGCTTGCTCTGCATGACCTGTCAGCTCGGTCTGTTCTGAGCTCACCACAGTGAAAATCAGGAATGCTCTCTCCTAGTTTGTTCAATTATACCATGAAAATGGCGTGATGTAAGAATTGTGACCCGTTGTGTACAAGGTTAGGCTTACACCAGATCTCCTCTTATCTACTTTGTACAGTTGGGGAGAAAACAAATTGAATAGGAAGTTAATGTCACTTTTTCAGTGATGTTCTGCCAACAGCAAGAACAGTCCTCAGGACTGAAAAGCTGTCAACAGAATGAGGGGAAGGAGGAACCACAGAGAATTACACCCTGCGTTAAAAAAATATCAGAGGCCACGAATATAGTGGAGTGGTCCTGGAAATTGTTGTTCTGCCTTGGTAATCTTCTTTATAAAAAAAAAAAAAATAAAAGAGGAAATAAAGAGGCTGGTTCTTTGGCTAGGAACTGTAATCAAGTTGTGCCACCACTGCAGTTTTTACAGTTCTGGTATTGTGTTTTGCAGGAAAGAGAGACCCACATACCTTTTGTTGCCAGCCGGACACAGTTGATTTTTGTTTCCTGAAAAATAAAAAAACACAAGAAAAATATATAGGAAAACATCACACTGTACAATTTGCCCATCTACAATAAACACACATTCCTTTAAAAAGCTCCTAAAAATACATGTATCTTTTCTTGCATTTCATCTTTGGAAATACCACCAACAGTTCTTGTTGCATAAAACACTCCAGACTATTGGACTTGCCTGCAGTTGGTTCTCTTAAGTATTGAAAAGTTGGGAGTGACAGCACGTTTCTCCACGCTCCATGTGTGAGTGATGGGTCCCCACAGAAGTGCCTGATTAGCTAATAGAATTTCCCAGTTAAATGACCTGCTCCGTAATAGAGTGACAAGCCTTGGGTCAAAAGTACACGCCACTGTACATCTCATTTTCATGCACCATTACTGCAAATTTCACAAATTGGGTATTTATTTAAACACATGGCAAACAGACACCAAAGAAGTCATTTGAATATCTCAGCTCTCTGATGGATGTGGAGCAGACCAACATTCTGTGCTGCTGCCTCTGCCAAACGAGCTGTTCTAACAACCCTCACCACTGCAGCCCCTCATTGCAGAGCTGGGACAAAACCCAACGCTTTGTGTTCAATCCACCCTGGAGCCTGCAGAGCTGCAGAAACAGGATTTGGGTCTGAATATTGTATTTGGCTTCAAAAACAGCTCAAACTCAGCAGCTTTCTCAGGCCACCACTGCTGCAAACACAACCTTTGTGGGGTCCCCAGCTCCTCACTGCACAGCTCTTCCTGGCAGGGCTTGCTGCTGTCCAGCCTGATTGCCATCCAAATGGGAATGTGCTGCTTGGTTAAAGAGCTGCCTCTGTCAGGCTCTAGTCTGCTGCAGGGTTTGCAGAGCACTTTATGCCTCTACACGTCTCAGGTATAATGAATCCAGCATAAATTACTGTGCTAACAATGCTCCATTAATATGGATGCTGTCTGTGCTCTGGGAACAACAGCCCAGCCAAGCACTGCTGAGCACCTCCTTCCGTCCTCAAACAACTGGACAAGCCTTGTGGAAATCTGAATTTGCTCTTGGAGAAAATTGCTCCATCTGTGACAAATCCCCCTTGGCTGGAGCAGACACACACAGTCCCACCGTGCCTTCTCCTCACGCTTTTGTTGCACATAGGAAGGGGATGATTGCAGGATCCATGCTGAGAATCACAGCAGCAATTCCCTCTGATCTCTTTCTGTGATGCCACACAATCTGGATACAAGCCACCCTTTGTGCAGCCCAAAAACAGAACCTTGCCTTCAAACTCTCTTAAGGAATTCCTGGATCCTCGAGGACAAACCATGTCCATTTCTCAGCTATGTATGCTCCAGGGTGGGACTGAAGCTCTGTTTATCCCAGTAAACCAAAGATATCTCTTTGGTTACACCCCTTTGTCCCTCAAAAATCAGCTCCTGCACAACCTGCACCAACACTGGCACTGCAAGGTCACCAGAGCTGCACACAGAGCTCCCCACTCCCCTCTGCCTCGTGGTAACGAGTTTGAATTGCCAGCTATTCTGGAAATCCAAAGTCTTTGTTGCTGCTTGTGATATAGGAAGCAGGAAAAATCCAGCTTTGTTTTCAGAGCTGTCTCTGCACATGGTGCTGGGAACCAAAAGACAGAGAGATCCTGATGTAGTTTCTAATTTACAACAAGCTGACCTGGAAAATCAGCAATGAAGAGTAAAATAAAAAATAACAAGGTAAGATTTTTACTGTCTGCAAGTAGGTGGACACTTGCTCATATTTTGTTGAGGAAAATTTTCTTGTGTATTTGTTGCTTTCTGCTGATTTCAGAATGTAACAGAAAGCTGGAGAAATTGGTCAGTTCTGAAAAAAGAAGAGTCTAGGGTGATCTCATTTGAACGTGTGTGTATTCCTGCATGAGACCTCCCACGGGGTGATTTGGGAAGACAGAATTTGTTCTGTTTGCATCTGCATCCACTGATGGCTGCACTGAGCACAACCACAGCTGTCAGGAGAATGAGCACTGCCAAAAGCAAGGGCTAGAGTGTTGTGGTGTGTGGACTACAGAACTTCATTTCAGATTCCATCTTCTGAGAAGGAAAACGTAAAAGCACCTGAACAGACATCAGGCTCCCAGCTCCCAGGGGTGCTAAAGTTTAAAGACTTGAACTTAGTCCATACTCTGGATTAGGGTTGATTACTCTGTTGCTGTCCACTGATCACCCCACTGCTCATCGCTTTGGTGTCTCATAAAAACGAGATCCCTTTCAATTTACTCTATTTTTCTTTGGTTGATATTGAGAATTGTAAGTTTGCATGAATCTTTTTAAGAAGATACAGAATAAATAAATACATTTCCCTCCCCCAAAAAACAAACACACACCAAACCCAATCATCTCCCCTACCTTCCCACAATCATGTTTGTTTTCTGAAAAATAATACTTTTGCTTCAAGGCACTTTCATGTACACAGTAAAGTTCATAGAATGTTAATGAGTTGGAATGCACCTTGAAGTGTCATAGGCAGGGACAATGCTTTTATTTTTATTTTTTTTCCTAAGCTATGTTTCCCATCTTTTAATCTGTACACACTACTTCTTGTCCTGTCACTGCAACGTGCTTCTCTTTAGCCACCAGCAAAGCAGGAATAAACAATGTGGGTAATTACCAATGATCCATCCAGATTGCTTAAAGCAATGGCAAGAAAAATAATTAAATAAAGAGATAATAATAGAAATTTTAGGAAAAAAACCCCAAATAATTCCCCAAAATTCAGTCTCTGTGTTGTTTCTGAACATTCGTTCAAATGCTGCCAGACTTAATTCCCATTTTATGGTATCACTGAAGTTTCACAAGGTCTTATATATCTACAACAGTCAATGATAGCCAGAGAGCCAACATATTTTGCATATCTGCTTCATGTTATGGCCGAAGTCACAGGAATAACTTAAATTACGATGCCAGTACTGCTTCATCTCTGTATCACTGCCAGGTTAGGGCAGACAATTTACAGCCAAACAGTAATGGAACAATGCACATTCTCACTGAGATGCTGGAATAGGAAAACACTTCATGGCTACCTCCTGCAGCTCTTCATGCAACCCTCACCTTCCAACATGCTCCATATGCTGAAAGCTCACTGCAGAATGAGCTCATCCACATCCCACCTCAACATATTGATGGAAATTTGTTTTCTGGAACTTATTTACCAGTGAATAAAAGAAGATTATGGTGTAACCTCACTCAAGGGTGAACCCTGGCTCTATTTTTAAGTCCACACACCATGGATAGATAAGAGCACTGTGTTTCAGGGTGCTGGCAGCCTGTGCCTGCAGGGAGGACCTGCACCTACCAGCACAAGCTGGGGAGCCTCTGGAGAGGGACCTGTGCTGAGGAGCTGGGCAAGCCCTCTCTGCCCACACAGCTCCTGCCCACAGCCTGGAAACTGCCCACCATGAGCCTGCTTTGGCATCCCCCCGAGTTTCCAGGGATTTTTAAAACTTTCTTTAAATATAGCTTGATTCTTTCATTTTAGAAGCAAAGGAGCTGCTGCTGTCTACTAATTAGTGAGGTTCCTAAATGCACATTTCACTCAAGTGAAATGCATGATAACAAGATGAGTTCTGCCTCTGTCTCTTCAGTGTTTGGATGGGAACAATTTTCTGCAGAAAAGGGCTACGAGGGCAGCAGGACATATGTTTATGTGACAGCTGCGTCTTCACAACCTAAAAAGCCACATGATCTTTTTTTTTCCTGCTTTCCTTTGAAACTGACAGCTTGCTGTTTACAGACTATGAACAACAATGAAAGCAGCAAAGCTTTTTCATCCATCTGTTTTCACACCCACCATTTTCCCTTTCCTTTACTATGATTATGACTTTGCAGCAGTCAAAGTGAGCTTGCCTTGCTTGAAGAACCACCTGCCAGCCCTGGAGGGACCTGCTGTCCCCAGATGTGCCATGGGGGCTGCCCTACAACAGGCAGAGTTTTTTAGGCAGCTAAACTGGGAATAGGCAATTTTATGTGCTGCTGGTGCACGGACCAGCACAGGAATCACCAGTCTCCCCTTGGCCTCAGTTCCAGCTTTAGTTCCCCAGAGCTGAACATGGAATTGTTGCCAACCTGCTTCACACAGGGTAGAAACCATGGGTTTGTCCAGTCTTAAGGAATTATTTTTTTTGGTCCTCAACAAATTTTGCCCAAGTTCAGGAGAGCTCTCAATTGTGTGTTTATTTGCCATACCATTGCAGCCAGTGGTTTGCAGTCTTTAAATATGTCTGTGCAGGGTCAATGGACTCCCCTATAATTTTTATTGCCAGCTTCAGGAAATTGCTGTTTCCTTCCAGAGACTAAGCCAAACCTATTATTGCTATTCCAATTATCAGCTTTTTTTTAGTATCTGTGTCATGTGGAGAAGGGAGGTTTAACAAAGTGGTTAGGGCTTTTATTATTTACAATAGGAAGCTATTTCAATGATCTGTAGTTGATGATTGGATACCCACTCCTCTCAACCTCTCAAAAATGAGGCAGGCTGGAGGAGGATTACATTTTTTATGCAGAAAACACTCAGGTCCACATCCTCTGGTCAGCCAGATGTGGAAACAGGGGTGTACAAAGAGTGAAGTGTTCCCACAGCTGGTTTATTTCTGTGCCAGCACCTCCAAGATGAGATTAAGGAGTGAATGTAAGTGGATAAAGTGTACACCCAAAATCCTCCTGAACACAGAGCTGCCCAAAGATGGTTAGTAGCTCACAGAAGTGGTGCAGGCAGCCCTGGTGCCATTTCATCTTTCAGAGCACGGCTCGTGCTGAACTCAAACACCTCCCAGTTTTTTGATGGCCATCTCCACAGGGATGAATGGCACATCTCTGCTGGCAGCTCTATCCATACCTCCAAAACGTCCCAGAAGAATAATGCTGTGTGCTGTGAGCAGACCTGTCAGCATCAGGAAATCCAGCCTCAAGTCCCCTGATAATAATGAGCTGCCTGATTGTGCATGTAGTACAAGTCATTAGAGAGGCAAAAAAAAAAATCAATAGGAATCTCGGTAGAGTCTATCATTCCCTCAAAAAATATAATATTCTCATTGATTCCTGCAGTGCTACTTTTCACAATTCAGGGTTGAAGGCATCAGTCACCTGTTGGACCACCAGGCTGGCAGAGCAGCTGGCAGCATCCCCCCCATCCCTCCCAGCTGTGTTACACAGGCTCCTGCTTATCTCCCATTTAAAGGAAAAATGGCCAGGAGATATTGATTGCAACTGTGCCGTTACGGATTTCATTGTAATTCAATGAGGTAAAAGGCAGCTCCAGAAAGGTTTTTTTTAAGGAGCTCTGGTTTCTGAGCTGCTCAAAAATTCAGGCAGGTTTCACACAGCAGCCAAAAATTCTCCCCATGGGAGCGTGGTGCTGGATCAGCAACCAGAGACCAGCAGTGAGGCAGATAAAGACCTGGGGACAATCAAACCTGCAGCTCTTAGTTTGATTATTGAGTCAGTGTAAAGATAAGGGAGGATAAGGACTAACACAGGCTTGTCAACCTGGCCTCACCTTTCAGAGGGAAAAACACTGGCAGGGCTGGAGTTTTAAAGGGGCTGAGCTCAGGGAGGGTTTTCAGACAAGCAAATCTTCATGCTCTGTCAGGCAGCCATCTGTAGCAGGCGGCACCAGGACAAGCAGCAAACAGCAGATCCCTACCTGGATGGCTGTGACAGTGTCTGGAGATCCTGCCAGAGCACAGCCAAGCCAAATGTCCCCTCTGCTTCTGTGCTACCTCTTGTGCCGACTCCTGCTATCAACTAAGCAATAACTAATGGTGCTTCTCACTCCCACAGCCACAAAGCCTGCAGTTTCTGTGCCCCCTTCCTCTTTCTCCCCTCTCTAACTTCAAATTCTGCCACATTTCAGCTCAGCATCTGGCTGTCAGCAGTGCCTGGGAGGGAAGTTCACACGATCTGGAAGCATTTTGTTTCACAAAGCTGAAAACTCCTCAGTCTCACCATGTTCAGCTCAGACTCCTGTCTGGAGGCAGCTCCACAGTGACCAAAGTGCACCCAAGGGCCTGGGACATGGATCCAGCCAGCGACAGCTTTTTCATTCAGGCCCTGAGACAAGCACAACAGTGCACAAGAGAAGGCAGAAGAGCTCGTGAGCTGCTTCTGCAGCAATTTGCCACACTTGTTTGGCATCCAGCTGTTAATTATGTTCCTTTCAGTGTGACAATCAGAGCTAATGGCTGCAGAGCAGACGGGAACACCAAATGAGCACAGCCCTCCATGTACAGAGGAGCTCAAACAATGCACAGCTCCTACAACACTCCTAACCTCCTCCTAATCAAGCTTTTTGACCAAATCCAGGCTGTTTCTTCAAATTAAGCTCTCCCCAGAGCCCTCTGTTTCCAAAGGAAGATGTTCTGGTTCACTGCATGGAGGCTTCTCATTGCAGCTTCCAGGTGTGGAAAGAAATTTTATCATTCCACAACTGTCAGTGATTAATGAAACTATAGAACATCCTAATTAAAAAATGAGTGGCAATGTTCTGTTTTTTCATGTGTAAGGGAACATAAGGCTCTACTTCAACCATGCTAAATTGTTACTGTTGCAAGTTTTTTGCAAATGTGCCTTACCAAAAATCATGGAATGGTTTGGGTTGGAAGTGACCTTAAAGCTCATCCAGTTCCAATGCCCTGCCATGGGCAGGGACACCTTCCACTTGACCAGGTTGCTCCAAATCCCACCCAACCCAGCCTTGGACACTTCCAGGGATGGAAATGCCATGTTGCAGCCGTAATTATTTGTAGGGTTTTCTAAGACCAGTCAGAGCTGCTCAGGTTACAGACAAGTGAAAACCCAGAACTCTTAAATACAAATGATACCTGCAAATAATTCTGGGAATGGAACAAAACCCTGCTATTTACAGCTGCAAAAGAGTGAATGCAAATTGACCCTAATATTTGAAATGTGGAGTTTAATGATACTACCAAGAAACAGAAGGGATCAGAACAGAAGCTACTCCTCTGAAGATCCATATTCCACTCTTGGGCATTTCCTCTGTACTTTTACCCACAGGACTACACTCTGAGGATATATAAAGCATATCCTGTAGAAATATAAATTATTACCACAGGAGGAAATTGCTTTCTCAAATAGGGATTTACTGTATCTGGCTGGACACTTCTCATCCTGTCACGAACTGTGCACTGTTGCATTAAGGCTATTTGATTAACTTATGCTTAAAAAGCCCTTTACAATCTTGTTCTTGTTAGGATTGGCCAAGCAAGTCATCCTTTTTTGAGGCCTTAACATCTGGAACGTAGGGTGAGATGCAGGAAAAGCAGGAACACCAGTGCTGCCTGAATCCAGAACACCAAGGGAAGCCTACAGTTCCATCCACACAACCCATTTATGGAATATTATATTGTACTTAAGCAAATAAAGTTTCTTGCCCCCTGGGGATCCATTCACTAGCAATTAACTATCACACATGGGGGAACTAACTAGAAACACAGAGACATATACATATATTCACCATTTCTTTTACAAAGGCAAATCCAAAACTGAGTTAATTGAGCAGTGCTGGAAGGAAACTGTATTGGCTAGAAAGGAAACCAAGGTGAAAACCAGCACAGTGTTGAAGAGATTTTGTACTTGTCAGCCACACAGCTGAAGCTCTGCAGGAAAATGGTGATAAATTAAGGGTGTAAAGCACTAAGATGTGTTGTGAACACTCGTTGGCAGTGCCAGCCTGTGAAACCATCCCAGTGCTCTGCAATGTGCAGCTGCATTTCAGGTACAAAAGCCACTTAAAGCCTGCACCATCCACCTTTGACTGATTTTTGTCTCTCAGGGGTGATACCATGGAGAATTTATCTTTGTTAAAATTAAATTCCTGAAAGCACTGGCAAACATGCTAATAATAGCAGACTCTGCTGCCCAGATTTGTGATGCCTTTTTCATGCTCTAAGACTCTAGAAAAGGCCGGAGTGGCAAATTCTCGTGTGTTATGTATTAATGGAAAACAGCTGGGGAGCCAAAGGGGAGGAAGGTGATGCACTGAGGCTGGCTCTGGCCTGAAACAGGAGAGGTAAAAGGTCACAAATTATCATCAGCTGGAAGAGAAGAGGGAAGAGAGGCCTCCTGTTTTCCTGTGGTGGGATGAAGTGTGTTGTGGCATTGTAATTGTCATTTGAGCCTGAGGATGGGGCAGGCCACATTTCTTGTGCAGTCTGCATTTTGAAGCCAATATCACAGAGTAAAGATAGATAAAAATACAGCATTGCAGAGGGGTAGGACAGACATGGAAACAGTCCCCACTGCAGTTTCTGACTTCCTCAAGCTGAAATTCCCAACCACAAGTGCTGCATTAAGATATGGCTAAGTGCAAGCTCCAAGTAATCCAAATTCACAACATCTCCTCCAAAATCACAAGCACTGTGAACTATCAAGATACTGCAATTATGGCTTTTAAAAGCACAATAGCCCCTACTCTGACACTCATGCTTATTGAAGGATAAAAAAAAAAAGTATCTAAATTCTAAGCAGCTCATTTAGTAAATCACATGGCAACATATGCCTTTACAGAATCAGGGTCCTCAACAGATTTCTCACTGGATCTGAGCATCAGGGAGATATTTGAGTGAAGGACAAGTAATGGCATTGCTTGATTTTCATCAGATTTCTGTAAGAGGGTAATAAGAAGGAGAAGTTAAACCAGCATCCAATCGAGAAGGAAGGAGAATGATGAGGAGGACAGAGAGAGGCAGTCACACCTACAGATGCAGCTCAGTTTTCCCTGCACTTACTCCATTGGCCTTGCTAAGAGCCTGGAAATATATGCTGTAGCTTTTCAGGGGGGAAAGAGGAGCATTCCAGTAGCCATTGTAGGTCTTGTTGTCGCCCACGGTGAAGGGCTGTGTGACAGGAAGGTTGATGGGCTTCAGCTCTGCTGCAAAGTAGTGAGGGGAGTCCAGGCTGGAGGCATTCTTGTAGCTCACTGGCACAGAGAAGCACTCGATGATGTCTGCAGCTCTCCGGGCTTTCTGCAGCTTCTCCTCCTTGACAACAAGCTGGTAGACACTGGGAGGGAGACAGAAAGGTGAGATTAGAGACCCCAGAGCCTTGAACATCAAGAATGTTTCCAGCAATAAAAGGACAAGAGTAGAGCAAAGTCAGGAGCACGCAGCTGAGGTGTCCCAGCAGGACAGGGACAGTGGCCACTGAAAGGCACTGTGAGGGCAAGATGCTGGCCTGTGGGAACTGACAGTGGTCAGAACATGGATTCTTAGGCTCCAGGCAGACTCTTGAAGTCTGTGGGAAAGCCAAGGACAGAATTCTCTCAGTCTGGCCTGGGAAATCATAAGGAGGAACCCAAAACAATCTTGTAGATACTGTCCTACTGACCCTGGTGTTTTTCCAACTTGTTCACTGGTAGGGATGTTTACAAAAAGGTGATGCCCTAAAGGACCAATCCTATTCATTGTACCCAAACACTGTATAAAAAGAATCTGTCTTTCAATAAACTTTGCTATAAGCCCTCTGAAGAAACTGGAGTTTTACATGTCGTTACATGAGCCACCCTGAATTGTAACGATACTGGCCATGTGCTCTGTTGGTTTAAGTGAGTACATCAGGATAAACCTTGGTGAAAGTCAGAGTGGATTTAAATCGTGTCACCTTTTAGGAAAAGGAGTAACTAATAAAATATCCAGCCTAGAATGGATTTTTAATGTGCTGAATGTTGGCAATCAGATAGTTTCTCCTTCAGCCACCAAAGTGAAACATGAAGTGTTTGCTTGGGCCAAAGGGTGGCTGCAGTGGAGGAGGGCATGAGCAGGTGGCAATGGTGTCAGGTGCCTTTGGAAACAGCTTCAGAGTGCAAAAAGTTGTTAAGGCCAAAAAGAACCTTGAACATCACATTTTTTGGCCCTCCCTCATATCTTGATGCACATGTAAGCACCTGGTGAGGGCCTGGCACAGGGTGCCCAGAGCAGCTGTGGCTGCCCCTGGATCCCTGCAAGTGTTCAGCGACAGGCTGGACAGGGCTTGGAGCAGCCTGGGACAATGGAAGGTGTCCCTGCCCATGGCAGGAGGTTGAAACTGGATGGGCTTTAAGTTTCCTTCCAACCCAAACCATTCTGGTATCCTATGACCTCTTTTTGGGATATCCTGGAATGTAGAATTCTCTAATTCCCAATGGCAAATCTCCTTCTACCTTCAATCTATCGAGGACTGTTTATGTACTGAGCAGGTGGCTTTATAGCTCTCTGAATCCACTTTTGTCTCAAGAAACAACAACAGCTCCTCATATTCTCTCTGACTCTATGAAATGGTAATCCTTTTTGATTCCTGCTAAGCTTTTGGCCATTATGATATAGAATAGCAATCTTTTTATTTCTAGCTTACTATTCCAGGCTCAGAGCCTGCAAGGCATTCAAATGCACTCTGCTGGATTTTTTTTTTTTCCTCCTTAGGCAGCTAACAAAGCCCTGGAGCTCGATACTGCCATAGCCCAGGCAGGTTTTACTGTGTGTTTAACACCACTCACACGCTTGACAAAGAGCGATAGGGCTGCAGTCATTTTCCTTGGTGTCAGGCTATTCAGATGTGCTGCCCTCACCTGTCTGTGTCAGGCTGGGCCTTTGTTCCCGCAGACAGGGGAGATCGATTTAGAGATTGGGACCAGCCCGCAGTGTATCATTGTCCCGGCTTCCACGGGCTCATTGCTGCTGAGAGATTGCTCTGGGAAATTTCTAGCATAGCAATAGCTCATCAATGCTCCTGTGAGAAGTGGAGTTCGGGCTCCTCCAGCACGCAGGAGTCAAAGAAGCCCTTTTTGAATTTTAGCTTTTGAATTCCCAGTTCGTGGGGCCCGTGGGGAACTGGCTCATGCTCTGCTGACAGCAGGGCAGGCAGGGAAGCACTTGGAAAGCATTTGGCTCCCACTGCTAGACACAATCCCAGCTAATCTGTACAAGCACGAGCAATTTATGAATTACTCAACACTAAAACTGTCCTTACACTGGCATTTGCTAATGTAGCAGGAGCACCAGCTGCATGGACTGCAGCCTTTAATGATGTCCCATCAGCATTTGGGAAAGCTGTCCTCCTCCTACAGTTCATCAGAGCCTTTAATAAAATATTTTAGACCTTCTCTGATATTTATTTTACAATTTTATAAAAACAAAACCAGGTTTCCAAGCAACACTTTAAGTATTATCATTGAGGATGCAGTGGGAGCTGCAAGCCTGTTCAATATAAACCCTCTCCTCAGCTCAGCAATAGCAGCTCTTACTGGGCTGGTTTGGCCACTGTTTACTGAGAGTGTACATTCTTATTCTGGCCCTTCTCTCTGGCAATAATAATCTACACTACTGAGAAAGTTTGTCATTTTGTTTGTCAGCCATGTGCAAAATTGTAGCTGACATTTTTATGGACATTTGCCAGATGCCTTCTAACCTAAAAAAACATTTGGTTTCTGTTTCATCCAATCCTAAACACTGGCATTTTCTGGTCATAGAAAATGCTTCCTTTAGGTATATACACAAATCTGTATGTATAGACATATATTAATCTGCTTTCAGCCTACACAGAGGTCAAGAACTCCCTCATCCTCTCTCCCCAGACCTGAGGGTGACACTCCTTCTCTCAGTTATCCCACTTGCAAGCCATGAACTCTGTCTTTGGTGGAGGGGAAGCTCCCAGGGACATCAACTGCCAGGTAACTGAACTCTTCCCCAAATCATTAGGGCACTACAGACACGTTTTATCATGAGCAGGAGTTTTGATACATACAGAACCCAGTCACGGATACTTTTTGAACTGAACTCAGTCACAGACACTCCTCTATTCTTTCACATTTTCTCTTTCCCACTTAGCTGTTAACATACTTCTTCCCTTCACAGGGATAACTCTCTCTTGTAGTGGCCTGAAATTTTATTTTTAATGTTTATTCTTTTGAAATGAATCAAGGTTCCTCTAGAAGCACAAGGAACATTCAGCTGGGGTGTAGCAATTGTTCCATTTGCGTTCAAATTAAAATCCTGTTCATCTCCTGCTTCTTTTCCATGGAACAGGTATCTGAGCTAGCACTGCTGTCATTGCTCCCTGTGGCTAAAAACCCTCCTCTGGTGACACTTAGAGGGGTGACTGGCTGCTTTCATGGCATTTTTCTCCCTGATGCCCCAGCTCACACCAGTTGACACAGCACACCCTCATCTTTGCCTTGACTGCCTGGCTGAGGGTGCAGCATTCTCCAGCCTTGCTCTTCTCTGAGCCTGGGCAGGAGGCCACTCTCAAGGGCAGTGGTCAAGCAGCCAAGAGCATGTCTGAGCTCAAAGATTACTTTGGGCTGGAGATTATCACTCTGAGCTCTGGTTCCCTTAATCAAATGGTTACTCTGGGTCTCACTTTCTGTTTTGATTCATGTTTTGACCTGTCTAGAGCCTCCAGAAGGGCAGGATTCCCAGTTCATCCCAGCAAGGACACAGACTAGAACAGATTCTTCTTTTTTTTTTTTTTNGGGTTTATTAACCAGTCAAGTGATGCCAAGCACAGCAAGTTCTTCCACACTGGCATTGAGGTGCTCTTGTAAATTGGAGCAAAACCCCACCAATCCTACACCCAAATGGAATTGCTGTGGGAATTCTGAGTAGCAAATGTTTCATTATCCACCCTAAAGTTTAGCAAACTGACTGCATTATTGCAACTTTTCTCAAAAGAGCAAAACTAATCCAGCTTTGCTCAGAAGATGGGAACTTTGTGGGATACTCCACAATCCCAGGTTGGGCACTACCTCAGGATAAACTTGGTGAGTAGGATCTGCCCTTTTTAGCCTAAAAGAGCCCTTCAGCTGCACTCACAGCTCTGGGCCAGGGCTGACCCTTTGCAATTTGCTATCCCTGACAATTCTGTAATACCAGTGTGATTACAGACAAGGGAAAGGAGCAGTGGTTTCCAAAAAGGGGTGCTGGAGGGAAAGATAACAAAAGCAAGCAGGCAATGAAAATAAGTTGATCTAAACTATTCTAATAGCTCTTATTCCATCTACCAGGTAGGCAGTGGATTTGGGACCCTTCCCATCTCAGGCTTCAAAGCTGCTGCTCCCAGCCAGGATCAGCTAACATGGATTTCCTGGCAGGAATCAATGCCAACGCCCAGCTGGATACGAGTGTCAGTGTCACACACAGAAATGATATTAAAAGAGACAACAAAAACAGAGCATTCAAACTCCTACACGAGATAACAACTCCAGTGCCAGTGAAATGAAAGATGATACAGCCACACTAACTCCTGCATTCCAGTTTTTAATGTCAGGACACATTTGGAAACCCTGCAATCAAACACACGTGGGTGTGCTGCAGGGCAGTAGTTAGCAGGGGTTTTGTGCTCCCAGTGCCAACCCAGCCCACTTTGGTGCAGCCAAATAATGCTGCTGTGTCCTCTTAAAAAACACCAGGGACTGCTTTCCAAACATCCACAGGCTCTGCTCTCCAGAGAGCTCTCGAGGGATTCTCAAATCTGGGCCACAAAACAAATGCCTGACCTCCTAGAAGGCTGGGGAGCTGACTGCCCTGTGAGCAGCTGCACACTGATTGGAAAAGGAGGCCAAAACTGGGCTCCTTTATAAATTTCAAAGGCCTTAGGTAGATAAATCCACATCAATTTAATAGAAGCTTTTTAAAGTTTTTGACAGCTTGGCTGTAAATCACTGATAAAAGCATCCACCAGTAATGGGCCGCAGCACAAGTGTTGTCTGCAGAGGAGTGAAAGGTGCCCTTATCACCATCTACAAGGTAATTTTTTAAATGATGAGTTCCCTATTCAGCATGGAAAAAAATCAACATTCCCAGTCACAGCCTATTTCTGTGATGGAGATCTCTCTGTTTGCTTCAGGCTTCTCCTTCCCCTGATCTTGATTTCTTTTTGAGGGTGGACTGACACAACACTTGTCCACAAATTAAGTATTAAGGCCAGTCTCAAATGCTGAATGTAGGATGCCCAGGAATGTGGGGAGGAAAAGCTGAGTCAGAGCTCTCCATAAAGCATCCAATCTGGCCCAGGCACTTTGGTATCCTGACACATCAAAAAGGTGAAACCCTCCCTATGCTCTTGATAATGAGAGGGTAGGCAAGGGAATATAATTTCTTTGTAACCTTCCAGTGATCCACTCACCTGAAGTATTAAAGCTTAAAAGAAACAATGTTTCAGCAGCTGAGTACTCCCTCTGGACCAATCTCGTTATAAACTTTCCTTCACATCATATAAAGATTCAATGTATTTTCATTTAACACATAAATTTATTATCAGCCATATATTATTTTCAATGTTATCTTCTCCCAGGGAGCAAAAATAAGTGGCAATTAGTACAGCTTGATCTTGTAGTGCTTTTTTTTAGTAGACTACTGTGAGCAGGTTTTGTTGTTCATCCTACAGAGAACAGGAACTTCCAGCTCAGATGAACACTTTACTTTCAGAATAACTCTGATAGGTGACAGGAAGTAAGAGAGTACTGGTTTCCTTATTACTGGTTATTTTAATCCAAAGGATGAAGGACAAAAAGAAGCAAATGATGGAAGAATAGAAAAGATTTGTGCCTCCCATGTGGGATGTAGCGGCTGACATGGAGCTGGATGTTGGATTTTCATTCCTACACATATTCTATGGAAGGAAGAGACCCAACTATTCCAAAAAGGCCATCCAAACCCATGAAAATAAACCCCAAATACTGTCTGGCCAATCCACAAGGGTCAGTGCTGCACAGAGGTAAAGAAAAGGCATCAACAGCACGAGAACAGGGACAAAGGTACAATAATTAGTGGGACCAACAACCTCTTCAGCTTCTTTTCCCTTGTGGGCCACACAAGAATCTAGCTACAGATACTGAGCACCAGCTTTTTATCATTTGATTATTCCATTTAACTTGTGATCATGTTAAATTTGGTTGAGCCAAAGTAAGTATATCTGTATATATCCATGAAGGTTCATCACATTAATTCTGACAGGATGGAGCCATCTCCTGGGATACTGGAATGGGAGAGGGTTTGATGTGCTGCCTGACACCCACATTTAGAATTCAGATTAGCCATTGGGGGTGCAGATGCTTGTTTTATGGCCAAGCTGCCTTCAGTGATGCACACTGAGACAGAAGAGGAGCCTCAACGTTTTTATTTCCACCTCTTAAAGATATCGAGATCAAGGCCTGAATTCTGCCACAGAGGCAGTAAGAAATAAAATAATGGGAAGTTTGAACAAAGGTACTCCATAGATCAGTAGTCTGTATTGTTCACCCTAAAAAACTGTGACATTAAACTGTAGATAGATGCTTCTCACAGTGTGCCTCCAGCCCCACCATGAATCTGCATATGGGCGATGTTGTAAAAAAAGTCAACCCAAACCAAGTCTAAAAAAGCTTTATATAGTATACATTCCCTTAAAGTTTACAGGAACTCAAGGGTAACTGACACTGTTTTACACCACAATGACACAGACTCCGACGTCAGAAGGCTGAAAATTACACTTTTATTTTTGGGATGTGTCTCCCTTTTATACTATTCTACATAGACCAATTTGATTGGTAAAACAAAGACAAACCTCTTCAATCACATTGGTCAGAGCAGAGAGAGATCAAGAAGAAGTCCCTCCTAGGGAAAGAATGTAAACAAAGTTACAGTTACAAAACCACTTCTCTTGTTTAGAGAAAATTCCCTGGGAAAAGTTCAGAAAACCAAAACCTCTCAGGCACGAAACCAGGGCTACAGGTAACTGCCATAAAGGCTGATGCTGACACTGCTCTGAGCACCCACTGCTTTCCTTGGGCTCCAAGGGTTGATTCCAGACCAGGCACCCAAGAGTCAATTCCCCAGAGAATTTCCAAGTTCATGAAGTTTATGGGTGCAAACAGGTGCCAATATATCCCTGAGAACTGAGTGACTGCCTTCACATATTCTAAAATGTCACCCTCAGTACCTCCAACAGCATTTTTAATCAGAAGCTCTGAAACTAATCTACAAACCATAATGAACTGTGTTTCACAGCCACCTAGGACGCACTGACAGGACCCAGTGCTCTGTTCTGCAATTTTCTGTCTATTTAAGAACTGATTTGAAACACATTAAAATCAATTAAAAGATTGCTACTGTTTCCATTGCACTCTGGAACAGCTCCATGCAGAACACAATATGCTGAAGTGAAGGTTTGCTTTCAATAAACAGTTTCATGCAGAAAATAGTGGGGAAAAAAGAGATTGTTCGACAGTGTCATCTTCTGGAATGTGCTTGGCTGTTTCAGAGACTCAAAAAGTAGCCTGTTATGAATATTGGGCTGCACTGTCATCCATCAGCTTGCTCACATCTGCAAAGCATTCACAAAAATAAAGCTGATAATAGTGATGCTACTTGAGGAAATAGTCTCTCGTATTGCAAAGTTATTCACACCAGAGCCTTCATTTTGGAGTTATTTTTGCATGTTCTTTTAACAGTCATTTAAATTAAACAACTCTTCTACCATGTTCACTGAAGTTGAAGAATATACCAAAAAAAAAAAATTAAAATTCAGCCAAATTTGTAAAAAATGGCATAGGAAGAAGAGATGGTAATTACTGCCACTGTGATGAAAAAAACCTGCTGAGATAGAGCCAATAATAATGAAATCCATTTAATAATCAAGAAGGCTGGGAAGAAAGTCTCTTCACATTTTCTTTCACTCTTATATTCAGCTCAGGACTCCAGATTTACTACCAGGGCCTGTGAGACCCTGAAATTCATGAAACAAAAGGTAACGATTTCACACTTGGATAAAACCATTTGGAGTCAGCCCTTCCACACAGGCATTCTTTTATGGCTGAAATTTCAAGCTTTGTTAAATTTCTCCAGTGATTGAAACGGGCTCTGGAAAAAGTGAGGATGTTTAATGACTGCACGGTTCCTGTAGAGGAGAGAGAGATGGGCCTGTGATGTGAAGGAGGTGTGATGAGCTGCCTGTGGGACAGGCAGTGGCATATTTCAGGAATTGTGCACACTGACAAGCCTGAGAAAACAGCAAACCCAAACAAAATGATTGTATTTGAGAAAAGCATCTTGCCAGTGTCACTCCAACAATCACTGCCTTTGACCAGGCTGCTTTGTCTGAAATTCCTTTGCAGTCTCACATACAACTCCCACAGCTGACTGAAAAAATGAAAACTCTGTTGGAAGGTGTGTATGGTGGGGGTTTGTTTGTTTTGGGTTGCTTGGGGTTTCGGGAATTTTTGGTGGTAGTTAGGTGGGGTTTTTAGTGAAAAAAGTGACAGTGTAATGGCAAATACTCCATGGCCTTTGTGGGTTGCCTAGGTTTTATCCTGACAGACCCCTGAGGTACAATAATAATGATCCCACTGTTGCAGATACGTAAAGAGTGGCATGGGGAATGTGACTCTGCCTGATATCACACTATCAGTGATATGTAAACAAATCCACACTTTCCTGTCCAATATTCCCCCCTCCACCCACCAGCCAATATGTCCTGTCTAATGGAGTCTGGAGTATCCAGTCTGAACACATGTTACTCCTACGAAATCTTTCAAATCGGAGAAAAAACGGAGGAAAATGTGACTTCTGAGCATCACTAGAGATGTGACCTGCAGTGAAAAGGGAGGAGCAGACAGTGCTGGGAATGAAGTGTTTGGAGACTGGCTCTGTCTTCAAATTGCACCACATGAAAGATGCACCAGAGCCATAAACACCAGTAACAACACTGTGCCAATAATGATGGTTTAAATAATGGAGCTCTGAGCAAGCTGGGATAGGGGAAGGTGTCCCTGTCCATGGCAGGGGGTTGGAACTTTAAGGTCCCTTCAACCCAAATCATTCTGTGCTTCTATGATTCTGTATGTGCACATCTGAACATCCCTGTGTGCACCTATGTGTGCACCTACACATAAATACATCTATTAAAATCACTGTTAACAACTTCATGAAGTTCCACCCACCATGACTCTTTGACTGCAGAGCCCATGACAGCTATAGAAAGGTATCCAAAAATCCAAATATTCCCATATAGCTCTAAGCAAGTCTGGCCATCACCACAGCACCTTACCAGCAATGTGGTAACACACACAGAACCTCAGGAGTTGTCCAGAACACAACTGCATTCACTGACCATAAAGAAGGGTTTGTGTACTTAAAGGGCCATTTTCCCCAGCTGTACCATTTGCCCTGATAGAAGCTGCAATTCGGACTTGCAGAAAGACCATCCCCAGCCCACCAGAACGCTGCTCCTGCATCTGTTTACTTGTACGTATGTCATGTTACTTGTGCTCTCTTAAATGCTTTAAATTCTCTATTTAATCTTCTGGAAAGTAAAAAAAAAATAAACAAAACGATATGATATGATACGATACAATACAATAAAATAAAATAAAGAACTGGAGAGCATTTCAAAGCTCTGTGTTCCATTATCACAACCATCTCCATAAGCCTGACCTGGCTTGCAACCCAGATTAGCCATAATAGCTGCTGCTCCCCAGTGGAACTGGCCCAGTCCCTCTCTCCAGCTCAATGATATTTTCTGCTGGCAGATTAAAGATAATGAGTGCAGACAGATACAGCTTTCACTGCAACAGGAGCTGATGTGAGTGGCTTTGGAGGTGTCTCTTCCCTCCTGAGCCACCTGCCATCTGTTTAATCTAAAAAAAAATAAAAAAAGCCAAACCCAACCTCTGTTTTGTTAATGTTGCTTTCTATTACATAGGCGTCGCTGACTGAGGTCCTGTCATCCTCAGCAAGTGTTGGTTTAAGACCAGGAGGATGTTTCAAGGACAAGAAGAGCCAAAGTGGTTCTTGAACAACTTGTAGGGCAAGAAGGAACCATGGCAAACCCTTACTGGGACTGTCCAGCACCTTCTGCTTTCATAAAAGCAGCAGCTTGAACAAGAGGATGGGGATATTTGCATATATTCTCAGTCAGAATTAATTTGGGTTTTTCCAATGGCTTCCATCAAATTGGTTTCATTTGGATACAGAAATAATCTAACTGGGAACTCAAGCTTCCTCTGCCTTTTCCACAGCCACAGCTACCAGACTATGCAGGGAAAACCCACACAGAGGAACCTGCTGTCTTTCCATAAGAGAGAACACTAGAAAAATATTTCTCTTGCCGTCATGTCTGGATATCTTTTAAATTAAGAGGCTAAGAAAAACACTAGGAAAGAAGAGGAACCTGTTCTATTTACAACCTCCTGATAAACTTCATTCCTCAACAAGGCCCAAGCAGTCAGGTAACTGCTTCAGCCCTGTGGTCAGTGAGCTCTCCTGGGGAAGGCTAACACAGATTTTCACCATCTGAAGCTCCAGGAGTATCCATCAGCTCCTTTCCACCTTTTCTGGACATGTTTTGCTTTTCAGAAAGTGCAAAACTGTCATGCTTCTGATAGCAGGCAGAGATCTAAAATGGTGCCTTCAGTACAACATCTCCTGCCCCAGAATGAAGGGAAATTGAGGCTAGAGGGAGTGGGAAAGTCCCAAGGATAAGAACTTCTCTGAAGCAACTCATCCATAAACACCTCCCACTCCCAGCACAGTGGAAATAGATTTAAATGTTAGGAGATTGTGTCTGACAATCCTGTAATCCACCAACTCCCCTCAAAACTAAGAGCATTTTTTACAAAAGAGCAAACATTACACATAGGCTGTGTCCTTTGGCAGAAAAAAACCCTCAACCTGCATCAACATCAGCTCCTGCAGCTCCTTAGGGATCTGTCAAGGTGGGCCACAAGGGAAATTGGCATTTCCTCTTTTACTCTTTGACTTTCCCACAAGAAATACTCCACGTTCTGCCTCTCTCCTTGCCTTCCCCTTTTGCACCATGACTGCTTTGAATGGCACCAGCCCTATTTCCCCTTCCTTTTGCACTGCAAGCAAACCCTTCATTGTTCCCAGCTCTGCCTTTTGCTTTGGAAAACCACTGCACAAGAAAAGCTGAAATTGTGGGGAGGCAGAAGAGCATCATGGCTGCAGAGGTTTATTCCTGAAAATTGTCTGGCTGCATTTATGATAATCCCTCCATTCCATCTGCATCCCACGCACTGGTGCAGCAACTCCATTTTCTAGTTCCAAGAAATTATGCATTCATTATGGAGGAAATTAACACCTCAAAGCAAACTATAATTAGGAATTCTTCAATTCGGTTTATGCTTTTTCAATTAGTCCCTCTATAATTTTAATCACGGGAGCATTAACATGTTTCCGGAATTTATATACCTGTGGTATAATTAAATCCTGAAATGCCTTAGTCTGCAACAGCAGAGCAGAGCTTGCTCATCTTCCCTTTTATTGTGTTTTTGTGTTGTTACAGACACATGGAGGGGCATCTGCCTGTGTAAATATCTCCTGCCACATGCAGCAGAGAAGGAAGGGCCCACTTGGCCTCTGAACTCTGCACCTTCACTGCTGGGAGAGGTTCTGCTGCCTGGGAAAAGCCTGGGCACTGCTCCTGAGGGGTGGACAACTGCCAGGGACTTGTGCTCAGACTCATCCCACTTCGAGTGCCTCAAGGAGCTGCTTCAATTAAGTAAATCATCCTTGATTATCCTCCAAAAGAGCCAAGGTCCTTCCTCCTGTGGGCTCCCCACCAGTGAGCAGCTGGGCCCAGCTCAGTTCATTCCATAGGAGGGTCTGATCCAAAAGCTCTCACAGGCTTGGCACTACACCTCCTGCAAGTCAGAGTTTCTGATTTTTAAAGACTTTCGTGTTGTTCGTTATTGCCCTTTCATTCTGTGACAAGGAAGGGGCACAGTGGCTCTGAGAGCTGTGGAGCAAAGAAACGTCTTGGGAAAAGAACCCCTCAGACTGGAACCAGGGGTATTTTCTCTGTTCCCTCATCTAACGTGGTGGCAGGTTGATGTGAGGAGATGGCCATCAATTTGTGAATATCAGCTTAAAGTTCAGAATTCATTAACCTGTTGGTTGCTGGAATAAAATCTGGCAGTTTACATGGTCAGCATAAAAGATTTATGCCAGCAACCCTCCTTTCCCCTACTCAGTATCCTCAGGTCTTCACAACACCAAAAAGTGTTAGCAAAAGCCTCCCTGTAGCACTAAGAAAATGCTGTGTGACACCAAGGAATTGGCTGCACATGTAATTTGATTGTTAAAATATTATCATTCAAATAGACACCAATTTTATGGCTTTCCTCTCCCATTTCTACCCACTGCCAAAGCTACCTGTGGGATGGTCAAAGACACAGCAGGTCACCCAGGCTGTGAAAATGGCCATGGTTTGGATGGCTGATGAATGGTAAAAGGCAGATTTGTCCCCTTTAGGGGGCTGAATTTCAATTGCACATTGTGCCTGATCCAGTAGGAAAACGCATTTCCTGTACCGGCTCAGAAAATTGACCCAAAATGCTCTTTAGCCTCACTTTCTGGGACTAACACGTTACTCCTCAGGGAACTAAACAAAACATTTAAGCCCCTATTCAACTAATTCTGCCATGTTACATGAAAGACTAAATATTCCTTCCTGATACTTCTAGTTGTACCTTACACACCTGTATCTCCATTTTGCTGTTCTCTTGGTACAATAAGCAAAGCACCTCTAATATTCATAATAATTTGAAGTATTTAATGCCTTTCACCCAAATTCTCAATTTCCTTCTCTCCCATTCACACACAGTTGAAGAAAATGCAGACCTGGTTTATCTCTAAGAAGAAGCTTTTTCACGTACCGCCAAACTCTGAGCTAAATAGAAGGCAGAATGTCAGGCAGGAGAAGCTCAGCTTGAATGATTTCAGAACAATATCCCTGAGGTATATTATAGAAGATTTTAATTAATACAGATAATTTGGCTTGTAATATCAGAAGCCTAGATTGATAATCTCATTTCTCATTAAATACTACAAAATTAAAAGATCTAAAGTGACAACTGCTTGCCCCGTATTGAATCAACCAACTCATGTGATGCAGGCATTGAAATAGGAGCTCAGAGAAAGCAGACCAGGAATTTTCTTTTCTAAGTACTAAGAACGTGCCTATCAAGGGAATCTTTCTGAATTATCAAGGGCATGATAATTTCACCCTTAGCACCCTTTTTATTGTTTTGCTGCTCTTTCACTCCACTCTTTATTTTCATATACCAGGTACTCTACGTGGGAGTTTTAAGAACTAGAAATTGCCACCCTTTTCTGGCATTAATGAATCAATTATCAGCATAAATGCCTGAGGCAGCCTCATGTGATGCCACTAAGAAGCTGCAAAGCAGAGATCTGAGCAGCACTACTCCTGCTATTCTAATGGAGATCTACGAACCAAAGTCACCAGCAGCAAAGCAAAACAAAAGCACCAGCAAATATTGTGAATTTATAGTTTCTCCACCACAGAATCAAGGTCACTGGGCTTGCAAACCACTCCTTTGTAAGGCTGGGAAGAACCACTGTGCAGTAAAGGCAAAATCAGACTAAGGATGCCAGGGAGAGGGATGCAGGAAAGACGGGCTCAGGATGAACAGATAATGCCCAAAATCACAGAAAAGAAAGAATTACCTGGAGATTAAATTTCTAGCCTATGGCTCCAAATTTTCTCCATTTTTACTTTGTTGCAGATAGAAAGACAAGTTTTAGCTACTTTGAGTTCTCTAACATAAAATGGAAGCAATACCATGGCCCTCCCTTCCTGGAAAGTTTTACTCATTATTGCATGTAGGAATACTAAGTGCACAGATACATCCTACAGGATTTTTTCCTGGGAGAAAAACTTGAATATAAAACCAGAAAAAACCCACCATTCTTAAGTGTTGTGTAAATAACATTATAGCTGTTTTCTCTTAACTTTTTTTAGCATCATGTAGAACAAAATTTCCCTTTATTTCATGCTTGGAAGGTCAAGAACCAAATAATAACAGTCAAGTGTAACACAGGGCTCGGTCTATATAAATTAATTTATCCACCTGACTGGCTAGGAGGATATGAAAATATTTATTTCACCTTTGCTCACTCCTTCTTTATATTTTTAAAATATTTAAACTCTCTTCTTTTGTTCAGATTTACGAATTTCCTTTAAGGTGTTAATTAATAAACTGACCCATCTGTACCTGTGTGCTGGCAGCACACAAAAGAATATCACAGATTATTTACTGACACACCTCTGAGAGCCGCTGGAAGAGAGACCAAATCCATATTGCTCCAACAAAAAAATTTTCAATTTTCTGAACCCCACCCCAAAATAATTGCAGGCTCTTCTCCAACGTCCTTCTGCAGTGTCCTACAGCTCCACCACGCAGAGCAGGGTATTGACAAGGCAATCACACCTAAGGGGAGCATTTATCTAAACTCTGAAATCCTCACAACTAACACATGCTCTGGAAATTTGATTTTCTCCGTAACAGCAGTATAGGTGGATTGATAGAACCAACTGTGTGTTAATAAACCAGATGGACCTTCAAATATCCAACACACCAAACCAGCCTGTGGACATGTCCTGCAGATAAAACCCCTCGGAGTGTGATTTCCAAGCTGGGAGTGGGATATAAATTCTCAAATAGAGGTCTAAAGATGTCATATGTGAATAATCTATGAAGGACTGACTCAGCCCTCCTGACAATAACAGATTCAAAGGCAGAAATATCCTCAAAATCACATTGCAGGTTTTCAGGAAAGAGTTGAGGAGTAAAGATTGAGAACACTTGCATTCTTCCTACCTCTTGTGAATGTATTATAGATGAATGTCAGCCTCCAGCAAATCAATCATAGCACCATTCACAGGGTTTAGATTGATATAAGAACACCTAAAAGTTATTTTTAAAGGGCAATGTGGAGTCAAACTCTGCAGGTTATACCACGAAAAATAAAGGCAAAAAAATGAAAGGCCTGTGCCACAAGGGAGAATATTTCTGCTTGCTGAGGCTTCACCTTTCTTTTGGCAATAGGACAAAATAGATCAAAGAATATCTAAGTTTATATTAATCCTATTAGATTGCCCAAAAGCGTCCTCGTTGTTATCTATAGATCGTTAACAACGCCGAGTTCATGATCGTTACTTTTATAAACAGCCACGTTTAAATTATTTATCACGAGCACTGGGGAACATCAGAAGTGTCTTAATGCTGAAAGTGACTTTGGATCTGGAGTACCTGCATTTCAGATGAATGAAAATACAATTAATCTTATTTTAAATATCCTTCTGTATTATTCTGAAGATGTTCTTGCAGCCCATGCTCCATCTCTGTGCTACAGCAGAATGAAATAACTCAAGACCAAGTAGAGATATTTCCTTGCAGTCACATCCCTACATGTTCTCCCACTCACCATCCCCTGAAGAGGAAATATTAGAATAATTACTGTGTATTAATTGTTTTTCATTTTCACAGTTTGGAAGGACTATATAAACCTGGAAAGCAGGAACTGTCAGGTTGATGAGATCAGGGGTTGACCTGTTCCTGCCCAGAGAAAGCTCTGAATAGCAGAGCTTTTATAGGATGGTATGAAGAAAATCCACTTCTGTCACTGTAGGACATGAAAGAAAGACTCCAAATATTTCAGAAGGCAAAGAGCATAGAAAAAGAAGGCTTTTATTGTCTAATTCTTACTACTTTTTATAAGGTGTTCTGATACAGACTTAACATAGTTGGTGAATAGGAACGACACCTCTCTAATGCCATTGGTTAAACTGAAGAAACAGCAAAACACCACCTGGAGAAGGATTGTTTTGAGAAAGGGGAGTTGTTTGCCAAGATGGTTTCGAGAAGAAGCTTTCTTGAGAAATTTTTCCTTGGGAAAAAGTTAGCAGCTGTTAGCAGGCTAAAATCTCTCAGACCCAGAAATATCAGGCGCACACACTTCACACTCCTCTCAGGAGCTGTTCAGCCCCATCTGAGACAGGCTGGGAGATGAAGGGTCAGCGTGCAAGGGGAAAGGGATCCAGGGAAGCATGGTCACATCCACCAGGGAGGCCAGGAGAAGGCATCCCACCAGGATTTACATGGGACAGGATCCTCTGCACCATCCCCCTGCTGGGCAGTGAGGTTGCTCAGTTCTTTATCTCAAACCTGTGGCTGCCTTAATACCTTCAGCAACTGGACAGAGCTTGGCATCACACTGAGAGGGAATTAATGAAAGAAATAAACCCCACACAACCCAAAGGTAGAACACCAAAACCAGACAACAGCAAAGAAGACACGTTTGATCTCAGCTGGATGAATAAAACACACTCAGGAGGAAAAACCACCTCATTCTTGTGTGTTAAGGGTGCTACAGGCAGTTCACAATAGGTTACTCATGTTATTCTTTTGAGCTCCCTCTGAGGGAATGAGACCCACTTTTGGAAATGGTATTTTGAGAGAATTTCACAAATGGGGCAGTGTGCAGAATGGACTGAAAGAAAAGGGAAGAGGTTGGGAGAACTGAAGCTTGAAACAACTGGATTTATTAAGGTTAGCCTAAGAACAGTGTGGATGATTCTACAGGAGAAGAATTCTGAGCCTGTCAGAGTTAATAAAAAGCTAAAATTCTCCTCAAGACTCCTTCCCCCTTACTCCCCCTGCCCTTCTGCTTTTCATACACACATCTGTAAGTCAATGAAATGGACTCATTATAGGAAATAATTTTATCACTTAGATGTGGCATGTAAATATGGCACTCTCTGCAAACATGTGTAATAGGCTACAATGCAATTAAAGAAATCAGAGTGAAAATTTATAAAAAATCCCTACCAATTTTATGTACAGATGCATTTGCTGGAAAAGGCATTATTCACTGAATGCAGTTAAGGTGCAGTAAATTGACTTTGAGAAAAATCACAAGACTTTTCAATAAAAAGACAAAATAGCAACACTGCTAAGACAGCAGGTGGTAAAACAAGATACAGGAATGTTCCCCCATATAAAGAAATAAAACAAAACAAAGCTGTGTGATTTTACTGCTCTTTTCCAGCAGAAAAACATCCCTAAAGGACTCAGAAAATAGGCTCCTAAATTTGCTCATATGGAGTACCAGAGATTGAAAGGCAAACTTTGAAATACATTACTCAGAAAAATCAGAGAAGGGATGGTGCTTAGTCTTAAAGAAGGGATTTTTTTTTTGTTTGAGCTTGTCAATGCAATTTGGGTCCAAGCCACAACACAGTTGGCGGACCACCAGCTGATATAGGATATTCAATTAAATCCAGTAGTTTGCATCTGGAGCAATTTGCTCCTGAATACTTCGTGGGCATCCTTCAAAAGCATTGAGAACCTGTCAGTGGGATACAGAAACCCAAGCATTATGAAAGGGGGAACTATTGTGTTTTTTAAATAACAGCCATGAGGAAAACGTCAAGAGTTTCTTGTGAAAACTGGAGGTAAAAGCTTGAAGATCCCACAGGGAGGTAATGAATACCTGCAAGGCAGGATCCACTGTTTCTGTAGGTGATTCCAATGGCTGCTGTCAGCAGAGGAGCCTGGCAGGAAGAGTGGCAGGATGAAGGAGCAGTTGGCACTTCTGCCAGCAACAGGTAAGACAGTGTGGGCTCAGAAAGGAAATTTGTTCATCTGTGCTGGTGCCTTGCACCAAACCCAAATTCAGATGGAAGAGACAAGTACAGAACTCCAAGGCAGGGAGCAACCTGCAGGTGAGTGTCCCGCATCAGCATGTCAGCATCCAGAGCAGGACCCAGCTCAGACAGGCAGCAAGGGTCCCTGCAAGGTGCCCCCTCTATTCCATGGGTGCCTGGGCAGCTCCCTGCCCCTAAATGACCAGGGAAGGGATGCCATCCCTGGACTGGGCACTGGTGAGGTCACACCTGGAGTCCTGTGTCCAGTTCTGGGCCCCTCACTGCAAGGAAGACCTCAAGGGGCTAGAGGGTGTCCAGAGAAAAGAATGGATCTGGGGAAGGGGCTGCACACTCAGTCATGTGAGGAGCAGATGGAGTTGTTTAACCTGGAGAAAAGGAGGCTCAGGGGGGACCTTCTCCATCTCCACAAGTCCCTTATAGGAGGGGGGCAGCCAGGTGAGGGTCAGGCTAGGGACAGGACAAAAAGAAATGACCTCAAGCTGTGCCAGGGGCGGTTCAGGTTGGACATCAGGAGGAATTTCTTCACAGAAAGGGTGTTCAGGCATTGGAAGGAGCTGCCCACAGAGGTGGTGGTGTCACCATCCCTGGAGGTGTTCAAGAAATGACTGCAGATGGCACCCAGTGCTCTGGGCTGGTTGATAAGGTGCTGAATGGTAAAAGATCAGACTTGATGGTCTGGGAGCTCCTTTCCAACCTAAGTGACTCTGTGATTCTGAAAATCCTCTCCTCTGCAGCAGGACCTGCTTGTCTATGCCAGCAATGCCTTACTAAATCAAAATTCCTTTTTTTCTGGATTAGATTACTACTTTACAGCACAGCCAGCCCAGCAGCACAGCTGGATTACAAAGGTGAGCAGTGTGTTAAATGCAGAAACTGAGCAAATACCTCCACAAGCATTAAAGACAGGGCAGGCATTCCTACAACAGTTACCAGCAGGCCTTGTTCATCATGGAAGAGAGAGCAGGATGGAGACCTGGAGCCTCCTCCAGCCTCGTGTGGGGATGCTCAGTCTCCAGCTCCACATCCCGCTGTGCTCCAGCACTGCAAAGGCATCTGAAGTGATGCTGAGAGGGTAATAACCCGACAGTGCCAGCAGCAATCCTTCCTGGAGGTTAACAGCGGGAGGCAAGGAGGCTGCAGCATTCATGAAAGCAGACTGTGAAAGGCAGAAATCAACAGCTCAGTTGGCCTTTTAGTCGGCGCTTGCTTTGTGCAGCTCCATTATCAGAGGAGAATGAGAGAGGAGTGAGGGAAGCCTGGGGAGGAAGAAAAGGAGGGAAGTGTGGAAAGAAAAGACAAAACACCCACCTGACAGGGGCTCCCCGGGACTGGGCAGGCTTCAGCATGACTGTGATGGTGGTGTCAGTCTCATTGAGGGGAGAGTCTGTGTCGTACTCCGGCATGGATGGCGCTGCAGCAGAACAAAGCAACACCTTCATTATGCACCAGCCACTGCCTTTGGTAGTGATGGCAACAATGTATTAACATTTCTCAAACGAAATATCAAAATACTTCCCAGTGTTATGACCAGAATTATCAAAAAATGCTTAAATATTTGTTCACTCTTTTTCCATCCCAGTTAAACAGGAATCAGACAATCTTCAAGCTGGCTTTGAAAATCCCATCTTGAATTTTTAAGACTTAGTAAGCCCTTGGGATGGGATCATTCCTGCAGTGTTAAAGGTGATGAAAGAAAACTGCACAGATATTATAAAACAACCCAAACTATTAGCATGAGTGAATCAGTGGTAGAGCTAAGAAAAGCACCCCTGAATCCTGAATCTTTTTCCCTGCTCTGGTCAGTGGATTAGCCCTCTCACATCCTAAGAGATTTTAGTGCATAGACTTAAGCTGTGTCCCCTTGATTAGCTGAAGGGCGTGCTAG
This sequence comes from Illadopsis cleaveri, assembly GCA_013399915.1. NCBI lineage: Eukaryota > Metazoa > Chordata > Aves > Passeriformes > Timaliidae > Illadopsis > Illadopsis cleaveri. The sequence continues at coordinate 173,353 of VXBB01001325.1, forward strand.
CAAACACAAAAGATGAAAAGAGAGAAGCACAAGTTAACCAGGTTAGTTTTGCACCCACACCCAGGACATTTTACCCCAGGGCTCAAGTGCTGCTGACTCAACCAGCAGCTGCAGAGATCCCAGTGCCACCCTGGGGCAGTGCCCAGCCATGGCAACCCCATCTCTGATGTGCTCCCCCAAGCAATACAGACACCCACTGAATAAAAACCCACTCAGCCAAACTCTAGTTTCTCCTTCTGCTTTGTTATCTTCTCTTAGGACCATTCCATGAAATTAGGATTCCTTTCCCTTTCCCTAGGAAATTTATTCCTCTTATGACTTCTTCCTTCCCTAGGAGCAGGCATCTGTTTGGGACAAGTTTTACTGCTGAAGACCTGAAGAGACCATGAGATCATAGCAGCACCATATTTGTTCCAAAGATGGAGGTTTTGCTGAAATAACTTTGAAGGATAAAGCAAACAGAAGAATTCACACAAGTAGTTCATCTGTAGCTCACAAGGGCAAGCTGCATTGTGGGGGATCCCATATTTAATCCTCTCATAGTGATTTCCACTGTAATCCTGTTTAAAATCAGGATTTTTATCTAAATGCCTAAAAACTGTCAAGCATGGGGGCTGCTATTATCAGCTCAGCTGCTGCCTTCCCTGTCAATAAGCTGGGAACACGTTCAGAGTGAATGTCAACTCCTTAAGAAGGATTTCTCTGGAATAAGGTGCTCTCCATCAAGGGGAAACAGTGACTCATTGAAAGGAGACACATCCCCAGTGGTCTTCCACACCAGAGACCACTGCAGAGGCTGGAGATAAGAGAACAGTCAGGGTTGGAAAGGATCTTAAAGGTCATCCATTCCACCCCCTGCCATGGGCAGGGACACCTTCCACTGTCCCAGGCTGCTCCAAGCCCTGTACAGCCTGGCCTTGGACACTTCCAGGGATCCAGGGGCAGCCACAGCTTCTCTGGGCACCCTGTGCCAGGGCCTCAGCACCCTCATAGGGAAGGTTTTCTTCCTACATCCAACCAGCTCTGCCCTTTGCCAAGTTAAAACCATTCCCTGTGTCCTGTCACTCCAGACCCTTGTCCCAAGTCCCTCTCCAGCTCTCCTGGAGCCCCTTTAGGGCCTGGAAGGGGCTCTGAGCTCTCCCTGGAGCCTTCTCCTCTCCAGGTGGGCATCCCCAGCTCTCCCAGACTGGCTAAGAGCAGAGGGGCTCCAGCCCTCCGAGCATCTCTGTGGCCTCCTCTGGACTTGATCCAAGAGCTCCATGTCCTGCCTGTGCTGAGGACCCCAGAGCTGGATGCAGACCTCCAGGTGAGGTCTTCTGAGGGCAGAGGAGAGGAGGAAAATCCCCTCCCTCAACCTGCTGGCCTCGGTGGCACAGCAGGAATTGCTGAGCCCCTGCTCCAGCCAGAGGGGACAGTGCTTCAGCACAGCTTCGTGCACCCACAGAAACAAACACACTCACACAGTGCTACAGCACAGATGTCCTTCCATGTGAAAAACAAAATACAGCCTCACAACGACATTCCTGTCAATGCAAAAATCCCTTTTCTCCCTAATAACCTCAAGGCTGCCTCTCAGAGCAAGTTTAACTGTAATTTTCAAATTATTTGGAAAACGTATCAAAAACTTGACCATACAATAAGATAATCTAATGCCAGAGGCGACCCTAATGCTTGCATGGAGTTTGTACCCACCTATTGAGAGCCAGATATTTGGAATACGGGGGGTAAAAAAATCAATAAACCAAGCTCAGTTTGCAAATATTTGGTACTCATGCAGGCTGCTAACACAATTTGAGAACTCATGGGATAGTAAAATTCAAAGAAACTGAATCAGAGGGGGAAAGGCCCATTGCTGTGGATTTTTATTTCTCTGCTCACAAGGGAATGGAGTGCATGCTGTGCTGTCCCTTCACAGCAGGGCTGCAGAAGCCCCAACAGCCCATGGAGCTGTTTGGACACTTAATGGTTTTTACTTCAAGTGGTTTTAGTGCTAAATGTGAAGGGTTCAAACCCCGAGCAGAGGGAGGGGATGTGCTTTGCTTCCTTAAAATTTACCCTGTCACTTACTGCTCACAACTTGCTATTACTAACTGATTTTGAAATGGGCCAGTGGAAAATCTATACTGTAGTGCAATCTTTTCTACAATAACCAGCCATAATTTCAAGCATTATCAGTGTCCTGAATGTTCCAGACGTGTATTTTGACTTTACTGAAAAAAAACAGTTAAAATAGTCCAAAAAATGACAGCTTTTCTCTCTGTTAGAGAACCTATTTTAGTGCTATCAACTAAATGTTAAAATCCACATATATCTGCCCAATACCACCACATTCTTTTTTTTTTTTTTTTTGATAACTGGCCTGTTTCCCCTATTTTTTTCCACACCTTCTCTTTGCCATTACCTCCTTATTTTAGTGCCTTTCATATTCTTGTCCCCCTCACGCCCTCCCTCTGCTCTTACTCATTAAAAAACCCCAAGAAAAACAGCTTTCCTCCCTTATTTTTAGTCTCTTTGCACTATTAATTCCATTACTTCATTACATCCATTTTGGTACATCCTGAAAATAAAAACCACATTAGGGAAGGAGCTTTCCCAGCCAGGCAGATAATGCCAACAATAATTACTATAAGGGTAGTTCATTTGTAGAACTAATGATGGTTCTCATTTAAAATGCTCCAGAGATATCCAGGGATATTTAGGACACCCACAAATTAACCCCTGTATCTGTAACCCGAATAAACAAAGGTCTGTGGCTGTTTCACACCTCTGGCCTGTGAAACTTGGAGAAACATTGAGTATCTTTTATAATTTTATGCATCAGCTTTGAGTCTAAAGCACAAAGCCTTAGAAATATTTTTTTTCTTCTTCTCCAAAGCAGTACCTGAAATCTTGGTTGCAATCCGAGTGGTGATGGGAGGCCCAAAGCCCTTGACTGTGCTGGCTTTGATGGTGAAGGAATAGGTGGTGCCAGGGTACAATCCCACAAAGAGGTGATGGGTCTCATTCCGTAGCTTGAAGACTTTCCCTCTTTGGCTGGACAGGTCAGCACTGGGATCCAGAGACCCAACGGCCTTGTAGGTGATCTGCAAAGGAAGAAGAAGGACAGGAGGCTGATGAGGGCCCTTCTGCACCTGGCTGTCTCTCCTTCCCTGTTTTGTCACCTCTTGAGACTGAACAAACACAAGGCCAGGCTTTGTTTCAGGATTATTTCTGTATCTCCCACGAGTCGTTTTGTATTTGGGTGCTGTCAAACAAACATTTTTTCCAAGGCTTTACTTAGAGAAAAACTAATTTCCTCTCTCTGCTAAAGCCTCAGCATGTGCTGACTTACAACAAAAGATGCAAAGAATTGCTTTTTGTTCCCAAGCTCAGAACTTCTGCAGTCACACCAGAGCACACAGACACAACCGGCAGGATTTTCATGAGAATCGCCCCTGCAAGGCCCCCCAGCTTCTGAAAAGCCTCAGTGCAAACATGGATATGTCTCCTTTTGGCAAATCATCTCCTCAAAAGGCAGCTGAAAACAACAGTAGCCTTTCTCTGACAACAAAAGCTTTGCAAGTCTTTTCCTGTGCTACAGAGAATACGTTGAAATGAAATGATATGTTTAAATGAAATGAATATCCTCGTGTCTTTAGACAAAAAGCCCTTCTCTCTGTGGAAACCAGCTTCTACTGTCCTTTGCCTCATTCTGAGCCTCAGAATGCAGATTTACATGTGCTGCAGTGGCTGGTTTACACCTGGTTTAGGCCAGGAGGGTTCCAGGCCTGGAGGGATGTCCTGACTAACCTGGAGCTGGTGCCAGCACACCTTGAGACCTGCCTGAGCTCAGCACGCTCCCGCACAGCAAGCCTCCTGATATACAGACACTTTGAGGGAAACTCATGACTTATTTACCAGCCAATTCCTTGCCCGAGTTCCAAATTCAATCCCAAGGCAGCTCAATTTCAAGAGAGCTGTCAATATAATGTACCATGCTCTGCTGCTCTCCTAACCTTTTTTGATATTATGGGTTCCTCACTTATTTGTAATGAAACACAATGAATAAATCAGTGTGTGTTAATACATGAGGTCTTTTTTTTATTAAGGTCTCCACAAGAATCTAATTCCCAGCCTTTCTGAAACAGCCTTTGAAAACCTTCAAATCCCTTGCTTTATGACAGGAGGAAAATGTTGCATTTTGAGGAAAAAGAAATATCCAGTGTTTAAAAAGGGAAGCTTTAATAATAACAGGATAAATAAGAGACCAAGACTGATGTTACTGACACCAGAGAAGGGTGAGAGCATATGAATCCTGTTATTTGGACAGAGAAGAACAATTTGGACAGAGCCGACATCCAAGATAAGGCAGTGTAACACAGAAGGGGCATGAATTACACCAGCAACAAGAAAGTACAGAAGCAGAACTCTTAAAGGAATTCTAATTAGACAGCTTGCAGGTGATTCCATTAAAACCAGCTAATTTTTCCAGGAATTACAACTGGGTTTAAATTTTTATTACGTGTCAGACACCTGAGAAAGGGACACATCTGAGCATAATGGTTCTTAAAACAAACAAAAAATTAAAAGCAGGAGAAAAATCTCTCCACCCACTGCTTTTCCCTCAGGGAGCCATGAAACAGCATGGCATGGGACAGTATTTTGAGAGTTCTTACTGCATCAAGGCACTTCAAGGCAAGGGAATTTTTAAGGAGACCATTGGAATTAAATTGAGCAACAAATACTTAAATCAAGAGACATGACTCTGTTCATGCCATAGCTAAAATCCAGAAAGAAAAATGCATTTAATTTAATGTTATGTAGGAATGAGCCGATGCATTCTTGTCTGCTCTGTTGGCACATCAAGAGCTGGAGAAATAGAAATTCTGTAAAACTGCAAAAGGGAATCAGCAAAATAAGAACTGGGGAAAAAGAAAGGGAACTTCCTACACCTGGGGCACTGAACAGCACATTCACAGGGTGCCCAGGTCAGGCAGTGGCCTATGCAAAATCAGGGGTATTTATTTTCAAGCACATTATACTGAAGATTATAAATACAAGTCCAAAATACACTTGTCCTTGATCTTCATCCAAATAAACAAACATATTCAGCCACCTTCAGCAGTTCTAAGATCATTACAGAAACAGTTATTTTTCCTTATTAAAAAAAATTTTAAAAACCTATCCTCTTAAGGCAAAAAGAGCTAGAAAAGCTTTGAAGAAGAAGAAAAAAACCTAAAGAAAAAAACCAATTCACTGATTTAAAAACAAACAAATAAACCGACCCAGTCTTTATTTTTCTGTTGACTGTAGCAGAGAATGAGTACAAGGGACCTTAAAACAACCTGGGTCAACTCACAAAGAAAGAGGAAACAGCACTTGAGAGACTGTCCCCAATTTGATATTGTAGTGTGGGTCAATTTTCAGAGAAACTGCTCACTCAAATCAGACTTCAGGACTTCCCAAGACTCTTTTCGGGATATGTAAGCTCCAGCAGAGAGATCTGTAGCATAGCCAAATGTGAGTTTACTTTTCCAGCTGCAGTCTCCTCCCAGTAGATTCAGACTCTGCTAAACCAGGTGGTGTGAGGACATTCAGAGGAAACCACCCTTGTCCCCAAAACAGAACATTTGACTTTAACACATTAACAGTACCAGGATGCAGCACAGAGAATAGGAACACGACAGTGCAAAGCTGTGCATGTGTCCAGTGTCACTCAGGCCAGCAGCAGAAATATTTACATGCTGCTAAGTGCAAAGGGTGCAGATACAGCCGCAAATTCTTGCTCTCCTCAGGGTCGAGCTCTTCTCCGCTTCCATCCAGGAGGGCTCTGAGTGACTGGAGTGGGCAGGAAAGTGCACACAGACCCTGCAGGAGATCCTCTGGGCAGGAAAGGGCACACAGACCCTGCCAGGAGAGCCCCTGGGCTGTGTGCCCACCTCTGGGAGGACTCTCCTCATCACCACGAGCACCTGATGTGCTCCAGGTCTCCAGGCTGCCATTTATAAAACCTTCTACACTCCTCTAGAGCTTCTACACTCCTCCACACAAACATTTGTGTGGCTGAGAAGTCTGTGGATTTCTGGAATTGCTGAGTGCTGCTGGTTAAGCAGTCAAACCCCAGGTGAACCAGAGGAAGCAGCCCTGGAAACAGAGCTGTCTGCCTGGAAAAGGAGGAAAATTTCCAGCTCAGCAAAAAACAAACAAACAAACAATCATTTTTTCTCTTCCAAGTGAGCTACCTGCTGTTTCTTAGCTGTTAGTGCTGCCCTGAGTGTGGATCAACATCTGAGAGCTCTGTCTCAGTCTTACTCCTGTCTGGACCTGCAGGCACAGCGACAGCAGCTGCCACTCCAGCTGCAGCCACAGCTGTCCCTGCCAGCAGTGTGTCCTGGGGCTGGCCTGGCTCACATCCCTGCTCTGCCACCCTCCTCACAGCCAGCAGCAGCTCCACGGGCTCAAGGCAGAGAGATTTCCCTACTGGAATAACTCAGGAGTGCCACACCCGTGGCTTTGTGTGCATCCATGGCTCTGGGTCAGAGGGTTTCTCCTATGGAAATCAATGTATCACTTATATGTCCATTTGCATGTGTCCTCTACTGTTGGAGAATAAATCCCCCTGCGCCAGACCCATACCGACCCAGGAGTGCTCAAAATGTGAGGATTGAGTTAGAATCTTCAGAAAATCTAAAATACATAAATCCACACAGGCACGAGGTAGAACTGCAAGTTTGGTTTTAAATAGAGGATTTTTAAGTGCCTTAAAAGCAAGACCCTGTGTTAGTAAGAGACCTAGTACCTAGCTTATAGTTCAATGATATTGCCTTTTGAAAAGTTAGCTAAATTCTAGTCATAATAAATAATGTAGCCTTGCTAGAAATTCCTCAAGAGAACAGATAGAGCTACTCGCAAAAAATTTGTGTAAGAATTTACAAACATTAATGCACATCAATTTT
>VXBB01001325.1:180384-197561 GCA_013399915.1 Illadopsis cleaveri
TTGCTAGAAATTCCTCGAGAGAACAGATAGAACTACTCGCAAAAAATTTGTGTAAGAATTTACAAACATTAATGCACATCAATTTTTGCTTAGGATAGGTCCAACTCATTTGTAGAGAGTTCATGTTTAAGCCTGATTGGCTAAAATTAGAATAAATTTCACTGAGAATATTAGAACAAACATGCTTAGGGAACACAGAATACAGGTGCTGCTGCTAAGATGCCACCACTTCTGCTTGGGACATGGGGACTTTGCTGGCACGAACTGTAACAACTCTACCTTCATGAGGCTGCTTTAGCCATGCAATAAAAGACTTTGCTTTTGTGAAAAACAGTTCACTTTTTGTGAATATTTTAAAAGTTTAATAATAATAAAAATAAGACAGTAAGAGACATAAGAAAGCAAAATTACAGACGTGTGGGTGCCTGGCGTTTCCACCCAAGGCACAGCCTGCTAACAAAAGATCTTTCCTTTAAATACTAAAGGTTATTGTATATTCATAAATTTCATACGTGATTTAAACATTCTTTTTGACTTTAAGTGTTTCTGCTTAATTGCAACTTTTCTCCCCCACCATTCTTTCTTGCACATGAATTTTTCGTGGCTCTACGAAGTCGCAAATCTTCTGATAATGGGGGCAATAAATTCTTCCTTTTGGAGTTCTTGGTGTTCTTGCTGTTATCTCTATTCAGGTAGGATGATGCGAAGGATTTCTTAATTGTCTTTCCCATTTCTTGACCTGGTTCAGATGTTACTAGAAAGCATCTTACATCATACAGTTTCTATTTGAATATTATGCTATAGCCTAAAAAAATATTTATTACACTATTATTAAAAAAACTATGTTATTATAGCATAACTTTCTAACATAACACATATAGTATTCATTTTAATAATTGCAAAAAGCCAATCATATAAATGTATTTATAACACTTTTACAACTACCCATTGCCTTTGTCTTCAATGAAGATGCCCCAGAAACTTGACACTCCAACAAATTATAGCCAGGTAAAAGGAAAGCACCAAGAAGTTTCCACTCTTCTCAACTGATTTAAACTCAATTTTCTGAAGCAAGAGAAACTGTAGGGAATCAGAGAGTGAAAATTTTTCAAGAAACCGTGGAAATTTCCTACTCTGGAGTAATTTATAAAAGCACAAAAACATGTCTGGAGAAGAAATATGGCACTTCTCTGGAACAAGAAGGATGCTGAAAAAAAACCTGTCTTGTGGTTCGCATGCTGAACATTTATCTTAATATCTTGTTCCAAGTGTCAAAGCATTTCATTACAGAAAAAACAAGAGATTCTAATCTAAAAAAATGAGATGACTCAATTGCTCAAAAGCAGCTTCTCTAAATTATTTTAAAATAATCTATTTTAAAGACAAGCTGAGCCATCTAATACTTCTGTATTCTCAAAAAAAACCCCCCAAACCCCAACACTATTAATTTAAAAGTTTAAAGGCACAGACAGAAAACAAACAGAAAAATACCAAAAAACATATTTTAAAATTGAATTCTGATGGAAATATTGAAAATATTTATTTGCATTCTGATGTAGAATAAATGCAAATACAAAGATGAGGAAATTTCTCACAAGACTGAAACACTATGGTTTTTAACCACCTTCCTGATCTCCCTGCAGGCCAGGCACTGTGCTAAGTGCAAAGTTTTCTTTGCTCTGCAAACTGGAATGTCTGGCCAGGGTTTCCATAGGGAATGGAGAGTTTACACATCAGCTCCAGGGGAACTTGATGGTCCCAAGGAAAATTTTAGTGGCCAGCACTGCAATGGATCTAAACACAGCAAAATTGGGCAAAGAAATACATTAAAAATTAATAAACCCTAAATCTCCTTGGAACCTCCCTCACTGAGTTAATGAAATACTTCTCATACTAAAGTAATAAAAGCAGCAAATTTGAAAAAAAAAGCAAAAAGCCAAATGGTGAAAACTCAGAAGAATAAAGAACAGCAATTTCCCCACCAGCACAAGGAGGGCAGAACACTGAGCCCAGGGTTCTCCCAGCTGGACAGGAGGGATGTACTCAGATGCTGAAATCCCTGGTCAACTGTGCAAAATTTGGCTCCAGGAGTCCAAATTCTTTGTAAAACGTAAAACAGGCCAACAGTACTAGTTTGAGTCTACTGGAAACTATCAAAAGAGGCTTTATAGGTTTAATGTCCAGGTGTTCAGTAATGCATAATTGCTGTGATAGATTGGAGAATAAAATAAGAAAATATCAGCATAAAGGAGTAGGTTGGTGAGCAAGTTGGCTGTTATTTAAGCAACCAATTCCAGTGCACTTTAGTCCCCATTAACCAGGGGCACCCCCTCTTGTTCCATCTTTCCCTCTGTTTTTTATCCACTTTAAAGTTCAGAATATTAACTCCTTGAAATCACTGAGCTATGGTAACAACCCCAGAGACGTAGATGTAATATTGAGAGCATAAGCACAGCTCTTCTCTCCCTCACAGAGCCCAATTTAACACAATTTTCTGGGGAGATGTGAACACTTTGCTAACTGTCATTGTCTGTGACTGCAGAACTTCTCTTACAAGGACATAAAACTTTTAAGGGGGAGGGAGAGACAATAGCAGAGGTATTAACTAAACTAGGAGGCACAAGTTTATCTCCCACTGCAAGAGAGAAAACACATAATTTTAAAAAATAACAAAAAATAACCCAATTGGATTTTTCAAACCTTCAGTGGTGAACAAGCAAGTGCACAAGTCTGGTGAATTTTACTCCTTCCTGGCATGGTGGAGGAAGAAAGTATCCTATGCTTTCTAAAATAGAAATGCCAGCAAGAGCTGAAAATTAGAGGTTAAAAAAATTAGAGGTTAAAAAAATCCCCACAGAAAAAAAAAGGGTACGTATTGTTAAAAATGTGGTAATTAAACAGGGAAATAGGCCATCAAGAGATATGATGAATTAACTTTGGGTTTAGAAGTTCCTTTGGAAGAATCTATTATGAGGCCCTAAGCCTGATACAAGAACACGTTCTGATAAAGATCTCATCAGTCCTGTGTAATGGCCCTTCTTGCCCCCCACTACTAAATTCCTCAGGGAACTCAGGATGGCTGTTCAGACTCTCTTTAATCCTCTTAAATAGATTAACAAGGCAGAATATTCTGCTCAAATCACAGCTCATAGATCCATTTAGCCTGCCCATACAGTTGGTACATATGAGTAAGATTTCACCCTGATGAATAACAGAGTTGTCAGGATTGGTGTGTTCATAACCTTAAAACTGAGGGCAGAACACTCCAATGTCTCAGGATTGAGAGCTTGCCAGTCAAGGGGAAAAAAAAAAAATCTGCTCATATGTTTCTTCCCACAGCAATTGATCCCGGTATGCAGAGCACTTTATCTTCTATCTTTTGCCATATAGAATTAATCAACCCCAGTGAGCAGAATTTTGCTCTCTACACTCATATCCACCATCAAACATTAGGACTTTAAGCTTCCCTTCTGATTTTAGCAATTGCAGCCTGTTTCAATGCAAATGGTAAGTACTGCTGTTAAATCACACACTACTTTGTGGGTACATTATACAACCTTATATCTATTTTCCATTTTAGTGACAGCCTGCATAGCAGTTTGGGGAAGGCATTTGAAGCCCATAAATCCATTGCATTATTCCCCTACATTCCCACCGATGTTTTATGTGCCTGTCTTTATAAAACAGCCCCTTCTGCCTCTCCACACCCCTCCTGCAGCCCCTCCCATCTGGGGATGATTTGGAGTTGACAGGTAGCTGCAGTACCTCTCTCTATATATAAAATAGGGGTTTTCTCCCCTTTTTCACTCAGCAATGCCTCAAGACTAAAACAATCTCTTGCTATGGACAAGAGAGGAGGCAGGACAAGGAAGATGACACAGCCACTCTATGCATGAGTGTGCCAAGGTCAGGAGCAGGCTCTGCAGGGACACCCTCACTGATGTCTGTCCCTCTACTGAGCCAGAAGAAAAACCAGCTTTTCCTGACTTCTTGCTGCTTTTTGATCTCACTCCTGCCTTGTGAAGCAAGACCTGGCATCGAGACCCTTTTTTATCCCTCGGTTCTTGTCACACCATGCTGCACACAGGGCACGGGGAGGTGGCCTGCACTGGGAATAAGGATCCCAGTGACTGTCACAGATGTCAGCTCCTCCAGCACTGCTCAGCAAGCAGGAGAGGAGGAGGCAGCCTGCCCATCTGACCTGAAAATCTGTTGTCTGGAGTCCTTTCCCACACCAGGGCAGGGCCCAGCTTGCCCTGCCCTGTGGCACTGTGTCCTGCCACCATGTCCTGCCTGTCCCATTGCTGACTGCCCTGCTCAGCTGATGGAAAAGCCTGGGACCAAACACACTGAAACAAAGCTGCTGGCATCCTAGAAAATTAAAGCTGTAAACCAGTCCCAGCTTTAATTCCTGCCTTTTTTTTTTTTTTAAAGTGGAGCTTTCTGGAGAGGGACTTCTCACAAGGGAGTGTAGTGATAGGACAAGTGGGAATGACTTAGATTTGATATTGTGAAGAAGTCCTCATGGAGAGGCACTGGCACTGGCCCTGAGAGTTTGTGGACACACCATCCCTGGATGTGTGTAAGTGCAAAGTTGGACAGGGCTGGGAGCAACCTGGTCTAGTGGAAGGTGTCCCTGCCCATGGCAGAGGGGTAGAATGAGATGAGCTTTAAGCCCTCTTCCAACCCAAACCATTATGGGGTTCTGTAATTCTCATTTTGAAAACCACTTTGGTCCCAATTGCATAATCCTCTCTGGAGCTAGAGTCACTTCTGTTTACTCAGATGACACAAGGCAGACTCAGCTGTGAACAAGCCTGACTTAGTGGTATTTAAACCCTCTTTAGAGCAGCTTTAGAAATGCTCAGCGTTCAGCTGCCAGGAGCCCAGCTCCAGTGCACTCACATCCACCACAGAGTGGAGCAGCTCTGTGAGTGCCAGGCTGTGCTCCTGCCCAGCACCTGCAGCCACCAGGAGCTTTCCCCTGTGCTTTGCCACACCACTTGCTGCAAATTCATAATGGGGTTGGCATGAGACTTCACAAATAGATGAGGAAGAATTTTTTCACAGGCAAAGTGTGATTTTCCAGGGCTGAAAAACACTCTGCAATTTGTAAGAGTGCAGAGATAAGGGAGTCAGGTATCAGCAGAGAGCTGGATGTGTTTCACAGGGTTCAGCACTGCAGATGGAGGGGAGGGAAAACCAACTGCAAGGCTTCATGATTGAAAACACCTCAGGAAACAATAGGCTATTTAGTTTTAAATCTTGCCTTACATATTCCACTCCATGCTCTAATAAAGCCTACAGGAAAACTTCATTTTTCCCCGTATCCCAAAAATAAACACAAATCAACTGGTGCATTCAAGTCTGACAGAAATATCCTTGAACTCAAAGTTATACAAACATAACCATTCATTTCCCTAGCTGCTGCCTCAGGGAAGCAGTGTTCCTCCAGCCAGGTGTTAAAATGCCACGTGCAATGTGAGTTAACCATGAAAAGGACTTTTATCACAGAATGGTTTGGCTTGGAAGGGACCTTAAACATCATCTTGTTCTAAGTCCACTGCCATGGGCTGGGTCACCTTCCACTAGACCAGGTTTTTATGATGGAAGAAAACCACCTGTAGCTGGAAATGTTTTATTTTGTATTCAGCATGTGCAGAGGGTGCACAAAGTGAAGACATTCTACTGAACATCTCACTCACCATCATTTTGAGCACCACAGACCTTCCAGAAATTTCATCGCGCTTCTCCATAATTCTTAACACAAATGGATTTATTCTCACACAGTCAGCACTGAGTTCCCAAAACACATCTTTCTGAACCTGAGCTTGTATCGTTCATAAGATACCCAACATCAAAAGCAGCTTCAGATTCCAGTGGAAAGAACAACAAGAAACAGCCATTCCCAATCACACCCTTCCCTTCCTGCTCACTTGAAACTTGACAACAAGATCCATCAGGTGCTTTTAAAATTATCTATTTCTTACACAGATGATCCCAGCACCACCAGCAGCTCTTTCCCAGTCACTGCTCTCCAGGCTGAGCCATGAAAGTTTAATTGCCCCCTCTCCTGCAGTGACAGCTCTGAGCACCAGGGCTCAAGCTGGATATTAGCACTTCTGAATTCAAACCTGGCAAGCCAACACCTTCCCCAGCCTGAAACTCATTGGAGAATGAAAATCAGCTCTTTTCTCCCCCACAGCCCCTTGCTCAGGGTCACTTTCAGGACCACACTGCCACAGTAAAACACCAACCACCGCATGGACACCTGATGCCATATGGAGTAAATTACAGAATCACTGCCTGCTGAATCTAAGAGCAAAGAGCAGGTACAGGTCTCAGAGCCCAGACTTTGGTTGCACTGCTTTTTCTGCAGAAATCCTTACTTTCAGACATTAATCCTACATTTAATCTTGGCAAACCCGCAGTTTCAGCGGGCGATTAAAGACCATTTGCTTTCCAAAGGTGAGATATAATTGTGCCTCTGTATCATTTTAAGTAGCTACAAAGATTCTCCTCCTGCAACTGAGATTCCACTCCAGATTCCCAGCCACATGGAGACTGGCACAGTCCCCATCCCTGTTTACAGCATGACTGGTAGCACTTGCTACTTCCAGTTCTGAGGCTGGTATCAAGCAGGGTGTAAGTCATAAACAACCAGGGCCCAGAATGTGGGCTCTACATTTGATTTCAAATTCAAAGCTGAGAGAGTCAGAGGTGGAGGACTCAGATCTGTGTTTTGCATCAAAACATGTTAATATTTTGTCTAGCTCACCTCCATCTTCACATTCCAGCACACGCCTCACTTGGGTGTGAAAGATAAGGCAAGAAGAACATAAGGAATCCTTTCTTTTCCACATATATTATCAGAGCTGCTTGTTTTCTTGAAGGGAACAGGAGAGAAGTGTGATCCCCCTACAACACCCCATGGACTGTTAAATGTAAGGAATGTAATAGTAGAGACTCAATTCAAAGAATCACAGAATGGTTTGGGTTGGAAGGGACCTTGAAATAAATCCAGTGCCACCCCCTGCCATGGGCAGGGACACCTTCCACTGTCCCAGGCTGCTCTAAGCCCCATCCAACCTGGCCTTGGACACTGCCAGGGATCCAGGGGCAGCCACAGCTTCTCTCAGTTACCAGCTCCAGCATTGCACCAGGCTTCTAGTAAAGAATTTCTTCCTAATATCTAATCTAAATCTCTACCCTCTTTCAGTTCAAAACCATTTTCCCTTGTCCAATCACTCCATGCCTTCACAAAGCCTCTCTCTAACTCTCTTAGAACCCTTTGGGCAATGGAAAGTGCTCCAAGGACTCCTCAGAGCCTTTTCTCCTGCAGGTTGACCCCTGGAGGAGCTTTAGGGTCCTTTCCAATCCAAATCATTCTAGGATTCCATGAACATTACTGCCTCTGTCACAGACCGAAGGTGATTAACACCAAAGCAAAAGCAGCAGAGTGGTCAAGTCACAGCTTTAACCCCAAACCATGTGGAAAGTCTTACAAAAGTATCAATATTCTTAAGGCACAAGAACCATAGGAAGCCTGGCTGCACACCTGGCTACATCTGCAAGGGATAGAGCCAAGGAGGGGCACCCAGCACAGGAACACCAGCTGGAGGCACTAAGCCAATATTCCAAGCCCAGTAAACCCCTCAAACACACATTTAGCCTCCTTTTCTGCCAAGGGGATCTGAAGTGCATCTCTACATTCTGATCTCAAAAGCAGAGGATAAGTGAAGCGAGCCCAGAGCTCTGGTCTTATCCCAAGATCAACCTGTGATCACTCACACAAAAAAATTAAAAATTCTTCTTCAATGGAGGAAACACAGAGCACTAAGGATGAGAACTCACTTGTAAATCAGTTCTGACACCTATTAAAACAAAATTTACTTTTCTATGTTGATTTTTTGTCCTTTTTTTTTGGCCTCTATCTTAAAATTTTCAGCCTTAGAGCAGAACTGAAAGCATCTCAAACCTCAAGTATCCATGAATAATAAGTAAGAGTGATCACACTTTACTAATCACAAAATAATTTGCCTATACCTCACCATGTTCTTTGCACACTGAGTTTGCCACACCAGAAAAAGCATCACAAGAGCAGGTACAACTGTTTTTTGACATTGTGTGTTAAAACAATGACTCTGCCTGCACTTCTTACAGTTGCCTCTCAAGCTACACCACCAAGTTTTCGAAACTTGGGATTTTTTTTCACCAGAAAGAAAAAAAAAAAAGCCTGAATGGAGTAAGTGTGGGATGAAAATAGGCTGTGCAATTTCCCAACCCATTTTCCATATCTTTAAATTAATACATAGTTTGGGTGCTTGCAAAGATTTTGGAAACTGCTGCAAGTCTATATCAGCCCTCCAAAACAGAATGGAAGCCAAACCAGCACCCCCCCTTACTACACACCTGCCATAAATAAAGACGGCAAGAAATTCCTCCTGAAGCCAATGTAAAAACCTTGTCTTAATGCCCTAAGTAATAGCAAATAAATCCACCTGAACTGCTTCAGCCAGCAGGGAAAAAAAAAAAGAGCCAAGTTGCTTCTGCAACATTCTAGCAGAAAAAATGGTCAGCTTTGAGCTAGATAACAGTGAAGAAAATAAATGTTTATATGCAAAATATTTGCTTGGAATTTAGTGCTTAAGAAGCTGTCTTGTGCATTAGTATTTTCAGCAGGATGGAACATGTTTTCCTGCTCCCCAAAGGTAGATAAGGTTGAAGTTCTTGTGAATATTGCCCAGCCTATGATGGAGGTGGGCTTTGCAGAGTTCTCTGCTGGCCCCATCTTGCTGTGACAGTGGGATAAAAGGGGAAGGACCCAGGTCCAGCCATGGATCCACTTCTCCATCTGGGGAATCGGAGATAGAGTTCCCCAAAACCCCATTTCAGAGCAGGACAGAATCTGAACCTGAGGGGTAAGCAACCAACTGCCCCACTCCCAAAAATCTCTTCTGGAACTTTCTACATCTCAACATGTTCAATGAGCTAAAACTTAAAGGATTCATTCGAAAAAGCCATTTAACTCCCCTGAACTCCTCATATAACATACTCCTTCTTCCCACCTTTGCTGGAAAGTTTCTGCTCCTTCCCTCTGTCAGGGGCACATGGCTTAACACTGACATTTTGCTTTCCCCTTTGTTGCAGCAGTCCTCTTGTTAGAGGGTAGAAATGAGCCTAGACAGAGACTTCTTGTTTATCACAGCATGAGATGGGTCCCAGTTTATTCCTCTTTACAGCTCAGCCATCCTGACTCCAACTATTCACTGACTCTGTGTGCTGGTTTAGCACAAATGGTGAAGTGCAATAGGTGAATTCCTTTAAATTGACAACCAAAACAGACAATTGCATGTAGGGATCCACCTCTGAGAAACACACAGCCTTAAAAGTTGGAAGGAAAGCTGGGGTCGCTCTCTTCCTTCCAGCTTCACAGGAGGTAAGGCAGTCCAGGCTCTCTCTCCTTTGGAGGGGGGGCTGGGNGGTTGGCAAATGTGAAACCACCACACTTTGGTTGCAGCAAGCTCCTGCTGTACATTTCCCTTGCAGCCTCTGACTGCTGGTTATTTCCTGCTGAACGCTGACTGCAGGGATTGGTTTACAGACTGTGACTACAGGCTTTTACCTGGCTAGACTGTGACTGCAGGTTCTAACAACGGGCTCTGACTGCACACCCAGACTGACCTCACAGCAGTGATTCTCTCTCCCCAGGAACCTGCTTCATGATTTTCTGCTTCATGATTTTCTCCTTCATGCTCCTCAAGGTTCCTCTTCCATGATAATCCTCCCCTCAGCAGCTCACCCCTTCTTTTATCTCACTCATCCTTATTGGATACAGCTGTGACTCATTGGGGTGAGGCTGTATTGGGTAATTAACACAGCTGTTACTTATGAGGGGTGAGGTCACTTGTATTCCCTTCTCCTACACCTCTCTAACAAAAGCACATCATCAAAAAGAACAAATCCTGTGCCTGACATTACAGAGCCTTTAAAAGTCTTCCCAGTGCTCACATCCAGAGGCTTTTCATTTGTGCACTGACTGCAACTTCTGCTAAATAAACTCACTGCTGCTGGTTCCCTCTTGAATAAATCCTGGACCTGATTTTCTAATGTCCTGGCGATAATCCAAAGTCAGAAGACATCTGGAAATCCTCCATCACTTTGGAAAAACAACATCCTTCGTTCCTCAGGACAGAATTGCCTTGGAGTAAATACATGGGATGTAGCTTTTGCAGACACATTAGGTACCACATGAATAAAATCCCATTACTATTGTAGAAGAAGTCGTCTCCAATCAGGTTTGCTGCAGCAAGTTTCCTGCTTTATTTACCTGAACTGCTTTTTCCCAGAAGCAAGAAGCTGTAAAATCCACAGTTTATAAAGAAAGTTAAAAATTCCTACCAAAACAAATGTTTCTTTTTTTTTTAAAGTGCCTTCCCACACAAAGGTGTCTCTGAGCTATCCATTAGCTCCAAGTGAGCTACATCTCATTGAACAACTAAATACTCCTTGTAGAGGGAGAAAACACACAGCAAGTGCAGAAAATGTGCTCCAAAGTCACCGAGACAATGCTTCTCCCCAGCTCATCACAGTGCTCCAGGATCACTGGGTGCATCTGGCCTGGGCACAGGATACTGGAAAGGACTGGCCAGACAGCGTTGTTCAAAGGATAAGACATAAAAATCCAATGCCTACAAACCTCTTGCCCACTAAAAAAAGAGGCTGGAGGGGGAAAAATAGACCATGACCCAGCTCTTTGTGTGCTGTTCTGTATAAATACCTCTTCATTTCCTAAAATCCAGCTGTCTTCAAATAAAACTGCTGGTCCACAGGGTGGGAGACGTGTCCAAATGGGCAACCCCAGGAACCACATCAGTGAAGCCTCACACAGCACTCAGAGCAGAGGCTGATTCATTTTGTTCACACAAGGACAAACTAAAGCCAGCTCCAGACCTTTCTCCCCATGCTACATTGATTTTTGTATTTTACTCAATTTGAGAAAACATGGGCATTCACTCAAACACTGACTAGCACAAAAATAACTGTATTATGTGCATTACGGTCCATTTTACATTGTAAGGTTTATTTCAGCTGTGTTATTTTGTTTTCTGAAGGCACAGTGTGGAGACCTTGTGAATGAAAAGTGAACTGTTAAGATCTTTAGATACCTCTCAACTCCAATTCTGATTTTATGGTGCTGTAATCAACTTCCAATCCACACAAAAACATTTCAATCACACTTTAAAAATGTTTTGCAAAACTCTTGGCATAATGCACTTGCTGTACTTCATTACACTTGCCTGCTCTCGAGTTCCAAATAGGAGTGAAAAAAGATACTTTGCTGTTCCCTTTTTTAATAGCCTATTGGATTTTCCTACTACTTCATCTGTAGGAATATCATCAACCACGAATTGTGTTTATTGGATAATCCATTAATTGCTTCAACCTCCTTTTTTTGTTCCCCACAATAACAGCAATATTCTGAGCACTCTTCACTCCACCCTTGTGATGCTCCAAAGATACTTTGCTTTAGGAATTGCTTAAGGTGGCTTTAAAAGTCTTCACAGCTCAGAGTCTCAAAGGACGAATTTAAAAATAATCCAGTTTATTTTTCCAACTCCCCTTTTAGGATAATCTCACTCTGCTGCTTCTTCCCTTTCACTAATGAGATGTAAAATCAGATAAGTCTGACTAGCTCCACCTCTGCTTTATAAATAAGGAGAAAAACCTCCACAAAGAATGTAGGGAAAAACCTCCATAAAGGAATGTACAGGAAAACCTCCATAAGGAATGCATAAGAAAACCTCCATAAGGAATGTACAGGAAAACCTCCATAAATAATGTACAGGAAAACCTCCATAAAGGAATGTACAGGAAAACCTCCATAAAGAATGTAGAGAAAAACCTCCATAAAGATTGTACTTCAACTCTTAGGAGACTCTTTTGGGGTCCTCCCCCTTGGCAAGGGTGTCCCCAGGAGCACACATGGGATCTGCTCTAGGTCTGTGCTGCTTGGTGTAGTTCTGCATTCCCTGCTTTCCCCATAACTCCAGAAGTGTTTGGAGAGGGCAGAAGGGGAAGACAGCAGCTTGGCTCCTCAGTGCCACTGTCACCTCATGCCAAGGAGAGCCACAGTGCAAACACTTCTGCTGGGCCAGGGTCTGGACAGGGAGCTGGGGCAGAGCTGCGGTGCCTGGATGAGCAGCCAGAGGAAGCCCCGGGCTGTTAACACGTCCTGGTGAGGAGGTGACCAAGGTTAATTGCTGCAGATGCAGACTTGGGCTTCCCATGCTGGGAATTGCAGAATAAAACTCAGCCTGAATGGCCAGGACACTTCTCAAACTGTACTTCATTAGGTTTCAATTATAAAGCACAATTAGAGCAGCAACAAGGAATGGTGGATATTTCGTCCTCTTTAAGGCACTTCTTTGAGGACTCCCTCCCACACTGTCCCATATACCCAGTCACCGTGACCCTGGGCTGTGCTTCCAGCACTGCAGGATGATGGCAGGAGGGCCAGGGGAGGAAAAGGCATGAATGCCCTCAGGCTCTGACTCCAGACTTACAACCCCAGGCAAGAACGTAAAGGACACTTAGTCACAGTGATTCATGCGGCAAATCATTCTAATGCCACATTCTCCTCCATCCACCCAGATCACACTTTTCAAATCCTAACACAGTTTCTTTAATTTTTTTTTTCTGGATGTCTGACACACTGCAGACTATTTTAAAGATGACTGAAAAACAAGCTAGCTGATAGTTAAATCTGCTGTACAGTGGTCTGTACCATCATAAGAAATATTCCAGGGGACGGAAAGTAGTCCAGGGGTTTCCACAGATCAAAGTGGGTAGAGGATATACCAATTCCTGTAGGACTCACAACACAGACTTCAAAAATCTAAATGCCACCACTAGAAAAGGGATGTCTATTTGTGGTCAAGCTTGAGTTGTAATTTCAGCAATAAAAGCTCTTGATCAGTGCAAGCCTTTATTTTCTGATTCTCTCAAGTGATTCATGATTTCAACCTCAAAGCCTTATAGTGGTTCAGCCTCAAAGAACATAAAAATAATTGCTTGTTATTGGACATATCAAAGCTGTGAATAAAGTATTTTGTGCCAGGTTCTTCTAGCCCGATTTCAGGGTTTTACAGACCCTTAAAATGAGTTTTCCAAATCTGGTAAGTCAGTTAAGGTAGCAACAGGCTTCAAATAAAAAGTGTAGAAATATTATGCTTACCCATACCTAAAAGGTAAAATACGTTCAGATGGTTGCTGCCTAAACTTACTCTGAAAAAAAAAAAAAAATCAGGGCATTTTATAGAATGAAAAAGATCCTTTATTGACAATTTGAGCTTGGTACAAAGTATAATTTAAATAGACTTAGCAGCTGCTCCTGGACTTGCTGGAGTATTAGAGCCTTTCACCAACAAGTATTCAGGCTCTGAATAGCAATAACAAGAACACAAATTTGAATGAGACTCAGCTTCAGCTCCCACATCTACAACACAAGGAGGGTGGCATCGAAATGTGGCAAATTAGAGTGCAGACACCTGGTCCTGAAAAGTCATGCAGAAAACTTAGTTTATACTGCTTCGCCTTATTTCTCATCAAAATAATTTGGAGGCTTGAACACAAAACAGATTTGTGAATTCACTAGGGAGCCAGAGAGAGTCATCACACAGTAATGGAAAGGCAGATTTTTTTATTGATTCAAATTAAGGGTAATTTATTGAAAAAAAAAGCCACAATTTGCATGAAAGACGTTGCTGAAAGACGCTGCAGTCTAAGTGTGTTTTGATCTATTTGACTCACACACACAGAGCCTGGTGGGTGCAGAGAGCAGCAGCTCTGCACTCACTGCCTCAGCATCCAGCAAGAGAAAACAAATTGGTCCTGAGCTTTTGCTCTGAGACAGTTCAATCCTTTGGCACTTCAAGTTTCTCCCCTCTTTTACTCTATCACAGCAGTCTGGTCATTCTTATCCTCTCTGACCCTTCCAAGCGAGGAAATCTAATTGTCCTCCGGCCTCAGTAGGTCCCAGGACCCCCAGTCGGTGGATTTTGTCCTTAAAGTGTGAGGAGCCTTTGTTGCACAGCTCTTGGAAACAGAACAAACCAGAACTATTTTAGGGAGATCAGGTTACCACAGGGGACATCTGAGTGTGGGTCTCAGACCTAAAAACATTGGTGTTTTCTACATCACAGCCATTTGCCAAGGGAAGCCTACTGCTCCACGGGGAAGCTGCTCAATTCTTCCAGGTTTGGAAACGTAGATTGAATCTTCACTGATAAAACTGGCCAAACTGTGATATTACAGAAATTGCAGCAGTCTTGGAGCAACTCTGGGGCACATTGTAAGCATTTCCTAAACTAAATGCTTCATCTTCTTTTAATTGCCGGATTCCCTACAGCCAGAGTTACAGGGACAAGCTGCTAATCCCAGGGTTTAACTGGAGTGTGGGTGGGACGGAATGGGCACTGCCCAGGCTGCCCAGGGAATGGGCACAGCCCCGAGGCTGCCAGAGCTCCAGGAGCCTTTGAACAGCTCTGCCAGGGATGCCCAGGGTGGGGTTGTTGGGGTGTCTGTGCAGGGACAGGGGCTGGGCTGGGTGATCCTGTGGGTCCCTCCCAGCACAGGACATTCTGACTGTTTCCTCATCCTCCAGAGCTGTGGCAAGGAATGGGACTCTGGTGTGACCCTGACCCCATCAACCCCACCCGGAGCACTGGATTCCCTTCCCCAGCTCTGGAGACTACCACACTGTTCCTTCTGCAGCTCCTCACTGCAAAGCTTCCATGTTCATGAGGAAATCTGCTGGGAAGAACCAAGTGTAAAACACCAAGAGAGAGACAGAGACATTTCCCTGCCTTCACCAGGCCCCTCGCTGCTGTCCCTGTGTCTCAGCACAGCCGGGTTATCAGCGATGGAATTCATCTCTCTGTGCCACGTTCACACATTATTGATCCCTGCGAGCTAAATTCTCCCAAGGGATTTAAGCCCATTTCCATCTGCGTTGAGCACGCTTGGAATGCTTGGGGAATTGAGAGCAGCGATTTCTCTCCCCCAGCCACAGTGCGGCTCCTTTAGCACATTCCCACATTTGCATTTTCCATTTGCATACGCGCAGTTTAATGCCAGAGCAGCACGTAAACAGGACTGTTAGTTTTATGAAAATCTGACTTTTGGGGGGGAATTGCTTCGTGCAAAACAATAGTAGAGAGCAGGATCCAAAGTAAATCTTATAGTGAAGGGAGAAAAGCCCACTTATTACAAGACCAGGAAAACTGCATGAAATGCTGAGGAGCCTCTTACAAAGGCAAATTATCCCACGGTGTAGATGGCAAAGGGATCATTTACATTCCCAGTTCGTAAAAAGCAGTGATTAATACAGCTAGAGAAAATGTAAAATTTAATGAGTAACTGAAGTGTTCAAACAAACTGCCAGTTTAATAAAGCAGAATGACAGGGCCAAAGTGTTGGGAATAAAATCTCAAGGTTCTGTTAGCAGAGAGGAAATTCATGGATGCAGTGAGGAAAAGAAAAGGTGATTTAACATCAAAGGAAATAATTACTCTTCATCTAAGTAAGAATTAGGATGAACATTTATATTGTCTTTTCTTCTCCTCTGAATATCTCCAAAACTCCTATTTATTTTAGTTTACATACTTAGCTAATTAAAGCTCTAAAATAATATAAATTTTTATGGGCTATTTTTGGAGAAAACCAGCATAACTAAAAGCAGGCCCAGGCACTTTGAATATTACATCAAGGTTCTATTAGTTTTCATGGTGCAATATTTTTTTTTAAAAAACTGCCTCCTGCTGAACTAATTACGATCTTATTTTTAAGCCATTATTTAAAAATTACACATGGCTTGCAGACTTTCATTCTTAATGGCTTGAATTCAGCAATAACCTGCACTGAAGCTGGCAAAGAAAATACTGAACCAACGTCTCAGCTGATGCAAAGGGGCAACCTTCCTGACGTGCTGTTTTTGACCTCTGCAGCTCCAGCCCTGCAAATCCACTTCCTCCTCCAAGTGCTGAGCTGGGTCCAGCCCATCTCCTGTCTCTCCAATGTTGGCCAAACCTGCACTGCTATTTTTTTTACCCCATTTCTCTGAACTGAACCACACAAACCCTATGTGAGCAGCCTGTGATGAAGGGCCAGGGAAGCCCAGGGTGCTGCTGTGCAAGGCTGACAACAACTCTCCACTGAGAGCTTTTCTCTCCTCACAATGTACAGCTGAAAAGTCCATGAAAAAGACAGCTCAGCACACCTCCAGAAGTATTACTTTACTCAGATATTTCTCACACCTGCATCTTCCTTTCCCAATAACATCCACCTATTATGTACAGGCTATGCAATATGGTCACAAATAGATCCATGGAGAGCTGCTACTAATAACTTGCATTTTGCAGCTGTCAAATATTCAGCTGAGAGTGGTAAGACAGATCTACCCAGAGCATTGTAAAAGTCAAGATGCTCTCTGGAAACCTGCCCATCATGGGAACAACTCGACCCTAAAATGTGGAGGGGAACAGACGCAAGACAAGGCAGAACTAAGGGTTCTCCAGGAGCCCTTTTGGAAAGCACCACTTTGCATTCATGCAGTACTGTCATCACAACCTCAGGATCCCTCCTATAATTAGGAGCTCCTCTATGAGGATACTGCCAGGCATTTTCATTGCAGGTATGTTTATCATGTTGGAAGCATGGTACAAAGAGTGCTCTGAGTGGGAAGACAAGTAATGGAAGTACAAGAGCACAAGCCACGCTCTGACACAAAGTCATTATTTCATAGTCTCTGATGTCTGCATGACCTGCTGCTCACAGGACTCATCTGCAGAGAGAGGACTCTTCCCACTCTCACAGCGAGGACTGGCTCAGTTTCAGACACTGGGAGGTTTGGGGGTTGTTTGTTCACCCTTTTTCACTCCCTCGTACAGTTACTTTTGTTTTTACTGTCACATCAGCAAAAATCAATGAACTGAGAACACAGCTGCTAGAAACACTTTGTTACAGAGACACCTGAGTATAACTCAAGGTCCTCCTCACAGCCTCTCCCTTTGCAGTGTCTGTAACACCCAAAAGAGGCTAAGGAAATGGCAGTATTTCCAGGGACAAACCAGGGGGGGGAAAAAAAAAAAAAAAAAAAAAAAAAAAAAAACCGGTTT
>VXBB01001325.1:197615-216413 GCA_013399915.1 Illadopsis cleaveri
AAAAAAAAAAAAAAAAGAAGCCGGTTTTAGTGAAGAGACCCTGAGATTAGTTCAGCTGGTCAGAGCCTGGTGCTAAAACCACCACGGTTGGTGGTTCAACCCCTGTATGGACAATTCACTTAAGAGATGGATTTGGTGATCATTGTGGGTCCCTTGAAACTCAGATTATTCTGTGATTCTGTAAAACTGATAATCAAACTCCAAGTCTGTTGTTATTAGATGAGTCTACCACCATCATATTTAGAACTTGGGTGTAAGTGCACCCACAAATTCAACAGCCCAGGCAGTTCTTGCAGTGTGTGTGTCCTGTATGAAAGGGATGACCCCAGACATCTCTCTAGAAGTCCAACTCAAGTCAGATTTACATCGATGTCTGCAAAGAGATTTGGCTTCTTGAGCTACGAAACTTATCTAGTCACCACTTCAACTTCCAAGTTCTGAAAAGAAGGCAGGAACCCACAATCTCTTCTATGGTCATCTCTTGTGCCTCCCTCAAATGTGTGACATTGGCTCCTGAACACAGTAGGTTCTTGGCAGTGACATTAATTTTAATTTAATATCACAAGACTGCATTGATGTTTAGCAAGAGTCCCAATTCACTAAAGCATATTTCACTCTAGGGACTTGGGCATGAAAAGGAAAAGCTGCTGAACAGAAGGCAACATATCTTCCTCTACATTTATATCCAGAGACATGTCTGCCTGCAATGGCAAGTAGGAAAAACAAGTGTCACCTCAGAGAAGAGCTCTGTCACCTCATCTGTTACCTCCCTCAGAAACACAATGGCTCTCTGAGGGGCAGACAAGGCTGAATGGGTTGTACCAGATTGTTTTCAGCTGCAGGCAAATTTATAATCACTAATTTATATGCAGAAATATTTATAAACAGTAAATTTAGAGACTGTCATATTGGTAAAAGCTGCACAAGACATGTCACAGAGTGTTCTGCCCAAATCCTGCATCCCTTCAGGTGAGAACAGGATGCAGAGGAAGGTGGTCCTCCCATAAATTATTATCCTTTATCAGTATGAACTCTCAGAAACATCACCAGTAGGAGCCACCACATCTTCTGAAGGCAAGTAAATGAAAAAAAAAAGCATCTCTCATCTTCTGAAACACCACCTTTTCCAACAGTTGCTATGAAAACTAATTCAAAGCTGTCCATTGCTATTGCTGTTATTTGATTTCCCTCTGTTCACTTGGGGAGAGGGTAAGAGACATGCACATGATGCCAACACCTGGGTGCTCAGGGGCTGCATTTTGCTGGGAAAACTCATGGCAAGCAGGGATCCTAAAGGGATCAGTGTCATCCAGCAGGAACGCTTCACTCCCCAAGAGCTGCCCTCGGTTTTCTCATCCACACTGACACAGCTCAGAAGTTCAGAAAAGACCTGTAATAGGCTGCAGAGGACTCTGAGATCTCCTGACCAGATGGCAGTGCTGCCAATCTCATCCAGCCTGTTCAGCACAGGAATACAGAGATCAGCAAACTCAAATCACGATCTCTCACCCACCTGCACACAGACTGGCAGGAGTGTCAAATCACTGCTGTCCAGGTCTGTACAATAAATGCTACTATTAGTACAAAGAGGTGGCTTTCTCCAAAAAGCAGATGCTATCACTCCTCAAAGACCCACTACTGTGCACAGCAACAACTGGAGAGTTATTTGTGTGCTTATCTAATTTCAGACAACACTGAAACACCAATGTGGAACTGCAAACAAAACAGATGCACGTTCAGCCTCAGCAGGTTTCGAATCGTCTACCATAACTCTGTTAGGTTTATCTCATGATTAATTGATTAATCACAGGCAAGACTTCCAGGAGCAGTGTGTGCCCTCAGCACATCATTAAGGATTATGTTCACAGATACTCTGTTTAGACAGCACTGTGTTAAATCCCAGCAAATAACTTGGTCACCGAGATGTGCGTGGAGCCCGTGAGGAGGGAAGCTGCTAAAACAATTATGTAGTGATGTGAAAAATCAGTGGGTAAACTACACATCTTGATTCTTCCAGGGCATGAATGCTTCACTAGGGCTTCCTCTTCGTCTGATTTTTAGGGAACAAAAGAGCCACTGCTACCATGTTTCCCTATTAGAAATGTCAGATACACTGACACAGTTTTTCTCTCACACCGCTGAGGAGTTCAGGGTAAAGGAAAACACCGAGATCTCCATGCAGCAGGCAGAACTGCAGCTCATCGATTGCCATCCTTCCCTTGACAACTCGTAGTAAACCACTGTAGCTGCAGGGAATTTCTCGTGGTCCAGAAAAGCTGTTCCAAAGTCCCACAAAGTCCACGATCTTTATTTAAAGCTGTCAGCAAAGCAGCCAGAAATAGATGTCCCTCTGCTGCCGCGGCTGGGATTACACAAACTAGTAGCAGGTAACAAGGGATTTCCTCAAAAGTCTTTCACAAGCAGCTTTCTTGGCACTTATTACCATGACAGAGGGAAAGGAGGGTCTAAGAAACTGAGCTGACAGCATGGCAGACCTTTGCCTCAGGCAAAGCAGAACGAATTCCCCGGGTTCCCAAGTCACTGGAATTTATAGCCCAGGGCTGTGTCTCATTACTCCTGCCCAAGCCAAGGTTGCTGCAATCTCAGTGTCACTCCAGCACAGATTTGTCTCCTGCTGGCAGCTCCTCTGAAAGCTGAAGCCATGGGTTTATCTAGCTGGAAACTTGTTCTGTGCTGTAGAGAGAGGTTTGGAAAGAAGAAAGAACGTTTCTGGAATGAGGGGCATTACAAGACAGATTTTATAAAATATAATGAGAGAGAAAGATTAGAGTGTGAGGGAAAGGACTGAGTTGCATCCACCAAGCAGCAGTGATTGCTCAGCAGCAACATGGATGAGTTCACAAAGTTCACCCGTAATAAGGATGTTGGATTGGTGAGGATGTAGCTTTTGTCTGGATAACCTGAATAATTTCTAATTTGTCTGTGGCCTAAATAAGAAAATGGCAAGTTAATAATGCTGTATATGCATTTTTTCCTCTTTAAATTTAGTGCAAGTTCAACACAGTCACAGAGACGAAGTTAAATAGCTCAGAAAAACCTTTTGGCTCAGTGGAAAAAGGAACTTATCAAGCACTAAAAGGAAAAATATTCTAGACAGTAACATGCAGGAGTTCTCCATGCATGACTTGTGTTTGGATTTCTCTTCTCCAGTGGACAAACGAATAATGATTGGGCAGGCACAAGGTCCTTGTGCTCTGTGCAAAAGAAAATAAAACAAATAAACCCCAACATTTCCCATTGCTCTGCTGCCAGGACTGCAGCCATGGGAAGGGCTGGACCATCACTCTCACATGGGACCTGGCCTGGGCAGGGGCTCCTGGAGGAGGAAAACCTTGAGCTTCCCCTGCAGTTTGGGGAACCACCAAAAAAACCCCACCTGACCCTTGAAAAGCACCAAGGTGTGAGCCTTAGGGAAAATCACTCACTCCAAAAGACAACATAAATCTGGACAGAAGCACCTTTTGCTGTTTCAGCAGGGAGAAGTTGTTTTGTTTTACTATTAGATATTTTTTAGCTTGTGTCCTCTCTCCAAGATATGGGCCTCGTGGAAGCATTTTAAGGATGACAGCCTTGTTTTCTTGATTCTTTCCTGTGAACTTTAGCGTTGGCCCATTAAAGCCCAGGGCTTGATGAAACATTTCCATCAGCAGAAGGGTTTCAGACCTGAAATTCAGAGTGACCCTGAACCAGGAACATTTCAATGCAAAAAACAAAACTGGTAGACATGTTAAATCTCCCAGGGACAAGACTCAGGTGTAAGAAAGGGTTCCTAAAATTTTCACTGCTGAGCTGATTTTGGATTTGTTTTGGAATGAAGTTTCACTAATGTTGAAAGACCAAAATATTCCTGAAATGAGAGAGTTTGAAATGGAAATTAAATTCTGTCAAGACACGACCAGACCTTCCTTGCAAGTGTCTGAAAAAGATTATCCTTCATTGCTTCAGGACTGTGTCTTCACAGCATCTTCTTTTTTCCAGCTCCATAAGAGGGGGGAGAGGAGCTCCATCCAAGAGGACACCACATTTACAGGACACTGCTCCTTCCTGTCACACTGCAGCTCCTGCAGCTCTTTGGTCACCACCTGGTCCTCACTACTGCTGGCTTTGTCATTCATCCAAGTTCTCATTGGATGACTGGGAGAACAAAACAGGGTTGGCTGACGCTGCCACGCTCTCAAATCCTGATTTCAAGGTGATTTGTGCTCCTTCCCTCCGTGGTTTGCAGGGATGGGAGGGGAAGCCAGAATCTCTTTTTGTGCTTGGAGCCAAACAAGGAATTAACTCGCCCAGCAGAGTGTGTGCTCTGGAGTGTAGGAACGTCAGGGGGACAATCCATTTCATGGTTCCATGAAGCTGATTGAAACACGATTACACAGCAAGCCAGGGGCTCCTCTCCTCTGAGACTCCCCAGCCACCTGTGCTTCTCAGGAACAATTATTACTACAGGTGACTTCAGATTGCAGCTGGGTTGGACTTAGGTTCAATCTTATCAGGGAGTTTCAGACATTTTGGGCTAGGAGACTAAAGTTAATTGCACCAAGTATGGCACAAAGGGAGTAATTTGAAGGAAGTTATCTTCCAGTGACAGGGAAGAGTTGGTGAACAGGTTAGTGAACGATCCTGATCCCTCTCCAGTGCTGGAAAAGTAAAGAACTGAAGAATGTATTTTATGATCAGATGAATGGGGACATTTTCCATCTTAAAACTCACTTTAAGTCTGGCAATTATTGCACTTACATCCTTCCCCAGCCCACTTAATTTCATCCAGGATATAGGAGGAAGCAAAGGCCTTTCGTTTTTCCATTCTTGTGCTACTTCTTTTGGGATAAAGTTAAGGCAGAGTTAATCAGCATTTGCAAGCTAAATATTTAAGGCTGGCAACACGTGAAAGACTAACAGCCCTGCAGAATAAAGTCCTTTAATTGAGTCACAGCACAAGCACAGCATGGCTGGTAGGAGCATAAAAAGCCAGAGCGCAGCTATTCATTAGGAATGAATATGGAAGTTAACCCAGAGAGACCCGGGGAATAAAAGAAGCCCATTTGCTCCCTGGCCTTTTTACTGAGAGCCACGTAAACACCGGGGCAATTAAACCTGAATACAAACACAGGCAGCACAGCCAGGGCAGGACAGAACACGGTCCTGCACCCAGTCCTGGCCAAGACCAGGGACAGCAAGGCTGAGGAGTCTCCTCTGCTCTCCTTTTGCACAGACTCTTCCTGTTCACATTTCCTTGGGACGTTATGGCCTTTTGTTTTTTATAAACAAAGCCAAGTTCAATGTCTGTGGGAAAAGGAGGAAGAATGGACTAGGTAGCAAAGCAATTGGGAGTGCCTCAGTAATGTATTCAGGCCGTTAAGGATTTCATTAGGTTTACTAAAAGGTCATTAACGATAAAATATCTTCTTTTATTTTACCTACTTTCTAAACATTACAGTCTATTCTGCCATTCAAGCTTGCACCCCACTGACATTAATTAGCAGGCTATATATTAAGAAGAGCTTTTAATGAGCTGTTATTTCACATGATTTTATTGGAGAGCCTCATTGTTCAGCTTTATAGCAGAAAATGACAACTATAGAAATTGCTTTGATAGGACTGCAGCACTGAGGCAGTTATTCAATCTCCAAGCTTGTTCCTCAATTATTCCTTGATGCTGAAAGCTTTGCCTAAACCCCCTCACTGTGGTTTGCCACGATACACTGGGTGTAGGGAAAGCTGTGGGCAAGGAACAGCCCCCCAGAGACCAGAGTGCAGTGTGAGCAGCATCACACACAGCTGCTGGCTCTGCTGCACAGCAGAAAGCAGCAGCAGCAGCAAAGCCCACGTGTGTACAAAATGGTTTGGACACGTTTATAGATCAAACATCAGTCTTAGCTCTTATTGTAGCTGACAATTGTGTGACAGTGTAGTTTCAGTCACTTGAATCTTAAGCTATGCATTTGCACTTATTCTCCAAGTCAAGTGTCTGCCTCACAGAATGGTTTGGGTTGGAAGGGACCTTAAAGATCATCCCAGTTCAACCCCCTGCCACCTTCCACTAGGCCAGGTTGCTCCAAGCCCCATCCAAGCTCACCGTAAGTCACTTTTCCCAAATTCAGACCAAAGCAGGTGAATTGAGAACAAAAGGAAAAGTTGTTCTCCCTGTGCTAAAGCCTTCATTCTTCTGAAAGCCATCTCACCCTCACTGCCAGCAATTCCACCTGGACAGCAGGGAGAGCAGGATCAGGGAACAGCAGGAACCAACAGGGAAGGGAAAAAGGGGAAGGAGAAAGGAGGCGGGGGACTCAAAGTGACAGAAATTGGTAAATGAGCAGGGCACAGAAAACTAAACCCAAACCCATCCTTGTCCACTGGATGGCAGGATCATAAAGACTGGCTCTAGGACACAAACACAAAGGACAGCAGCAAGGTGAATTTCCCAAAAGGAGCCATGCACCCACTCATCCACACTGCTGAAGGTGATGCAAAGATCACCTTGACTGGCTTCTCCCCCTTTACAAAGTTCTTCAGGGGCATCCATTAACAGGATGAAGCCACCACCACACCTGAATTATTCAGTCATATGCATTTTCTAAATTAAACAATACTGAAGACAAAACAGAGAAAAAAAAAATCCCAACAATCTAGGAAGGAAGTACAAACATGCATCTGCAGTTTGCCTTCATCGTAGCTAACTGTACATTTTGGTAAACAAAATACTGCAAGATGTGAAAATGGAGTTGTTAAAGAGCTTTGTAGTACTCTAACTGCACAGGTACACTGCCACGGGAAAAGATGAGATGGAGGAAATGGGATTAAGCATCAGCTGCTCTCCTGGATAAGCAATATAGAGAAGAAAGAAGAATAGACTGAAATTGTATTTTTTTCTGGAAAAAAAAAAGCATTGGAAGGCAGAAAGAAGATGCTGATGTATCTACAAAAGGATGTTTTAAAATTGAACTTCATTACAAGAAAGAATAAGTTGGAAGTTTTTTTCAGTTCTTATCATTTAGTTTGGCTTAGAAAAAGTGCAGTGTGCACACTAAAATAATTCAGCTCCTTACAAAAAAAAGTGTTGTTGTAACCAAATATCTTCTCATTTGCATGGGATTTATATCACTGCATGTCTATTGGCTTCAAAAGAACAATAAAAAGGTAATCAAAGAAATTGTTGTGCTCAAGGGACCATATTATGCTTTTATTTCTGAAAAGCTTGATCAAGCAATTTTTTTAACACAGTTGATTCACTCTATTTATAACACAAGTATGCTACTTACCTGGAGGTTGTCATACATTTGAAAATCCCTGACATCTGAGTTTCTCAGAAAAACCTTCTCATTTTCTCCCTAAGACGTTACTGGAAACCATAGGATTTTAAAACGCATTATTAACAAATGCTCCCAAGTTAAGCACATCTTGCAAGTAACAGCAAGTGAGTAACACACAATTAAGAATCTTATATAATTTGAAGAAGTTTGTTCAAAAGCTCCTTGAGGTGCTTATTCAGAAAAGCATCCCTAATTAGGAAACCATTTAAACATTCCTTAAGTTTAAGGCTGTGTTAAAGTAACTGGGACAGGGTGGAGAGGAACAGGAGCAACAAAAACTGATGCCTTAACAGGACTACCTAAGATCAGAGGCCAGACAAAGTTAGGAGAATAAAAAGCAGTTGTATTTATTGAAGGGCCTTCAGGTCCATTTTGGGTGCAGACCCTGGGGGGGCTTCATCTGCCCAAAATGGACCACGGGTCACAGGTTTTCACACTTTTATAAATTTGGTCCATTTGTCACTTTTGTTTCCATTTCTCAGGCCTGAGGCAGTGAGGTGTCCTTGATTGCCAGGCCTGGAGAGGAATTGCTGTGTCTGACCAAAATGGGAAAGCAGCAGCTCACACTGTGTGTGGAGTTTAGAGTTATACACTGAAGAATTGCAGGGTTACAAATATATAAAATATATTTGTATTATATTTATATAAAATACAAATAGAAAAGCTTTATATAAATATATGTAGAAAAGCTAAAAATATTAAAAATATATCTTTATATATATATTTATAGATAGATAAATATATGTGTGTATATATATATATATAAAAGCTAAAATCCTAAGGCATCAATACAGCAGGCTCTTTCCAACAGGGAATAATCCCTGAGTAACCCCCAGCCTGCATCTGAAACATCCTCCCTGCTGCTCTCCTCAGCTGGAGAGGCAGGAGCAGCCCAGCAGAGCCCTCACCCCTGGATGTGCCAGGCACACAGAGCCCAGCCTAACTCCTGTGAGCTCCCCACAGCACCTTAAACCAACACAGCTCCAACCAGCTCCAGTCCTGCCAGGGCACCTGATGCTCCCAAAGGTGATGGGGAAGGAAATCCATCCTGTTCCACCAGAATAGCAGCTGCATTTGTTGCCCTCTGTGTTATTGCACACAGGCAAATTGTGCTTTCCTTGCAGGATCACAGAAGCCACCTTAACTGAACACCCTGGGTGTGGCAGGAGGGTCACTCAAGCCTCCTACCCTATGCTGACAGGGGAGCCTATAAACCCTCTTAATTTATTAAAATTGAATAAACAGCACGGTGGGTGGCAGAGAGGAGGTCTCTGTGGGATGCCACTGGTTGTGGGGTGGGGGGAAAGATATTTCCTGTGACCTTGTGATGCTCAAGTTTCACTGGAGAGCTGTCTGACTGAGCCCTGCCTTATTCTAGGAGCAGAGCCACAGGATCTGTGACTAACACAGCATCCCAAGCTACTCAGAGAGCGAGCAATGCTCAGATTTATTATCTTTCCCAGTTGCCAAGAAATGATAACAAATCAGCGCAATCAGCACCGTTCATTTCCCAAATTCTGGCCTGAATCTTTATTAAGTGGAGCCCAGAACACTGTCAGCATTTAACCAACCTGTTCACCAAGTGCTCAGTAAATACTACAGCCAGCAGGCATCAAATAAACAATTTCTCTTCAGCCAGCCCAGCCCTCTTCCAGGGCTGTTCTGTGCTAAGAGCCATAAACTCCAGATCTAACTGAGCTGGGTGGATGGTGTTATAAATGCATATTATAAAGTTGGCTTTTTGCAAATATTAAAATGAATGCTAGATGTATAATGTAGAAAATTCTACTGTATTTTCTTTTATTATTAAGTTTTAGAAATGTAATGAATGTATATTTTCGAGTTGTAACACTTTTTGTAACATTTAAAATCAGTCAAACCAGCTGACCAAACTGAATCAAATCCTCACCAGAAGATAGGAGAGAGAATCCTCCTACATTCCTGAATTGATTAGATCGAGACAGAGGTGGAACAAAAGCTACAAAAAGAATTCATTGATCTCCTGGTATCAGAAAGACTACCAGGCCTAACAAGAACTTTATCTAATAAAATTTTAATTTGGTACAATGGGGCAAGTTTCGAGGGAAAGGGGGCCAAAAATCAAGGGAACATCTGGACTCAAAGGAATGTTTGAAAAATGCATATGTAAAAGGTTAATCCTTAAAAGCAAGGATTTTGAAGGAGTGGGTGTGCTTTCTGGTGAGGCATCCCAGCTGGAAACTTTTGCTTTTCTGTCTCGTAATTGTCTATTTTTAATTTTTTTTACTAAACTTATAAATTTTTCTAAGAAAGTGAACCTCGTTTTTCACAATAGGAACAGATTTCCTCACACGTCACTGACAGGGTGACACAGCCCCCAGCAGGGCTGACAGAGCTTCAAACCTGAGCAGATGATATATGGCCACACACTTCCAGTGCTAGTTTAGGTTATTAAAGAAGTCTAATTCAATACAGCACAGATGCAGTAAACCCCTTATTCTTGATGAGATTGACTTTCATGGATTCTGGACAAACAATAGACTTCATCTTATAAATCCAGTGTCAGAGGCAACCAGCATTAGTGCTGCAAGTGAACAGGGAATAATTCCCAACAATGTCCCTGGAGATGAGTGATAAATCCAGGACCCAATACCCCATCTTTAATTGATCACTGCCTGCATTTTGAACCCTTGGCAGCGTCTCCAGGGTGTTCTGCTAATGTTCAGCTGAATGCAGCCCCAGCTGTGTGTGGCATGGCCCAAGGTAGGGAGTTTAAGTGGGAAAGCTCCGTCCCAGGAGTCTCCTGCATCCACGGAATGCAACTGAGAGGCTGCAAAGTGATTGATTTTCATGGGAACATTCCAAGCCACTTCTCACTGAAGGCAATTTCCGAGAATTGTCATCTTTCCACTATTTCGAATGCAGAGCTTTATATAAATCGGTTGCAAGATTTTGTGGTTGTTGCTTTCCTTCTTGTGGGAGTCATTTTTCACCCTTCACAACCAAAAATCCCCCCAAACCCTTTAAATAAACAAACAAATGACTCAGCCAATGTGAGCTCCCAACTCTTGCAGCTTTTTCTGGGGAAACCTTTTTTTTTGCAACACCTTTTAGCAGGAAAGATTTTGTCTTAAAAAAAATCAGTTTTCCTGAATAGCTTAGAAAAGGGCTACGAATAGAAATGGATACATATCCCTGCATAGCTATCACACCAGATAATCCTGCTTTTTGTTATAATAAGCATGCACTTTCAGGGTCAAGAGTGGAAGAAATTCATTTCCATCCTTTTATAAATACAGGCAATGCATCCCACAAATACTAACCTTATGCAAGACACCCTAAAGAGGCAGTTTGCACGTAACAACCTCTCCTGCAGAGCAAGAGGGAGTGAGGTGAGGGAGAAGGAATGGCATATTGGCAACTGGAGAGATGAAGAAGGGCAGACTCCAATTCTACATGGTAACTAAGAGGATCTGTAGCCTCTGAAGTGCAATTTAAACTCAAATCCACTGGGATTAGATGTACTAGGCTCCAAGCATCCCATTAAAGAGCTGAAATTGTATATGAAAGTCCCTTGTATTATTATTCCTGGCATCAAAATAGAGATTTACAGCATTTCAGAAACAGTGACTGACAAAACTAGCTAGTTAGAAGCTGCAAATGCATCCTTATTTTTCCCTCAAACCACCAGGGATTTAACAATCCTAAAGATGAGGATGTAACTGATTACAGGATGCACCTTACAATGTTTAAAAAGACAGTTTGCTGTTTCAACACTGCCCTTAGGTATGGCTCACTGAAAGGACTTCAGCAGCCTGGGAGCCATTTTTCTACCCAAGGAGCTGAATATTTGGGATCCACCCTTATGCTGTTAGGATTGTAATACCCCTAACCATGCCTTCCCCAAAGAGATGTGACAAGTATTTCAGACAGCAGTGATAGGTGGGTTTTTCTTTCTTCCTGTTTAATATTCTAAAAACTGACAATTCTGAGAAATAAAATGCGTGCAAAAAAGGTATTTACAAAGGCAAAGGCCAGCATCACTTACAGAGTGCACCTGAAAGCTCTCAGCTGCCCAAAGGAACAGCTAAATGCAGACATAAATAAGTTTTATTTACTTAAATTTCCTAGATGCAAGTTTCCACAAAACATACATCTAAGACAACCTCATGTCATCTAAAAGCAGAAGAATTTTAGTGCCAAAGCTGGTCCATGACCTTAAATTAGATTGCTTGCCCTTGCAGCCCAATGACAGTGCAAGTCTGTTTGATGGTAGTTTGACTTTACACACACTTAGGAAAAAAAATAAATTAAAAGGAATAAATCTTTGTTGCATGTCTTTGTACACAAAGGCTTTGAAGCTGAACTCCCACATGGTGTGAGGACAATGAGCAGCATTTGATTATCAGGGATTTTAAAGCAGAGCAGCTTTTCAGTTAAAAAAATGTAAAATAAAATGTTAAATAAAATGTTAAAAAAATGCAAAATAAAATTTCAATAAGTCGTGGTGCTTTCAGTCTGCCAGGAGACTGGCTGTGGGGCAGGATTACTGAGATATTGAATTGTGCCACTCGCAGGCTGCTCCCAGACACAATAAGAACAATTACAGTGTAAAAGTGCCTCTTCCATGAGTGTCCCATGCAGAACCATCTGCGTGGAGCATTTTACCCCAACCAAGGAACCAGCAAAGCCCAGCTCTGCTGTCAGCTGGCTTTCTGAGCCACACTGGTCTGCCTGCCTCCTGCAGGTACCTGCACATCTTGAAGCACCTGGGGACCTCCTAGAGCCTTTAAGCTTTCCCTGTGTCACTTCCAACAGCAGCCTGTGCATCTCCCTGGCTGTCCTGATGGACAGACAGACTGACACCTCCTGTCCCACCACACCCCCGTGAGCTTTCCTGGGCTCCCCAGCGCCTCAGAGTGATCTGTTCCATCCTCCCTTTCCACCCAGCTCACATCCTAATCCTTCCAGCACTGATTAACTGATTTGTAATTCCTGGAGCTTTCCAAGTTGTCTTGAACAAGAGGTTTTTGCTCCCCAGAAAGAGGCTGCAATTAGAGAAGGATCTAGAACTGCAATTACGAGGGATCTAAAAGGCCACTGTGTTTAAAAATCCAGCTGTTTCTGTACCCAGTGAAACAATTAATTCTGCAACTGAACGCAGAGGGGTTTAAACCACTTTTAAATGCAACACTTTGCTTTGTTAAAAGGTAACAATAGCATTTTGAAGGGATAATATCCATCAGAAGAGACTTGCAGGAGTCAAAAAGGTTCATGAAGGTCCTTCCATTCTCTTTAGGCCCTTTAGAAGTATTCAGTCATTATGAAATTAGTGCTTCTGGCTGCCAAAAGACTTGCTGAAGGTTGTGCTGCTGAATCCCAGCCCAGTTGGCACCCAAGCAGTGGATATGAAAACTGCAACGGCAATTTGGGTTACAGGGACATCTGGCAGGGAGCTGCAAGAATGATTAGGGGCCTGAGAAGAAAATCAGCCCCCAAAGGGAAGCAAGTGGATGTAAATAGAATAGACAGCATGATTATTTTGAAGCATTTTAGAAGCTTATAACATTTTTTTTTAACCGGAATTAGAGAGAAAATACATTATCCAGATACAATGAATCAGATTGTGGTGGTGATGGTGAGGAGGAAACTATAACTTAGGAGCAGAAGGTGGGGTTTTATTTGTTTTTATTAGGAGGGTTTGTGCCCAGAGGGGTTTGAGACTCTCAGTGGCACAATTCCTGTGTGTGAATTTAGCCAGCTACCTCCAGGTGTAATGCAGGACCTGACACCACTAACTCAAGTTCATAAAGTGATAACACTCAATAAATACTTTGCAGGGAATTTTTCTTTAATAAATGCTCATGGGCCTTTGTGGTTTTTTTCCCCTCAATATCAGCAACACAACTGCAAAACTTGCAGAGAGCTGCAAATTCACTGGAAGATCATTGACTCTCCCAGGACAGAGCAGAATTCCCAATGACACCAGTAACAGTGTACAGGAGTTGTGTGGGTTCCATCTGCAGGGATCCCCCTGTTCCAAAAGGAGCCAACCACCCTGAGAGTGCCCTGGACATCTGTCCAGGTTGTGCTCTCCTGTATTTTTATCTCCAGCTGATGGACTTGTCTCAGGCTTCCATGGACAGTGCAAAGGTTCTGCAGGAATTTTCATATGGAAGAAGGGGCAGGAATGGACAGCATTTTCATTGTGACAACTTCCAGGCACTATGGTTCTCAGGGTGTTTCTAGCAGTCGGATGTTCATCCTTTAGGAGATGAGGGGGAATAGGAAAAGGAGGAAGAGTTTGAATTCACCTTGACTTCTCTTTGTCTCCAGCTGCCAAATATGCAGAGAGTCATTATCAGAAAAGAAAAATTTGTTTGTGCCTCCACTGAGACTGGAGCAATGAAATGACTTCAGGGGCAAAGGCACTGTCATGATGCATCACAACCCTGCAGGCATTAAAGTGTCTCATGCAGCTGCTCAGCCAGAAAAGCTGCTCAGATTGCTGAAGTCCTTTCAACAAGCTGAGCCTAAGGCAATATTTTAGTAAGAAACTGCTTCTTTAAAAATTAAAAGGAGTTATTTTTGCATCATTTGCATCATTTGACTTGGGTTATTTTAAATATGTTCTGTTATAGGTCACCTGTGTTGCCTGAAAAAAATGAACTTGTAACTGATTCTACCCAGATTAATTCCTTTAAAACACACCCAGGTTTATTGCCTAATTCCTTACACAGACACCCTTAAAGACCATGAAATGATGAGGGTTGGTTCTATTTTAGCACTGACACCCTCAAAGACTATGAAATGATAAGAGTTGCTTCTATTTTAGCACTGACAGATGATTTCCACCCTGCACGCATTTCCTCAAGTGTCTCAACAGTGACCAACAATGACTCCAGATTCAGTCAAGGATCTCAGCCCAGCTGAAATGACACTAAATTAGCAAGAGAAAATTCTCTTCATCTGTTTGGTATTGCTATATCAAACTCAGCCTGGCCTTTGTGAACCACATGATGACCTAAAAGTGAAGTTACAGGAGAAACATTCATCTGTTGCTCATGCTGGAGTGTAAGATCTCAGTGATGTTAAACCTGCTTCTTTTTTCCCATTTGACTGGGACAGAGAGAGCGAGTGCCAGTACTGACATCTGGGAGTGACAAGTCACAGGACATCCTGTCCCAAATGGAGGGGCTGGGTGGGAAGAGGAAAAGGGCAGAACCTCATTGGTGGCAGAGCTGCTTCTTCTTGCATCTGTGGCTTTCCTAAATTGAGTTTGTACAAAAAGCACGAAAGAGAGAGTGAAATATTGGTTTTTGCCCCTCTGCGTCAGGAAATGCTGCACAAGCCACAGTGAGGGGTTTTATGTCACCATAAAAATGAAGTTATTTTAACTTTCTCTAATCTTACAGAGGTAAATACTGAACCCATAAACTGACACACTCAGCCAGTACTGGTGCACCACTTTGTGCTATTTAATCCAAGTGTCTTTACCTTCTCTTGCAGGACTGTATTTCATTTCATATGATCCCCTCAAGAGTCCCTCCTCTTACATTCCTGTTCCACATATTTGAGTGTACATGACATTATGGAAAGTTTCACCAGGAACACATGACAGCAGTAACACCTCCTTACCTTCACAAGAAACACCACCTCTGATACACTCTAGAATCACATTTAATTGTTTGTTTCTCATCCAGCATAGGAAGGTCAGTGATCATCCCATAACCTGCTCTACACTTTGTTTGTCATCAGAGAAATTGTTGGGATGGACAAATATTATCACTGAAATGTTCAAAAAGAGATAAGAGTTGATGGTTCCGTTCTGTTGATATTGCCAGGAAGTGCTGTGAGTGGTGGAAGGCAAAGAAAAATCAGTTACAGTGTGTAGGTATAAAATCCAGCAGTGTTTTACCTCAAGAAGAAAATAAAAAAGAAAACAGACCTTGGAGCTACTGCAGAAGGAAACAGGGCACCTGAGACATGGGGAAATGTGTGGCTCTCAATTTGCCACAAATATTGGAAAGAAATCTTTCTTTTTTGAACTGGAAAATTTTTTCAGATTTAGCAACAGACTATCTTCATGATTCTTATCTATTTTAATCAGGCTTCTTTTAGCACCTGCTGAGATCTCTCAGAGCTCAGGATTAGCTTAAACACACGTGAAAAGGGCCCTGTGGCATGTATTCATTGACAACAATCTGTTCTTCTCACCTCATAGAGTGTAATGATGCCATTTGTCTCATTTGGAGGCTTCCACTGAACGTAGATCTTCTCTTCAAAAGGTCCTCCTTGGATAGATTCCAAGGGAACGGGTCCGGGAACTGCAGGGGGAAAAGAAACCCCAACAAACTGTGTTAAAAACTCCACCAGTTCCAGCTACACACACATGAGCCACCAAAAGGCCACCAGACAGAAAGTTGAGCGTTAAAAATAAATAAATAAAATTAAAAATTAAAATCCCTCAAGGCACTACCATTACCAAGCTACTATCAATGTGAAAGGCTTGTTTTTCAACTTTTGGTTCAAATAACAATACCCTAACATAACCACTAAGTGACAAATAAAATCAGAACCCATGAGAATATGATGCTAATTTCAGTATGATTTTATTCCAGTACAGCAGAGTAGCAGCAGGGAATTTAATTTGTCCTTCTCCACCCACACAAGAGCAGAACTCTCCACCTGAACAGCTAGATTGCACCTTGGCATGGAGATGTTACGGGGCTGCACACCTTTATCAGTAGGAAAGATTGATTGGCTTAGTAAAGTAACAATGCGAGATTTCATTACAGCTACAAGGCCAGCTCAAAAATCCACCTACTCCAGCAAAATGTTAATTCTGTGGGAGATAACCAACTAAATGCACTCCCAAGCCTGTCTGATAAAAACCCTGCTCATTTTTCTGAAATATTTGCCATCCTTTTGTGTCTCCCCATGTGATATATGGGGCTGGAGGAGCCACTTTCAGCTGAGAGAAACTTAGGCCAGCAACTTCTACAGCCTAGGCAGAGGAATTTAGTCCTTGGTCTGAAATAGCTCAGGTGGGATGACAAGGCTTTGAAGCTTTCCATCAGTTCCTCTAGAAAATTGTTCTTTTATATCCACAACTGTTCTTTTATACCTACAATTAATTTTGCTTCAGAGATATCTATAAAATGTGATGTCCAGAGAATCACTATTAAGAAAAGCTGCACTCTGGAAAGGAAGGAACTACACATCTTTTTGGGGATGCCTTATTTTGTGTGAAGGCACAAGAAAAATCAATAAATACCAGGATTGCATTTGCCCATATGATAAAGGAAGCTGCTGGGTGGTTCAGAACAGGAAGAATTAAATCTACAACTGCTGCTCAGACTGGTGTCTGTCATGCCCAAAGACTTGAGGGACCTTTGCCCTTTCAAGGACATGGCTGTGAAATGGAAATCATTTAAACCTACAAGTTTGACACTCGAAACAAACACACTGTCCAGAAAAGCTGCACCAGCCTTGTGGGACAGAGGGTTATGCTGTTATTTACCACTTGAAGATGAGCTTTCCCTCAAAACCCAACCAACCCACTCCACCACTGCAAAAGCCTGAACAAGAGTTACAGGACTCCAGGTGGCTCTTTAAAGGTGCTGTTTATTCCATGGACTGAAGTCACAGCAGTCCTGGGCTGTGGGTAACAGAGCCAAGCCTAAAGCTGTCAGCATCAGCTTATAGGTGACACCTGAAGCTGCTTTAGCTCTGGTTACAATGCATTATATAGTTTTCTTTGCTGAGTATCTTAATACATAAAAACCAATCAGCATCATACAAATACCTTTACATTTACTTCTAGCCTGTCAGAACTATCATTACCATATTATGTTACAGTTTAAGCTTAAAGTTGTTTTTCAGTTTTCTTGCAGTGGAAAATACTTAGACCTTTTTTCTACTTGGTAAAAACATGTTTTTTGTTTGCCTATAGTATCTTCGGCTTTTCTTGAGACCTCTTTCTGCTTGCTAAAAACATCTTCTTTGTGGTCAACATATCCTTTGCTCCAGCCATAAAACCTCTTTCCAGCTCGAGACAACTTTTACCTTCTTAGTTGTCCATTAACAACTGGTTCAGCAATCCTTAATTTAAATATCTTTTATTCTTCTATAGCAAAACTTGCTCCTATCTCTATTCCACTTTCAGGTTTTACATTCAGAGATCCTTCTGCTAAGCATTCATATCTGTAAAACTTTCCTGTAAACTTCCATCTTTCCCAACACACTACAACTTGTAGCCCTGGTTTTGTGCCTGAGATGTTTTGGTTTTCCGAAATTCTTTTCCCAAGGAATTTTCTGTAAACAAGTGTTTTTGTAACTGTAACTTTGTTTACATTCTTTCCTTAGGAGGGACTTCTTCTTGATGTCCCTCTAGGCTGACCAATGTGATTGAAGAGGGTTGTCTTCTTGTCACCAATTAAAATGGTCTGTGCAAAATAGTATAAAAGGGAGACACATTCCAAAAATAAAAGAATCATTTTCAGCCTTCTGAAGTCAGGGTGTGTGTCATTGTAGTGTACAACAGCATCAACAACTCACCATCCTCCTCAGTCTGCACCACCAGCTCCTCGCTTTCCATTTTGCCCTCAGGGTTGGAGAGGGCCAACCTCAGCCTGATGGTCATGAAGGGCCGGAGCCCCCGCAGGGTGTAGTGGGAGGAGGTCTGGATGAGCTCCTCTGCCTCGAATTTCTGCTGGTTGAAGACATACTGGTAGTGCACGGTGAGGTTGTAGCTGTGACAGCGCGTGACTGCGTAGCCGAAGGGCTCCCACTGCAGCGTCAGCTGCCGCGCACGGATGTCCACCACCTCCACGTTCTGCGGCCCGTGCACGGGGTCTGGGGGGCAGGAGGGGGAATAAAAACACAATTTGACATTGGTTATGTTGCAAAATACGTGTTATTAAAATAAATACATATAGATAAATACATATTATAAAATAAATAAATACGTATTATAAATACACATTATAAAATTGCCTTTTCGCAAATATTAAGATTGAGGGGTGTAGCCCTGGTTCGTGCCTGAGATGTTTTGAGTTTCTGAAATTCTTTTCCCAGGGAATTTTCTGTAAACAAGAGACATGTTTTTGTAACTGCAA
The DNA here is from genome assembly GCA_013399915.1 of Illadopsis cleaveri. Classification (NCBI taxonomy): domain Eukaryota; kingdom Metazoa; phylum Chordata; class Aves; order Passeriformes; family Timaliidae; genus Illadopsis; species Illadopsis cleaveri. The sequence goes on from VXBB01001325.1 coordinate 216,046, forward strand.
CTTTGTTTACATTCTTTCCCTAGGAGGGATGACTTCTTGATGTCCCTCTGGTCTGACCAATGTGATTAAAGAGGTTTGTCTTTGTTTCACCAATCAAATTGGTCTGTGTAGAATAGTATAAAAGGGGAGACACATCCCAAGAATAAAGGAGTCATTTTCAGCCTTCTGTGCAGAGTTTCACCCTGCAGAGGGGAACAACAGATTTGTCTTTACAAACAAGCGATTGTGTGTAGGAATGCATTTCCCACACTCCCAGCAGGTGCTTCCAAATAGGGAAAGAGCTTCAGTTTACCTTTAGACATTTCAGGAAGTTGAACTAGAAAATTCTGTGTTTTTCTCTTATGTAATTGACTCAGCACCAGCACAAA
>VXBB01001325.1:217289-229695 GCA_013399915.1 Illadopsis cleaveri
CCTGTAAGAATTAAAATTAAAAGGGGGGTTATACATTAAAGGGGAATTTTAAGTATTAGGCACTCCAGGAAGTCAGTACCTCTCATGCACCTCGGCCAGTGGGGAAAGAGAGAGGGAAATGTGGCCAGGAAATTGGGATAATAGGAGGCTGCATCTTTCAAAAATTTGAGAGACCTCAGGGGAAATGTCCCATGGCCTCTCCCTTTATTTAAATAAATTAAAAGGACTCCTCTGTCTCCTTTTTGGACATAAAGCTCTGGCGTTTGTGGATTAATAGTCCTAACAAGGTGAATGCTATATCTATAACGTTAAAATAACTTTGCTTTTATTTCTGCTATGAACAAAAACTTAGACATGGTAGCAGTGGCATCTGATCTAGTTATGAGTGAATTGTCTGTTTGGTCAGGATAACATCCAGTGAACATGTGATGAGGACCCTGCCATTGATATGCCAACTATCAGCATCTGCTGTCTGAAAAAAGCCCAGACTGGAGGTGATCATAAAACCACAGCCAAGAAATAGGCATGCTCCAAAAAGGCAGACCCAAGGACAGGCCATGCTAAACAGTTCTTGGAAAAATATGAATATGCATAATAGTTTATAAATATGCAACAGGATGAGGTAATAGAAAAGGTATTTAAAGATTATCTCCAAGATGATAGGGGTGCTCTTGTCTGAATGCCAAGCACCCAACCGTTTTAACCCTTTGCTTTGTTACTGTCTCCTACTGTCTTTTATTAAACTTTTTAAATTTTAGCTGGAAACTGAACCTCGTTTTTCACAGTATTTAAACAAGGCAGCCGTCCATTAATGTGCTTCCTTTTGTGTGTGGAGTGTCTCAGCACTGCACAGCTCTGGATCTTCTTGCCTATACAGTGTATAGAGTGATAGGGAAATGAACATCAGATCCACAGCTGCATTCTGCCTCCTGAGTTTCTCCTGGAAATTTCCTGTTGCAAGGCCCTGGACAGTGCTCCTGATTCTTGTGATTCCACTGAATCCAATAGTACAGCAGGATTCCATCAGGTAAGGGGTTGGGGAGTTGAGCTTTCTTCACTCTTACAAAGAAAAATATTAAAATATAATAGTAGCTGATGACCTACTTGACAGTGCTTAATGACCTTGGTGAGTCCAGCCCTGAGTGATGGAAACACACAGAAAATGTCCTCTGGGGAAGGAATGAATTCAAGTCTCCCAGGTTTGAATTCAGCTCCATGGCCCCTATACCCTACTGCAGCCTCCAAACCCACTCTGCTCACATTGACGCCCCAGAGTGAAAGAACCAAGACTAAGGGATAAACTGCTGGATTTCCACATCCCAGTGTCCCCTCATCCGTTAAACTCCTGGATGTTCTGGCAATGGGGTGTACAGGCAGATCCTGCCACTCCTGAGTATGTTTTCTGAGTCATCTCAACCTTGTGCCAATAAAACTTTAATTTCAGATGATCTGCATGCCTTGGTCCCATCAAAGTTTCTTTTCTCTTTATTATTCTTTCTAGAGTATCTGGCTGAGGTACACTTTGAATATTCATGTGGAGGAATCATTTTCACCTGCTGTTCCTTAATTTATTTTTAACAGCCTAACTCAAATGCTCTGACTACACTCTGCCCTTTATATAAAATATAAATGCATGTGCCACTAGACATATAGATATAAAGAATGAAGGATGACTGAGTAAAATCAGTGTTTGAGATAAGTCAGACCATAAAAATTCTACAGATGTCAGTTTGTTTATCTGACATTTCTTCAACTTGTATTTGCTCTCAAGGTAATCAGAAAATACATAATTTCACATAATGTCTCTTAATTTATAGCACAATTCAGGGTTATTCCTACTTCTCATAGTCTCTCACAACTTCAACCTGTGAAAAAAAATGTTTTCATGGGAACAAAAAAGTTGGAAGGACTTCTGAATACCACTCACACTTCTCTGAGAGATAATTAAAGTGGGAAAAATCCTTCTAGTAATTCTTGAAAGCAAAGCACATGCACCAGCCCCCCTGACTTCAATCGACTCATGCATAAGCAGAAAATACATTTTAACAACCTGCATATTCTGTATTACTGCTAAAAATCCCCTAAGGACTGGAGATGGGAAAGTATTCTGCATCTTTTTATAGATATACACATGTGCAGACGCTTTGGAAATGGGATGGATATTAAAAGACCAGAGGTCTAAAGCTAGCAAATGGTTTAGGTTTTCCTATAAATCATGTCAATCCCTCAGCATCCAGAAAACGTTTCTTAAAACTTAGTCTTTAACTCTGCGTGTCAAACAAAAAAAAAGATTAATTTAGAAATTAGGAAATTTTTATGCATGAATATACAAATATATACTTAGCATGAGGTGCTAAGCATTCATTTTCTGTAAATCCCTGAAATTTATGTTTCTACAGGTGAATTGTACAGATAAATTAGGTCAACAAAAAAATGATTCTCTGAAATATTCAGCTTCCTAAACAGTAAAGGTAATCCCAAGCCTCATTCCAAGATGCATCCAAAGGAAAGAAAAGCAAAAGCAAATGCAGGTACTTGCCCTGCTGAACTCTGCATTACACCAAGCACTCAACTGCAGAGCCCAACTCAGGACGTGGCTGAGATGAGGCAAAAACATTTCAAGGAAATGCAGTAAGACAGCTGAAAATGGCAATTCACCACCATGTTAATGTTATACCACCTTTATTTTATTTTTTAATGACAATTATTGGCTTTAAATTAGTCATGTTATGGAGCAAATCAGCAATTATAGAGGGTGCTTAGTTAATGGATGTCAGATGTGCTGACTGGACCTGTGAGTAAGGAACAACCTGATCATCACCTCATCAAGTCTTCTGCCCAGACCTGGGTTAGGGAAGATTTCCTGCAGTTTTTAGTCCTTTCCTTTCCTTTCCNCAACCAGCTTCTAATTCTGCTCCAGACTTTGCCAGAAACACTGTGAGCTCCAGCACACACACACAGTTTGAAACAGTCTCTGGACTGAGCACCCAGCCTGTGAACCACAGATGAGTTTGGCTACAAAGCAAGAAGGTAAAATCCATAGTGCAGACCCCATTACACCACATTTTCCCCAAGAACCATCTGTTCTTAGGCTGTCAGTCCTAAAACACGCCTCAAATACCCATGTCCTGAGGTGTCCCTGGCTGCCACCTAGATTTTTAAGCGGAGGGAGAATAAGTAAGTAAAAACTACTTAAATTTTAGGTTCAGAGAGGAAGAAACCAAACTGGAATTAAATCAACAAATAGAAGCTGGCCCTGGAAAGCTTTATATTGTCTCCAGTTTTTGTCTCTTGGTTTCAATCTCCTTTTTTCTGAATACTGAGACTATATAATTTTGAAAATGTTTTCCTGTTGCCACACTGATTTCCTCCCCAGCAGAAGCCATTGAAACCTCCTTTTTCAGGATGAGATTTTGTATTGCTGTTTTTAAAGGGCAGTGGTCCTATTGTCCTCTCTGTATTAATTCCTTCGGCCTATTAGCTCTCTGAGTATTCACCCTCAAAAGGTCTGTAGCACCTATTCCTGGGGCCTGTCTAACATCACCTTTTTCATAATGTTTTCTTCCAAAAGATAATGAAAATTTATGATTCATGTACTATTCTCTGGTAGTGCTGATATTTGAAACTGGACAAGTGGCTCCATTTCTGTATTCTTGGAATGATAGCTTCCAAATAATGCAAGAAAATATCTGAAAAGTAGTAATTTTGCACTTGACTAGTGGAATAAAAGCTGCTAGTACATATCTCATCCTCAACTATACAAAGATATCCACCAAAGCAAGACAGAAACAGACTAGCCTAATCTGAATACTTTAGAGATCAGATACTGGTGTAAACTGTGTACCTTGAAGTAAAATTTCCTAGGTGTCCTAAGAGCTTGGGGGAAAAAAAAGGAAATTCTTAAGAAGCTTAAGCAACGAAACAGCTGCCACAGATCTACTGAAATGAGTCTTGAACCCACGCAAGGAAAATTACAGTCTCTGGGATTTCACTGTGCAAATGCTGTATTTTTATTTCAGCCTGGTTGAACCATTAATTACATTTTGAATGTTCACATCAAAGTCAAGGACTGAACAGCGTTTTTTAATACCTCATCACCCACTGATGCTTTGCTACCCTTCATTACTCTGGTGGGCTGCAGCAAACACTCAGCAGCCAGGAATCTATCTGGAATTCTTGGGATGTGCAAGTCTGGAGGGGTCCTGGAGCTCAATTCCTATGAGGAGCTGGGATAGGGGCTCAGCCTGGAGAAAAGGAGCTCAGGGGGGACCTTGTGGCTCTGCACAAGTCCCTGACAGGAGAGGACAGCCGGGGGGGTCGGGCTCTGCTCCCAGGGAACAGGGACAGGAGGAGAGGGAACGGCTTCAGGCTGGGCCAGGGGAGGCTCAGGTTGGATATGAGGACAAATTCTTCACAGAAAGGTCAGGTGTTGGAACAGGCTGCCCAGGGAGCTTTTGGAGTCACAACCCCTGGAGGGATTTAAAACACATGTAGGTGTAGAGCACTCGGGGACATGGTTTAATAGGGGGCTTGGCAATGCTGGGTCAACACTTGGATTTGATCCTAAAGGGCTTTCCAACCTAAATGATTTGATGATTCTCAATGGCCTGAATGAAGTAAACTCTTCAGTGATCCTTCAGTAGAATCTGTGTTCTCAGTCCAGGTAAAAAGACATTGTTGAGCAAACAATGTCCAGAGACTGTTTTTTCTGCCATCAGAATTTCACAGAAAAGCTGATTTTTAAGGCCAGTTCTGCTCGTTCTTTATTGAGTGTCACAGAGCTCATTTTGTTCTCTGCTGTCCTCTCTCTCAAGGTGAGGCACAGAAAAGAAAAGGTTGGTTTAGATTATCAATAACAATTGTCACAGCTCTGCAACCCTCCATCAGGGGAAGAACAGAGGAAAGGAAGCCGTGGGGGAACTCGGGGGTTTGAACACAGAGCTCAAGTCGAGGAGTGAAGTTAAACACAGACAATCAGCTGCTGCCCCCGGGTTAAGTACCTGCTGCAGGAGCCTAATTGCAAGAAATTGCTGCTGTCAGTAAAGACATGACAGCGAGTGGAGATGTCCCTGCTCATCTGGGGCCCTGTGCCCATATCCCCTGACCCCATGGAGAGCAGGAGGCAGAGTTTATTAGCAGTGCACTGATTAAATTCTGTTTCCCAGCAGCAGGTTACAGAGACTGAGAATGCACAAAGGGAGGAAAAAGGAGCATGGCACGAGCAGCAGCTTTGTGGGAATCCTGAACTGATACTTTCAGATACAGAAAGAGAGAGAAAACAGGTGTAACTATGAATTCTGCCTTCCCCTCTGCACACCCACACTGAGGCCATCAGTCAGTCACTCCAACCAGCAGAGGCCATCCAGAATCTGGGCATCCCAGTGAAGTCCCCAGCCCTTCCCCTAGGCAGACTGGGAGGAGATAAAGAGAAAATTGGGTGCACTGGTAGCTGGTAACACCACCAAAACCTGTGTTCTCCCAAGTACCAGCACGGTGCAGCCTCTCTCAGTAGCCTAGGAGACATTTAAATTAATTTTTATTTACAAAACATAAATTTGGCAGCATCACAGAGTGGTGGAGAAGTGCACAGAATATTTCACTCCCACAATAAATTGAAACAGTGGCCATTTTTCAAGCAACAGCACCAAAACTCATAATCACAGAATCTCTGCAAGGCTTGGGTTGACAGGGACCTCGAGGATAACCTCATTACAATCCCCCTGCCATGAGCAGGGACAGTTTCCTCTGGAGCAGGGTGCTTCAAGCATCAACCCAGCCTGGCCTGCAACCAGCAGTTAGAAGGTTTCCTTTGTGTTTTTCAAAGACAGAGTTCTTGATCTACAGATGGAAAACCAAACAGGAATGTGTCCAACAATGATTTTATTCCAGGTGTTAGATAAAAGCTGAGGCCTTCTGTCTCTCCTCTTTATTTCCTATTCCTCATCTGCCTCCCTTAATTTCCACAGGATGAAACAGGCCTAGGGAAACACATCTACTATGAAAAAATGCAGCAAGACAAACAGCAAAAATAATCCAGAGGTTTACCTTAAATGAAAAATTCACAGGTGTGTGGTGGTTCAGAGTAAACCCAGCCAGGGTAAACCACAGTGTGTGCTGCTCATCTTCTCAGAGATCCTGACAGAGGAATTGTCCCACCAACACCTTCCAGAGCCTTGTCCCATGCACAGACATCTCTGAGTGATGGCCAACTCTGCCCATCCCTGAAGTGCAACGTGTCCTCCTGTGCCAGTTCCTCTGCTGAGCCCCACAGCCCTCACAGCTGCTGCCCATCCCATTTCAATGCCTCTGAGCCAAAATGTGGCATAAATACCTTTGCAGATTGACAGGTGAAAACACTGATTAAACACAGTTCACCAGTCTTGCAGCGCTGTGAAAGTGTTTTGGCTTTGCCCTTCTCTGGAGGAAAGAACATCTCCCTAAATATTTGGATCTAATTTTTACTTTCTTTTAAACCACTTCAGATGCCATCACTGGTCCAAAGGCAGTGCAGACAGAGCTGAAAGTAGGCAATTATACAGAAAGGGGTGTTCTGAAAGACTTGCAACAGAGAAAAGAGAAGAAAGGAGTGAGACTGACACAATAAAATCAGCAAGGAACAAACACCCTGTTTGTGAGGCCTTCAATCACTACCGCCCAAACCATGCACAAAGAAATAGGTGTCACTACAGCTGATAAACGAAATCAGGCTATTTTAGTGCAATAAAGAAGTAGGAATGCTGCCACACTATTATAAAAGAAATAGGAAATAAGATAATGGAGTATGTGGTTACGTAACCAGGGACCAAGCTCTCTCCACAACTAACATAATCATTTGAATTCAGTTAACTGCAAATCCTCTTCTTTTTTTATTTTTATTGATCTGGTTTGGTTTCAGTTGCAAATTTGACTTAGAATTCTGCACTGAAAGACACCCAAGATTTGAAAATACATATAAGAAAGGAAAATATTTGATACATTACAAATTCCATAAAACATCCTCTAATCTCAGACTTCTACTTTGTTAAAGAGAACCAAATAAAACAAGTTTAAAACAACCCAAACGGCCTTAAATGGATCCCAGATCTATCCAGACCCCTCCATCTGATACAAAATGTGCCTGTCACACTCCCAGCCCAAATGCAGGTGCTGGCCAAGGGCACAGGGAAAGCAGAGCTGTGGAGAGCAGGACCTGAGTGCCAGCACAGCCTTCCCACCACCTGCCCCAGCACTGCTACAGCCAGAGCTGAGCTGCCAAAGCTCCACTTGTAAACAACTTCAAGATAATTAAGCACTGCTTTTTAAAAAAGGTTTATTAGCCTCTATTTAAAGGAAATTTTTTTCATTATATTATGAAATGGCAAAATGAGAGCTTGCTTTCTTTTATACCCCAAACCTGTTGTGCCCTAACACACTTAAAAAATAACAATTTAAAAGAACAATAATGGGTAATTACTGATTTTATTAAAAACATCTATCATGGATACACATAGCAGTGGCATTCCGTGGCTGGGAACAAAATGTACATTACTGAGCATCTTGATGATTAAATACAATAGCATAACTAAATATGCTAATGAAAGTGAGATTAGAAAGCAGGTAAACCACTTGGTTTTTGCCAAACAAAAGTAAAAAATCCGATTCTACAAATTTATTTCATTATGCATCAATAAAATATTTATTTTAACTGTTTGTTTTACTAACACTTACATGCATTTATTTTTATTATCTCCTCCACTGTGTGCTTTGCTGTTATCCTCAAATGGACTAAGTGGAGGAGACTCAGCGTAACACAGAAGCTAGATCCTGACAAAACATAAATTATCTCAATAAAAATAAATGAGGTAATCAAAACAATGAGTAAAGAGAGGCTTCCTCTACACAGGCACAGGGTTGTTCAGTTATTCTGAGCAGCAGAAAAAAAGCACTCTTCACAAAGACATGTTTTCTCTCATTTGTAACTGCGAGTTCTTTTAATGTCTGTGCAACCTGCAAGAGAAATTCTCCATGTTCCTTCAGAATTGTGTTACTGAACAGCAGATCCTCTAAAAAATAAAAATATTTCCGGTTCTACTTGCTGGTCTGGCAAGAGCAGCTTCTGAAGTTGATGAAACAGTGCTTTGAGAGCACTACTGGAAGAGCCAGATTGTCCTAAACCTCTTGAGGTCTCGACAGCATATCAGGGGATGTGATCCTTCCCCTGTGCCCAGCCCTGGGGGCACCTCTGGGTGCTGTGCCCAGCCCTGGGGGCACGTCTGGGTGCTGTGCCCAGCCCTGGATCCTCAGCACAGCAGGGACAGGAGCTCCTGGAGCTGAGGAAGGGCCTGGAGCAGCTCCGTGCCCAGCAGAGGCTGAGGGAGCTGGGGCTGCTCAGCCTGGAGAGGAGCCCCAGTGAGAGGGGCCCTCAGCCCTGGGTGTCCCTGTCTGTCCCTGGGTGTCCCTAGGTGTCCCTGGATGTCCCTGTGTATCCCTGAGTGTCCCTGGGTGTCCCAGGATATCCCTGAGTGTCTGTCTGTCTGTCTGTCCCTGTGTGTTCCTGTCTGTCCCTGTGTATCCCTGGGTGTCCCTGGGTATCCCTCAGTGTCTCTGTGTGTCCCTGTGTGTCCCCATGTCTGTCCCTGGCTGTCCCTGTGTGTCCCCATGTCTGTCCCTGTGTGTCCCTGTGTGTCCCTGTGTGTCCCTGTCTGTNGGTCCCTTCCAGCCTGACCCATCCTGGGATTTATTAAAGAATGCATATAAAAAGTTCAGAAGAATAAATCATATTAAAAAAAATCCAAAATCACTGAAAATAATTGCAGAGAAAAGGAATACAAAGGATAAAAATTTCCCCTCTACATCACAGACAAGGTAGGAAAACACCTGACAGAGGGATCTTGCCTAATAACAGCCTGCATTCTCACTATGTCTAATGGAAGCACTGGCCCTTGGCTTTCATCATGCTTTCCAAAAGAACACAAAAATAGAAAGACAGTGCCAAGCTTTTAACACTCAATTACGGTTTAGGATGTCACTCAAAGGAGGCAGAAAGCTGTTTTTGTCTGGGGATACTCAGCGAGTAGATCTGCCTCATTTATTGTTTATGCTCCCAATCAGGGCACACACTATCTGTATTAAAGAGAACAAGACCACCTAATGGAAACCTCACAGCCTGGGGAAGTGTGAGGTACCAGTGTGCTCATCAAAATAAATTCTCCTGTGAGAGCAGTTTATTGATTTGTGTATTTGACTCTCTTTGGGATTATTGTTCAATTACTTTTATCCTCCGAGATGAAAGCAGCTGAATGTAACATCAAAAGCAGATAAAAAGTCGCATGCTTCAAATTTTCTTTCAAATCTCCATAACATCCATTACAGATACGATTTTCAAGAGAGCCCTCTGAGAGCAACAGCAGAGGGTAACTCCATCAGACACACAACTCACATCTGTATTTTCCCTAATTATTCTGGCTGAAGCATACTTGCTGTAAAACACATTTGTCCTTGAGAAGTGACAATCTGCAGAAACTTCTCCTCTTTATCAGGTGAGCTGCTCACTAATTTTTGATACGATCCGTGATTTATAACCACTTAAAATTGCAAACACACAGTTTCCACCTCTAGCACTGCTGAGGTTAAAACATGGTGGTGGTAGTGGTGGTGGTGAAAGTCTCATTTTTCAATGAGACTTCGAATGAATGGTTTGCATTCATTCCTCACTAAAGGTTTTTCATGCTCTGCTTGCAAGGAAAAGAAAGAAAAAAAAAAGATATTTTTGACTGCTGTAGCCCTGGTTTCGTGCCTGAGATGTTTTAGTTTTCTGAAATTCTTTTCCCAAGGAATTTTCTGTAAACAGGAAAAATGTTTTTGTAACTGTACCTTTGTTATTCATTCCTTTTCCTAGGAGGGACTTCTTCTTGATGTCCCTCTGGTCTGATCAATGTGAATAAAGAAGTTTGCCTTTGTGTCACCAATCAAATTGGTGTATATAAAATAGCATATAAAAGAGACACATCCCAAAAAATAAAAAAGTCATTTTCAGCCTTCTAAAACTCAGAATCTGTGTCGTTGTAGTGTAAAACAGAGTCAGACTGCCAACCCTCTGTTTTCACTCTGGGACATGGACTCACATCATTTTCGGTTTGCTGCACGTCACAGGTAGTGCAGCACCAGGGATCAAGCTCTTGCTCCCCTTTTGAGGGGCAGGTGTAGCCAGCAGCTGCCTGGTGCTCCTCTCACTCACAAGGTGAGCTTTGCTGTGCAGTCACCAGGCAAAACTGGCCTCAGTTCCTCAAACATGAAAATGCACAGTGCTGCAAGCTTAGAACCCCAGCAGGATGATTTCATAATATACAATGCACTGGGAGAATCGTTCCTGTGTTCTTAGCAGGGACATTCAGACCACAGTTCAGCTTCCAAACCGTGCCCTCAGTGAGCACAGCCCTCAGTGTAAAAAATTATCAGAGGTAATCTCACACAGCCGCACTACCAGCATGAACATGAGCTTTGTTAAAGCTCAATATGAAGTAAAACAAATTTAAATAAATAATTGCACTCCCAGTTTGCATTTTTGACCAGTTGCTGTTTACTCAGCTCTAAGAGGAACTATCCTGACATGAAGAGGTCAGCAATCCAGTTGCTCTCTGCACTCTTCCCTGCACAGATATGAGCAAGGCTGTGCTTTGAATTCCCAGGGGCATCAGGGTTAGCCAGAGACGGGACCAGAAAGCCACTCTGAGATGGGACCAGAAGGCCACCAGGCAGAGAGGGAGCACAGGACTTCCAGCTCATTGTAGCTGGATCTTTACTGCATTTGAGCCATTCATCTGCTCTGGAACTACCTTTGTCTTTTGTCACAGAGTGTTGTAAAAATCTTTGCAGAGCTGTTTCCAGCCAGCCTGTAAAGCACATTGGTTTTCTTTCAGTGATGCAATTACAAGGGAAAGGCAGTCATGAATATTAGTGAACTTTGAAACATTGTTTCTAGGGGCAATAGATTTTACCCAAAGGGATATTAGTGCTCCACCTCAACATTACAAAAAATCACTTTAAAACTTAGAGCAACACATTTCAAGTCCATTACCATGCATTTTCAAATGTCATGCCTCGAATGTGACAGTCAAATTCCTGAATCAATCAGGCAAATGGAATTATTTCACTCAGAAATTATGTGAAGAGAAAGTAGCAAAAAAGCAGTAAAAATGTAGAATAACTTTATGCTGTAACTTAAGCAACTAAACAGGCTTCTTGGTGAAATAATGAGCAACACACTCTGTGTGTCTGCTTTACAGGATGATGAACTGCAGAACACATTGGGGATTTTTTTCTGTAGTAGAACAAGGTTTGGGGTTTTAATTTGTGATCTGTCCCACAAAGAGCACCTGGGATATTGGCAGGGAACAGCAGGTGCCTGGGCACAGCTCTCTAGCTGGGAACCCACCACACACAAGGGGCAAATCCAGCATGTGCCAACTGCAGTGTGTCTGCAGGCTTAGCCTGCATCTCCACTTGTGCTGTTGTGTTCTTCCTCAGCTAATTTTTCCAGTATCTTCATGAATATGGAAAACAGGCCAAGCCCAAGTAGTCCAGTTAGAAATCCTGCTCTGGAGCATCCTTATAAGGCAGTGTGAGCATCCTTGTACACCAGTTTAACTCACATCAGTGGCACGGCACATTCTGCCCTCAGCACTGAAGAAGATCAGAGCTTTGGAACCCTTTCTGTCCTGGCTGACATGCCATTATCCCAACAAGGCACATTTAACATAGTCACAAGATGTATGGGACTAGTGGCTTTCAGACACAGAAGTGAATGAATTCAGCAAATCACACTGCCCTTCATCCCTGCTCTGCTGTTCATGTTCGTGCCTTCTGTTTGTTTTACCCTCCAGCACATCCAGACAGGAAAGATTTTTTTTTCCTGGAGCCACAGAGTAGTGGTGGTACTTTCTGTGTGGAAGACAGACAGTGTTTAAGATCAATTAGGATCAAGAATCGTAAATTTCATTTCTTACCCCAATGGTCTCACAATTTCAGCTGGGTGATAGGTAATTAATCCACATTGCCAGTGCTGGCGAAGCACCTTGTCCAAAAGCAAACATAACATAATCCAGTGATCAGATCCTGGGGGAAAATGGCTGATGTATGGGAAAAGAGCTGTCTGCCTTTATTTTCTTATTTCCATTGGACAATGAAGGCCAAATAAGAACCAATAAAGTATAAAAAATACACTCTTGTATTTCCAAATGCCAGCAAAAATAATCATCTGATTTAAGTGTAGCTTAAAAAAAATCTCTTTAGTTTCCAAACTACCTAAGTAGTTGTACGCAAAGAAAATTTTATGTAATAATGGGTAGCAATATGAGGCAATGAGACTTGATAGTGTCAGAGAGAGTTTTCAGTTGCATGAATTGACATGCAAATGTGAAAAAAAAAA
>VXBB01001384.1:2040-19145 GCA_013399915.1 Illadopsis cleaveri
CCAGGCTGAACAATCCCAGTTCCCTCAGCCTTTCCTCCCAGTAGAGCTGCTCTATCCCTCTGATCTCCTTGGTGTCCTTGCTCTAGACTGGCTCCTGCAGCTCCCTGTCCTTCCTGTGCTGGGATCCCAGAGCTGGATGCAGCATTCCCTGCGCCACAGTAGATTCAGCTTGGATATGAGGAAAATGTTTTCAGAGTACTTAAGCCCTGTGTGCCACCAGCTCCCCAGGGAAGGGGTGGAGTCACCATCCCTGGAAGGCCTCCAAAAAATGACTACACATGGCACTTTGGGATAAAGGCTAGTGGGTATGGTGATACTGAGTTGAAGCTTGGACTCGATGATCTTGCAAGTCTTTTCCAACCTTCATGTGCTTCTGAGTTTATCGTTTTGTCCCTGGGAACACTGCTCTGAGTCCTGGACCTGGTCCTTCTGTTGATGTGGACATGTTGTTCTCTGGACTTCCATAATGGGCTCACTATTCCAATGAAAGGGACGTAATCCTCCTCAGAGCACTCCAGAAACAGGCAATGCTGAGAGCCTTCAGAGTGTGACAGTGGCTGGTTAGATGTCGGTATCCTACAAGAATTACTGCAGCAGAGCAAGGATCTTTAGAAATTCTGCTCCTAAAAGAACTGCTTTTGTCTGTTTGTTCTCCTGAGGAGTCCCAGAAAAGTCATCCCCACTGCTGTGCAATTGGAAACAGTAGGAAGCATCATTTGAACTTTTCTCAGTTTAGAAGTTTAGAAGAACTTCACACTGAGCCACGCAGGGATCTAAAATGTTTCCCGCTCCTTAAAGTAATATTCACATACTCTTCACATATTTCCCCAGGCATAAAGGATCTTTGCCAGCCAGGGAGCTCTCTTCTGAGCTCCAGCAAACTGTGCCCTTTGGCACTGCCAGGCAGTCATTTACAAACTCAGAAATGCCACAGAGAGGAAGCCAAGGGTCCCTACAGTTGTGAAAACATCACAAGGAGCTGCTCAGCATGGGATCCACAGGAGGAGCCATTGGAGAACACCAAGAGAGGACCAGCTGAGAGACTCTGAAGAACAAGTTCAACCTTCCCTGCAGCAAAAGGTCTCCTGAAGAACAGCACGACAGGCTGACCTCAGGTTCTGCAGTAAATTTGAAACACAAAGGATCTGAGGCAGATATCAGGAATATCAGGTACAAAAACGACAGAGCTGTCACACAGAACACCTGTGCTGAGGACTAGAAACCAACTCTGCCAACGGTCAAAGGCACTCGCTTTCCTTCAGTCTGGAGAACATCCCTGCAGCCAAGGGGCCACAGGTCACACTGCACGCCTTGACAACTCTTCAGAGTCCTGTTTCATCTTTGCATAGGTGGCAGGGCAGAACTGGGAATAGAGCTGAGCCAGCAGAGCCTGGGAGGGGATCTCTAACTTGGTCTCGTGGCTCAGTTTGTTCCATACATGCACTGCATAGGTGTTCTTAAGGAGATTGTGAAGCTCCAAGGCACTGACGGCCTCAAACAACTTCTTCCAGTCCTGCCAGGGAATAGGATAAACAACTTCTGGGGCAAGAGCACTCACACCTTTGCAGCTCATGCTCTTGATAGTCCTGAGGGAGCACCATTTCTTGAAGACACGAGTTAGGAGCTCTGGGCCCTGGTGGCCCCAGACCCAGCCATTGTAATTCTGCACAAAGTCCTGCATGCAAAGCTTCATGAACTCGTGCTTGGGCTTAAAGGACAGAAAGGCCCCATTTAGTACCTCGTCACCCTGAATCCCGAGTGCATTGGTGAGGTTCTGTAAGTTCTTAAGCACAATGAAGTCTGTATCCAGGTAGATGCCACCAAACTTCCACATGAGGACAATCCTGCAGGCGTCAGATAGGACGGGTAAAAAATGAGGCTCCCAGTGCCGCAGAGGCCATAGGTACCACATTCTCAGAGGTGTTCCAGAAAAGAGCTCTGTCAAGTCCAGGGGTCGGATTTCCACATTGGGGAAGCAGCTCAGCAAGGAGAAAGCCCAGTGTTTGGGTAAGGAGACGTTCCCTTTGGCCAAGCCTTTCATGAGCACCACGACTCTTGACGCAGGGTGTGTCCTGGCCGCTGACTCCACAGAGCATGAGAACAGGTAACTTGGGGTCATTTGCTCCGAGGTCTCCACAAAAAACACATTTGGTGTGGAAGGAGAGAGCCCAGCAGCAATGTTGAGGGAAGAAGGCACAGAGTGAGCACAGCTGACTTCAGCAGACAAGCTGTAGGGGGGGCCTCTGCCCTTTGGGTCCTCCCAGACACTCGAATACAACTTGATGTATGTGAAGGATACGAACACAAAGATGAGGATGAATAGGGCCCAGGGTTTGTGGCTCAGCACCACCCTGGTCAGCTTTAGGAGGCAGCTGGGCATCCTGAACATTCTCTCTCCAGCCAGAGCCTGCTCTCCTGAGACAGCCTGGAGGGAATGAAAGAAAAAACCTGACAGATGAGGTAGCAGAGGATGAGCTGTCCTTCACTGGTGTGTCCCACCTTCATAGCAGTGCACAACAAACTATGGGAACACCATTAGAAACTTCATCTGTCACCCTCTAGAGCTTCCAGTTGTTCTGAACACGAGATACATACACAAAAAACTCTGGGAGTAGGAAATCAAACCCAGAGGGAACAAGATAGAGAACCCAGCTGGCACCAATTCCATTTGTCATTGCTCCCTTAATCACTGTGCCTGGGTCACATATGGAACTCCTAGTGAAACCAGAAAATGGTTTGTTAGAGGCACGGGAAGGTAGCTAAATGCAAGGCACTGGGAGTGGGGGACAGAGGAGAGGCAGCCGATAGACAAATGATCAGCTCTGGATCCCCAGAAGGTTTTCTCCTCCCACACAGAAATGCCAGCGTGTGCTGCCAGTGCTGCAGGCTGCAAAACCCAGCCCACCCTGCCTTTTACAGACCCCTTTACATTTCCCATCCTCCACACCACAGCTGAGCTAACCCTGTAAATTGTTTTTTAGTCTATAGAAGGCAAAGAGGCACAGACTTAGCAGAACAGAGCCGGTGCTGTAGAGAAGGCATAAAACTCACCTGTCCCTGCTTTCGTGACACCCCAAAATTCCGTGCTAAGCTGAAAAGATGTTTAAGAAATTTAAGTCGGAGAGGATGCCTACTACTCGATGGTCTGACACTTCCTTCTTCTGAAAAGGAACGGTGAGCACATAGTGGGGAAAAAAGGGGAGGATGTGACATCATTCGTCTGTAGTGGGTAGCTGATATAAAGGTCATATGCACTGTGAAAAAACCAGTTAGTTGAATAGTAATTTAAAAAAAAGGAGGAATTTGAAATCCCACTGTTGCTACACTTGAAGCTTTAGAGTGATGGGAAAATGGCTCGTTTAGTTTTCTCCTCCTTTGCTAAAATTTCCCAGCAGGCACACTGCTCCTGGGGCTGCCACTGATAACTGGGCTGACCCTCCCAGAGAGCTGCCTGCTCCCACCCCAAGCCCTAAGTACAGAATGCCCTCTTGGAGATACACTTTTAAACAAATACTTTACTTGTTCATCACGGAATACTCCCTCACATGCCAGGAACCTCATTGAAGGACATTGCCAGATCCAGGTGTCCCTCGTTCTGTGGGAGATCCCCCCTGCCCCTCTGATCAAGGGTGGCTGTCCTTCCCTTGCATAAGACACGCTGGCACACTCATAGAACCCTGCTTTATCAGTACAGCCACTGAATTTAGGGTTTGCTGCAGTTCCTCCTCAGCTGCCTGAAACAAATATTGCTCTCTAGTGTCCCAGACCCCTCCCCTCTCCCCAGATCCTTCCAAGAATGGCAGCACCATGGATGGACTCATGACAACTCTGGTCCCAGCACAGGGACTCCACAACCGCTCTGGGCTACCTGACCCAGGGTCTCACCACCATTCCTTTCCTTCTAACTTGCCACAGTTCAATTTGTGCCCACTGTGTCTCCTGCCATCTCTGCACTGAACAGAGGAGAGTCTCGCTTGTGTCCTTTACCCACCCACCTTCAGTCAGGTGTTGAAATACGCAAACAATAAACATGTCTAAACAAAAATTGCAAAATGCACAGAGACACCTCACTGCACAATGTAAAACCTGATACTTAAATATTATTAAGGATCCCTTGTTCCAAGCACAAAAGAGATAAAACAAAGGAAACAGCCACAGGGCTGGCACCACAGATGATCTTGTAACTCCACCATGCAAGGACTGCCACCAGTCTGCTGCTGCTGGATCAGCACATGCTCACATCTACTTTTACAGCACCCTTCCCTGAGCAAAGTGATTTCCTGCCCTACATGACTAACAGTGCTTCACTGATATTTCCTTGGTAGCAAAATCACAGCAGAAAAGGGAAACAACCCAAACTAGATGATAACTGAATGACTGATTGATGGTACAACATGAAGCCAACTTACATGAAGCCAAAAAAGCATCCTGCAATCCTTAACTTTTCAAATTGTAACAGGAGATATTCAGAAGTCCCTGAAACCTTGCAAATCATTCCTAGTAAGAAAAAAATTCATTATTGAGTGATAATCTTACAAAACATCATATGATCTACATGATAGTTCAAATAGTAGTAACAAATCAAAGAAATTAACTATCAAAATTCTTTAAGGGCATGAATTTAATGATGTCAGAGAATGAAATGTTACATTCTCACTTCACACTGAAAGCAATTAGAATTGTTTTTAGATAATTACATTGGAACTGTGTAATTCTCAGAGTATGAGTTCTGCAGAAAGTCTCAAAGCCTCCAGGCCTAAATCTTACTATACCATGTAAAAACAAGTGTTTTAGCCAGAAGTGATCAGATGATTACAGGAAAACTATGGTTGTCCATATTGCAGAAGTGCAAGTGTTGTTTTGAAAACGCACTAGAAATGAAGGATTTCAATAAGGACTTTGGTATTGTTTCCCTTCTAGGATTTAATTGATACAGCTTATACCTGGGTAATTAGGAGATTTAGCCCATGAAGCTGGATAGGCCTGCAAACTAACAGAAGATTACAAGAGAATGTTCAAAGGGATGATCTAACTATTAGCAAATATATGCATATCTATAGATACATAATAAACTATTAAATAAAATGGATTTGCAATGTAATTCTTTGTTGCACCTGAGAACACACACAGAAAGTGGTTTTGCATCTTAAGCTGAGCAACATGCTTTGGTTGATCCAAACATTTTCAAGCAATAGCTGTGCCCTCTCGTGGCCAGGTCAGCTGTCATTCCTGCAGTTCTGGGCACTAAAAATATCCTGGGTTTAAGGAAAGTACTCCTGGGGTAGCAAAGCAGAGAGTGGCAGTTCTTGTAGAAGGGACTTGCACTGGAGGAGTCGAGCCAGGGGCTGGCTGGAGGATCTGGTAGACATCTGCCAGAATTTGTCATGAACATCTGGTCTTTGTGGACTAAATGAAAGCACACTGTGGTATAGCTTCACTTCTTTCTTTGTTTTATTACTGCTTCTTGTTGTTGTGTATTTTTATCAAGACTTCAACTACTTTATGGCATTAAACTATAAAAGCTATGTTTGAACGTACATCCAGCACAAACACAGCAACACAGCTCTGGTTAGCCCTGGAAAAAGTGTTTGCACTAGCCCCTGTTGTCTTCAGGGGAACAAACCAAATACCCTGGAGATTAGTGACATCCTTTCAAGCAAATGTGTGAACATAGGACCTGCAAAACACCTGAGGGGATGTTTTTAAATTTGCTACAAATTTGGTAACAAAAAACAGAGAGGAGGGGAAAATGTCCAGCAAAGTACTGCTGCATACCGAGGTAGCTGCTAAGGGTCTGGGACAATAAATATGACCCATCACAAGCAGCTTGATAGAAATATTTTGGGGACTCATCAGAAAACAGCTGAAGATGTCAATTTTCTCCAGATTTACATTACTAATGAGAGTAGAAGAGGTGAGATTTGACAATAACAGCATTCAGTAGGTGATTAATCAGTCTGCTAAGCACAGAAACACAGAGTGGTGCCCAACAGGCAGGCATCCACCATTAAATTCCCCTAGTATTTAGGGGAATTAGTTTTTAGCATTTCACCAACAGCTTTAGAGCTTCTCCTCCTGAACTTAGAGAGGATGGCAGACCAAGCATGTATGAATGTTTGAGGTAAGAGGTGAGCAAGTATTGTAAATGTAGTACATTAGACCAATAAAATACTGTAGCTGAAGGCAGAGGACATTTAAGGCACCTGTATTTTAACTGTATCTTCTGTATTTATCACCACTTCACCTTTCCAGAATGAACCCTGTAATATCCAATTCACTTAAAGTGGGTTTAAAACTAAGTTTTCTCCTGAAATAAAAGAAGTATAAACACCCTCTTGAATAGCTGTAATGAAATGCTGGATAGAAACTTTGCGGGATAAGATGCATTAAAAGCAAGCTACAGCGAAGAGTCAGAGAATGAGATTAGCAAGTTTCTATACCACAAACAAATTGTGCGAAGAAATGATAAGGCAGTTTTGATAGCTGCCGATTCCCAGATCACTGTACACAAGGCAGCCACAGATATGATGGCATCTCACTGAAGCAGTCCAGAAAAAAAAATCTACAGGCTCTGTTATTTGCAACAGAGAATATCAATGATGTACCTAAATAATGGCCCCAAACAGAAAATCAGACAGCCAGACATGGCAACATCATTACATTTCAATCAGCCTCCCTGAATACAATAAGCAGTAGCCCAAGATGATGGGAAAATAGTCAGTAATACTGTTACACTTAGTCAGAAATTTGTAGGATCATGTTTGTCAAGCAGGACCTGCCTCTCATGAATGTGTGCTGGTTGGGCCTGGCCCCCAGGTTGGTCATGCTCAGTATGATTTGTTCCACAGCCTTCCTTGGTATTGAGGTCAGGCTCATGGCCTTGTGGCTCTCCAGATCCTCCTTTCAGCCTTCTTGTAGATGAGTGCCACATTGGCCAACCCTCAGTCTTCTAGGACTTCCCCAGTTCACCAGAGCTGCCAGTAAATGATGGAGAGCAGCTCCATGAGCTCGTCCACCAGCTCCTTCAGTCCCCTTGAGTGGATCCCACCTGGCCCCACAGATTGTGCAATTTTAAATGGAGCAGCAGGTTACTGTTTCCTTCTGCATCACAGGGGGGTTTATCCTGTCCCTATCTTCCAGCTCAGGCAGGGGCTTGACACCCTGATAATAACTGGTCTTTCATTTAAAGACTGAGGCAAAGAAGGCATCAAGCCTTTTCCTCATCCTTGGTGGCAATGTTTCCCCTCACATGCAATAAAGGATGGAGAGTCTCCTTGGCTCTCTGTTATTAATGTATTGGGAAAAAAAAAATTTGTTATCTCTTGTGGCATTTGTCAGATTAAATTCTAGCTGGGCCTTTGGGCTTTCTGACTTTCTCTCTGCATAATCTAATGACACCCTTTTAATCCTCCTCAGCCACTTGCCCCTTCTTCCAAAGCTGGTAAATAATTTTTTTTCCCTTGAGTTCAATCAAAAGCTCCCTGTTCATCCAGGCCAGTTTTCTTCCCTGCTGGCTTGTCTTATGGCACATCAGGCTGGCCTGTTCCTGTGCCCTTCAGATGTTGTTCTTGGAGAATTTCCAGCCTTCCTGCACCCCTTGCCCCTCAGGACTGCTTCTCAAGGGACTGCCTCAACCAGTGCCCTGAACAGGCCAAAGTCTGGAAGTCCAAGGTAGAAGTTTTGTGACTCCATTCCAAATTTCTTCAAGAATTGAGAACTCTCATTTCAAGACCACTTAGCCCAAGTCAGACTCCAACCATCATATATCCCACCAGTCCTTGTCTGTTCACAAACAGCAAGGCCCAGCATCCCCAAGTTCCTCTTACCTGTAGCCAGATGCAGAAATTTTGGGTTGTTTCAAAGTGATCTCTGAACTCCCTTCCAATCTTATTCCCTACCGACCTTCTGCCTCTCTACCAGGCATCATGTTCCTTCTGTAACTGGAAAAAACAGGATTAATAATATTGGTAGCTTTACTATCTTTTGGAAATTGTTTTCAAACAGTGTTTTCTACAGCCTCATGGTGTTGTCATATTCAACTTGCCAGACCTCATGTGCCTACTTCATTTTCCCTCTGGTTACAGAGTGCTTTATACTTCTCATATCTCTGCCAGCATATTACAGAATACTGCTTGGCTTCATCATTATACACAAATTTAAATGTCCAGATCTCAGCTTGGCCTGTAATGGCAGGGTGCAGCTGAATGACTTCCTCCTGCAGTTCTCTCTTTTGGACACTGCCTGTTCATCTGATTTTCAGGAATGCTTATAAGGCAAAAACCAGAGACCACAAGCCAAGTGAACAAGGGAATGGTCACAATCACTTGAGAGAGAGAAACTGTAGTACCTATGAAAGACTAACAGGATGATATTCATAAATGGCATATCCAAACAGAGCATGGGGAGAGCTTTGCTTCCCCTCTTCTCTCCCGCTGAGGACACACCAGCCCTAGGCAGGGCTCAGTCCCCAGCATATACTAAGATTAAGACAGGTAACTGCACTTTCCCAGAAGAATCTACTCTGCACTATGGCCTTCCCAGACTACACATTTTGGGAGGAGGGATGTGAAACAAGGAGGAGATTAACAAGGGAGAAAAGAGCCCTACAGAGCATTACTCCTTACTGTGTGTCCTGGATGTCCCCAGCACAAGAGCTCCTGTCACACAAGAGCTGTCAGGCAGCACAGAGAAAATAGTCATCCTTCAGTCACTTCCCAGGGGACTGGATCCAGAATTACTTTCCTGATCCTTCCATGCTCCTCTTCTGCTGCACTGGCCAGTTCTCCATCTCCAGCCCCATCCCAGGGTTCCCCCTTGAGGTACAGCACCCATGTACCAGCTAAGCTTCATGAGCCCAAGGACAGGAGACATGGCATGAAATAAGCTGTATAAGTGCACAATTTAATTGAAGGGCACTGTTATCAGTGTGGCAACGCTTCTCTCAAAGTGCCTAGCTCTTAATAAAGTTAAAAAACCAGAAATATTTCACAAAGAATATATTTTTTGAAGAAATAGATAAAAAGTTGTCTGAGAGATGCAGAACATTTTAGTGTTTCCTCTGCTTTAATCCTTGTTTATCCTTTGGTAGAAGTCTGCATAATTTAAAATAAATAAAATCAATACAATCCAACAGTAAAAACAGAAGTTCTGTCAGACAAAACAGAAATGTGCATAATGTAACAGAGAACTATATTATGTCTCCTAAAGAGAGCTATGGGTCAGCTTGATAACAGGATTTTCCATTTCACATTAATCACTCTTCAGTTGAAAACAAAAAGAAAACTCTCTGCTGAGAAATTTTTTTTCTCTCTCATTTTCTTTCCCTCTCTATTGAATAAAAGCCCTATTGTTCTATGACACCTTCAGCCTCTCAGGCTGGCCACTTTGGAATGTTTCTACACCACCTGATACATCACCTGGTCAGCAGTCACCTCCTGGTTAGCTGCCCTCCCCTCCAGACCCTCTGCGTTCCTTGGTACTCTGAACGGGTAACACACACTTTCGGTCCATACAGCTGCAAGAAACAGCAAGACCCCACCACCCTGTCCATAGCAGCTTCCACCCTTTCTTAAAAACATTCAAGTAGAGGCAGAGTGTGCTGCTCTGACCAGCTGCAGTTTTGGAGTGCAGTGGGCTGGGTTTGTCTAGTTTGGAGCTGGTTGGAACCAGCTGGAATCATGGTCCCTTTCCACACAGGTGAGCCCTGCAGCCCCTGGCTCTCCAAACCCTGCCGGTTCTGCCTCATACAGAGTACTTCGCAATGTTTAAATACAGAGATTTCTTTCCTCCTTTAAGGGTAAAACTTGGATTTGAATGTTAGATTACCAGCTGGTGAGTTGTTCTTCACTACCTAGTGCAAACAAAACTGGTTATAAAAGAAATTAGGCGGTGAGGGTTACTGATTGCCTGAGTGACTCATATTTATTTCCCTTCCTTTTGTGGTAACATCAATTTCCAAAAGTTACCCGTCCAATTCTTTAGAAATTCTTTAAAGAAGGAAGACAAATGATATTAAATGCCATGTCATCATTTACCAACTTGAATGCAAAGGACTTGACAACAATTTATTGATGGCTTCCCATCCCATAATTTCTCATTTGCTTAAACCTGTCAGGAGTTTATCCCTGCACCAAAAGGCTCTCTACCAGTTCAACGGGAAGATAGGGGCATCCCAGCACTGCCATACAACGGTGAAGACTTCCCAGAAAGCAAGGCTTTGTTTTGCAACTAAACCAGCCTAAGGAGAAGTTGCCAACAAAGGGGGGATTACCTCAGTAATTCGAGGCAGAAAACTTTGCCTACAAAATAAATATGAAGCCTTCCTGAGGGTTTGGTTTCCACAGAACAGCTCGACTGAAGCACAGCTGTGAGGCAGAGTAGTTAAGAGCTCTGCTGCTCCCTCAGCACTTCTCCCTCACAAACAGCAAGGAAATAGCAATGATCTGGTTTGGTTTCTTGAAAAGATACTCCACAGCTTAAAAGGAGAGAAATATAACACTATCTCAGGCAGTAAATAGGCGCAGCAGGTTCCAGCAGCTGTTTCAGCAACAGTGGTGAAAGCAGCAGGGCAACTACAGGGTCCTCTGGGGCACTGCAAACACCTCTGAAGCCAGAGCAAAAGCTCCATTTCGTGCCATCATGTCTGATAAAGTCTTATCACAAGCTACGCAACAGCTAATGGTGATGCACCCCTGAGGTTCCATCCAGCAGTTTCAGTGGAGGAAACAAAGCAAGAGGAAAGACCAGGAGCACAGGAAGACTGCCACACCAATGCAAACATGCAGCTGTGTTTGCTTGAAATTCCCTCTTGTTTTTACCTTAGCAGTACTTTGTGAGTGCCTAAAAAGCAAAGCAAACATTATTAAGTTTCCTGACCCTGTCAGAAAAGGTGCTTTAGGACTTTGCTGAGACAACACAGAGGTGACTTGGGAGCAGAAAGCTATCACAGCAGCCAGAGACAAGAGCCAGGTCCTCCCTCAGTGAACCCAGGCTGCACTTCCCAAGGGGCCAGGGACTGACCTGCTGAGTGCTTTTCCTGTGGCACACAGAGCAAGGAATAAACTTGTTTGTTTTTTTAAAGTCCCTTTCGTGTGGCACTTGCTGTGCAGGACAGTATGCCACATCCCAGCAGCAATCCCGACAGGCACAAAGCAGCTCTCACATGCTGCCAGAGCCCCATCCCATTCTAGCCCCAATGGTTGGTTACCCCCAGCTGCAGCAATGTGCTGTTGGCTCAGCAAGGCACAAAATATCCACCCCAGAGTTTCCAGAGGCAGACAGGGCTGCAACCCACTCCTGGTAATATAAGACAAGTTTAGGGCCTTTCCACACAGGTCAGGTGAAACACTGGGTTTAAATGCTTTGTTAAATATGGTCCTTGATACGGAGTCGAGGAAATTTAGAAAAGATCCAGAGTCTTTTTGCTGCTGCTTCATGGAGAAGGTCAAATCCATGATTCCATTCCTACCTGCCAACAAGTTCCGCCCTTGCGGAAGGCCAAGATTTTTTTTGTTTTGTTTTTAAGCTTTTCCTTTAAAAGCCAATGGAAACATTAAATCACAAGAAAATACACAAAATCTTGAAATCGCAAACTAGAATCAAAGCACAATTGTTAAGGCAGATTTTTAAATAACATTTGGTACGCCAAATTTAAACATGCTAACCTTGTATCTAGAGCTAAGGCAATATAGAAATAACTCGTGGGTGTAATCCCCAGCAAATAGATTTGGTGTTAAGGCACCCTTAAGTGAAATTAAAAAAAAAAAAAAAAAGACTGCTGAAAGTTTACATAAATCAGTTCCCACTTAGTGTGTTTCAGAGAAGCTACAGACAGGCATTTTCCTCCTTTTGAGCACAATGGAAAATTCAAGATTGCAAAGCTTTCATCAAGAACAAATTAGAAAAAACCCTCCTAGAACTACAGACTGCTCAAATTGTCAAAGCAAAGAATGTGGGTTCTTTCCTTCCAATGACCACAGATAAAACTGCCCTGCACCTTCTGCTTTTTACCCCTTTGCTCTTTCCAGTCCAGCATGTTTACCAAGAGCAGAAATAGGAACTGATACACTGAATTGCTACCATGTGCTGTGGAGAGCTGTGATAAAGACTGGTCTCTAGAAATACTCACAATGAGGCAGTCTGCAGCAGAGAGATGGGCTCAGGACTCATGTTTAGATCTGTGCTTCTTTGGTCCTGTCCCAGGGCTACAGACTGCATGAGGACAGCTGCAGGTCAAACACTGAAATCGTGACTCCCCAGACACAGCCTAAGGGGGAATTGTGGGGCTGCAAGGTACAATCCCAAGGCTGCACCAGGTACTGTCCTTACCACATTTCAAGCGCCTTGACTTTTTACACAGCCTGCACGTAAATTATAGTTTCCTTTTCATTGAGGAATACCAAAACATATGGAACCGGAATACCAATAGCCTGATACCAATATGTATGGAACACCAAGAGCTAATGCAATTGGTCTGTTCACTTCTGCACACTTCATGAGAATATTCCATTTTGACTTAGCTCAAACAGGGCATACCCAGGATCACTGGTGACCTCCCTGAATGCATCCTTTTAAAATTCCATACTGTTCATGCTCCACATGGCACTCACATAGAGAATTCACCTGCCTGATCAAGAGCTGAGATTTTTAACACTGAAATCGTGACTGCCTGTTCAAATGAACACAGGGCTGAACTACTTGAGAGAACAGCTGGAGCTGTACCAGGGCAGGGTTAGAGGGTGGATTTTGGGAAAAGGTTCTTCACCCAGAGGATGCTGGGGCACTGAACAGGCTCCCCAAGGATTTGGTCACAGCACAAGCCTGAGAGAGTTCAATGGCCATCTGGACAACACCCTCAGGCACAGGGTGGGATTGTTGGGATGTTGTGTCCAGGGCCAGGGGTTGGACTCAATAATCCTTGTGGGTTCCTTCCAACTCAGCTTATTCTGTGATTTTGCTCAAGTAGAGGGCTGGCAGGGAAGTGTCATTTCTGCCCTGCAGCTATCCCAAAGGCCTCAGGGGAGCTGAGCCAGTATGAGCTGTCCCCACTGTGGCTAGGCCACCAAGGTGTGGGGCAGGAGGACCCTCTGGTGACATCTGCTCCTCACTATTCAGGGATACCTGGGATTACCCAAAAAGCCCCAGGAAGATTAATTTTTTTTTAACTTTACAAAACGCTGTTGCCAGTCTTAAGACTACTTGTTGAAATGCAAGATTCTGCATGTCCTTGCAAGGACCTCATATGATCTTGAGTGTTTCTTAAATGAAGGTTCATAAAAACAAACAAAACACTACAGCTTGATGCCTTCCTCAGATTTCTGTGCCTATTTCATGAATGGAGAGGCAAGATTTACTTGTCAGACACAAGACAGGAGAGCAGCAAAGCCCCAGCAGCAGGTACAGTTGGCCAGCCCTCTCTGCTGCAGAACACAGCATGCCAGTGATGTGGGAGCTGTAACCTGCCTCCCAGCTCAAAAAGTAACCTGAAGCTCACCCTTCATTTTCTTTTTTTCTGAACCTGCATCCACCCCCTTCAGGATGGGCTGTGGCCCTCTCACTTCCTCACAGCAGCTGCATAATTCCCCAATGCTGTTCTGCTCAATATCTTCCTCCCCACTCTGCCACAGCCCTTGTGCCCAGCACAGGAGACACTGGGGAGCAGCAGCTATCGAAGGATGACTTCAGGAATCAGAGGTTCCTGAACAACAACCCACAAACCCTGAGCTATGAGGCAGGACAGAAGATGGAATTGCACAACAGCAGAGAAACCTCTGGTATCTCACTTTTCACTCAGAAGAACACAGGAGAATCATTCTCAGCATCCTGTCAAGAAAAGTTTCCCAACACTTTTATGTGTAGACCATCTTTTGGGTCTTCTTTAACTTTGTATCTCATAGCTTTTAGTTTTAAGGAAGCAACTACACAAACCCCTCATCAATACTTAAAATGAAAGGGATGGCAGAATTTGGTTGTGTAAAGCTGCTGGAAAGGGCAAAGAGACAAAAGGACAGATGCTAGCAGTGGGCAAGCTAGGAAACTGATACAGCTCCATGCTACCAACAGCTTCCAAACAGTAGTTTCCTGTTACTGCATTTCTGTAGGGAGTCATGCAGACTCTTGTGTGCTGGGGTATAAAATTTAAGACTAAACACTGCTTTAACCCTCACAGCTCAAGAGAATACTGGCACATGGCTAGAAAAGGAACTGCCTTTCGGTGGCACATCTGAGGAGACCATGAAAACACAGAAGCCAGAACTCCACCTGATCAGGAAGTGAGAAAATTCTGTTAATTCACAGTATCGGTGCTAACTATAAGGAAAGATGGTCTAACAGCAGAATACACATGGATTTAGGGGACCTCTGTTTATTTTGCTGCTCTGGAACAGGTTTCTTAGAGATCAAGGAGCAGGTCACTTAGAACTGAAGCAGGAAGCGTCACCCTGGATTTGAATTATAGTCAAGTTGATGTCTAAATTTCTTCAAGGATCTCAGGGGTTCTTTTTCTGTCTCACAACTGGCCCCCATGAGTATTGAGGAAATACTTTCCTATATGACAATGCAACTGAAAGGCTGAACTTACTGAAGATTGGGAGACATTAACCTTGTATAGACAGGAGGTGTTATGCAATTGAAAGAATGTGAACATTTTCCTTTCTAAGACAAGAATCTAAATGAACACGACTGTACTTAATCCTTCACTGACAGGGGAGTGGCTGGTTCACAGTGCCATAATCTGAAGTTCCACCAGACCTCATTGAAGTTGTTGGGCCGAGTTCCCACCCCTGGTTTAAGATAATTGTAAAAGTCAGTAAAGACAGCAAAGAAATTAATTACAATTAGTGAGCTGATAGCTTGTCACCTGTTTCCCAGTGAAAGCACCACCCAAAAGAAGACCTGTGAAGCTGTTCTGGAACCTGAACAACCCAACAACTTGAGGAGTTTTAGTGTTAATTTAAACAGGAGTGAAACACACTCCCCTGGTGAGAGCAGGGAAAGGAACCACAAAGCCAGAAGACACGGTCCAAGTTTTTGACAAATCTGGGAAGCACAACCCTTAGGGAGCTGAGTAACAGCACAGCTATGATGATTTACTGGGGGGCTGCCAGTAAAGACAAGAGGGCTGTCCCCAGTCTCTCTTGCCATCAAATACTGTAGCATGATCCAAACCACCAGGGCACTGACAGCAAGGCATATCCAGCACATGGATATCCTATCCTGCTCCTCTGATCTCACCTCTACACAGGGAACATGCACGTCTGCATGTTTTCTTATGGTGACTGTGACCAGCACAGAGGCTTCTCTCTATACTAGAGACCAAAAAAATGAAAGTAAGATGGAAGAATTACTCCGTAAGCACCTTGTGCCAAAGTATCTGCTGTTGACAAAGCCAAGGTAATGGCTGCTGCTAGAAGAAGCAGCCCCACTCCCTCCCTCCTCAGGTTCTTCCTTGGTGCTCCTCTGAACCTGCTGTGACCAGCCCTGCTAAAGCTAAAGCAGCAAAAGGATGCTTCTGCTGAAGGTCTGAATGTTCTTCTTTGTGGCACAGGTGCCAGTGAGACAAATATTGGCACAGAAAGATTCTACAGCAGGCATCTAGGAGGCTGCACCCTTCTGGTGTCACTAAACTTCAGTGCATGGTAACTTGGCACAATGGTGCCCCTGAACAGGAAAAACTTCATTAGAGCCACCACTGGATGGAGAGAGCAAATGCCTGAAGAGTCAGCAGAAATCCCATGAGAAGGAAACCTTGAGGCACAGGGACAGATGCTCCCAGAACTGCGCACCTAAAGCTAAACGTGGCAGGCAGGCTGCTTTTTCACTCAGCTTCATACACTTCTGCCTTCCAGGGTAATGGCCATTTGTGTGTTGCCACACAGGGCACATGAACAAAAGAAGGACGTTCACATGTGCCTCCCCAGTCAGTAGTGCTTCCTCCTACAGCCACTAACTCGAGATGCTGCTGGGATTCCTACGCTGGGAAATCCAAATGCTGGGATATTTGAGTTTCTTGAGATTTGCTCCTCTGGCTTCCATTGCAACAAACCCCATGGATAATAGTGCAAAACCACTGGTTTCTTCAGAGTTAAGAAACATCCAGTCTATTCTGAGAAACCTCTCACACATTAGAAAGCAACATGTTCACTTAACCAGGATGGTTCATTTTTAGCCAAAGCTTCTAAACTTATCTTCTTTGAGCAGCATTAATAGTTTTAGGTTACTACAGCTACAAGAGTTCTGTAATGTTTTTTATACCTCTTTAGTAGGTGGTCTCTTCCCTGTCTCCTACAGTTCTATTGTGAATATCCATCTTTCTTCCTCAGACCTTACCCCTGTCCAGACTCCGACGTTTCCCAGAGCACGTCTGCCCAGGAGCACGGCAGCCAACTGCACCCTCCCCGCTCACCAGTTCTGATGTCTTTCCACCTTCTCAGCCAAGCCAGACCTCTTAGTCACCGCTGGCAGAGCGGAATTCCATTTTCCTCCCTCCCAGCTGACCCTTTCCTCTTCGTCCTCCTACCGCTTGCCGTCCTCCCGGCCCTTCCAGCGTCCCACCAGTGCTCCTGGGGCAGGATGAAGCCCTGGCAGCCCGCGGCACAGGCGGCACGGCGTGTGAGCTCCCGTCCTTACTCGCCCCTTCGCCACTGCCCCCGACAGCGCTGCCCGCGCCGCACAAACCTCACCGAGGCGCGGGGGGGCCCGAGAGGGGCTGCTCTGCACACCCCGAGGCCGAAACGCCGCCGCCCCTCCGGGAGGGAGGGCTGAGCGCTGCCCCGCAGAGCCCCGGCGGCCGCACNCCTCCCCCGTGCAAAAACACCCCTTTCCCCGAGCGGGACACGAGGGCCAAGCCGCCCAGTCCCCGTCCTGCCCAGCCCCGCATCCCCGGGCTCACCTCGGCCGAGAGCGGCTCCGTCCGCAGCCCCGGCGCCAGCGCAGCCCCCACCGCTGCCACCGCCGGACGGGACTGAAATGCCCCTCCCGGGGCCGTCCTCAGGTCAGGTCGGGGCCGTCCTCAGGTCAGGTCAGGTCCGGTCGGGTCGCAGACACTCCTCGGGAGGGACCTGCCCCCTCCCTGAGCCCCGGAGCGGCGGCGGCGCCCCGCGGAACGG
>VXBB01001384.1:19664-29734 GCA_013399915.1 Illadopsis cleaveri
AAAAAAAGGCAGCCCGTGACTGAGCCGCAGACGTGTTGCAAAGCAAGTTTCAAACGCACCCTCAAGCAGGAGGCACTTTTCTGTTAAATGATACCTGGCAATGATTGCTTAACAAGTTCTTAATGAGCATGACCAAAGCAGGAAATTTGGGCTTTCATTTAGAAAAGCACTGTTGACTGCTGTAGGGTGGAGTAAATTACATTGGAAAATCACCAGAGATTTTGAGAAGCAGGTTAGGTGATAATCAAGAATGGTTTAGACTGAGGTAATCTTACCTGGAGCAAGAGCTAAACACGAGTTCTTACAGATGCCTTTCAGCCCTTTGTTTTGACTGCCAAGATTTTGATGTGTTACTAATGTGTTACAAATGTTGTACCTGTGATAAACCTTTCCACCACAGACACCGACACTGCTCCAAACAAAACCGTTTTCCCTGCAATCAAGTAATCTGAAATTGCTTCTCCCCACCAATAATTTGTATTTTTTTAAATCAGAACAGGTCTTAATCAAATTTTAAGTTAAAATAGATTTTAAGATATTTTTGTCTGTGCTGCTGAGCAAAATTTAAATTAATGAGAGAGTTGCTACTACTGAAGGTGTCAATGCTCTCATCCTCCTTGGAGCATCCTGCTTGGATGCCATTCCTTGTCGGGTCCGTGGGTGAGAGCAACCCTCGGATGCAGCGGGAGGTAGGATGAGGTTTGTGAAGCCCATGGGAACATTCAGGAGCCAGCAGCTGGATCATGGGGGCTCGCAGAGCAAGCGCAGAACCTGCAGCACTGCCACATGCAGACACCCCGTAGGAAGGTGACAAAGTGGGGAAGGAGGGTCTGGAGCCCGGAGATCTCTCCAGAAGAGTGCCAGAGGTGTGCCATTTATGTCCCCTGAGGCTACTACAGCAGGGATGGCAAAATCTTAGTCTCTGGACATGGAAATGAATCCAACCAGCAGAATTCAGATCACACATGTGCCTCCGGGCTGTTTTACCATCCATTCCTGAAGCTTGAAGGGAGGGGCAGTACTCCAAGGATGTCAGCCAGCCCCACTCACAGGTCAGGTTGGGGTATGTGGGGTCTCAGGGAGCCAGATCGGGGTGTGGGAAGAAAATAATCTACCCCGAGTCCCCGTGGAGAGCCTAATAAGATGTAAATCACCCTCCAAAGCACCTGTCAGAGCAGTAGCATCAACACCTCTGAGCTAGTTGAACACCCGCAAATCACCTGAATAAAACAGTTTTCAAGCTTTTGGTCTGGATTTGGTTTGATGAACAGTTCCCTATGACATCGGTCAGCCGGTGATGCGACTCCAGTGTGACCTGGGAGGGGAAAGCCGCTGGGGAGGGGTTGCTGTGACAATATAGGTGGCTCGTCCTCGTCACTGCTTCAAATAAGCCAACGAGCTGCTGGCCAGGGCTGAGCCCTGGAGCTGGAAAGAGCTCCCACAGAATTTATTCCTGTGAAAGCAGCGTAATCACGGCACTGCTCTCCCAGCCTGGCACAAGTGAAGAGCTCAGGAAAGGTGGGAGGGGAGAAGGGCACGGCGTGGCTGGCACCCAGTGATTAGATTAGATTGCACCGTCCTGCGTCAGGAGAGAGGGCTGGGGACATGGTGGGCACGGGGGGCGTGCCAAGGGCTGCCTGCACACAGGAAGGAAGGAAGGAAGGAAGGAAGGAAGGAAGGAAGGAAGGTAGGTCACTGTGCCCTGGCAGGATCAGTCTCCCAGATGTTTTACGTACCATTTCCTTGGAGGACAGGTTCAGCCCAGATGTACATGGAGCTGCAAGGCCCTTGGTACACAGGTATATCCAAGGACATGATCTTGCCCTTGAGGCTGTTTATTCCTGCCTGAGGGCAGTCTCCTGCAGGCACAGGGGGTCTGGTGCAGCACTGCTCCTGCCTTTCCATCCAGCAGCTCCTCATGGGGTCATGTCAGGGAGTGGCTCATCCTGGGGTGCTGCAGGTGGTGACTCTGGCTGGGCTGAAGGACACTCACATCTGCTCTCCTCCCTCATGTTTTTCAGCCTCAGCTGTTGTCTTGCTGTCTCTTCTGACTTTGGTTTTAGCCAAACAGAAATTTTCCCTTTCTTTGGAAAAGCAGATCAAACCCTCTTGTGATGCAGCCAGCAGCCCTTGTCTGCTGTTCTCCTGCCAGGAGCCAGATTGCAGACTGAGGCTTTTAAAACACCTGCCTTTTTTGTGCCATGGTATTCCAAATCAACCACAATGGGATTGACACTGGAGCATGTTCCCATTCCCAGGTTTTTTTGATCAAGTTTCTGTGAGAGGAAAGAAGAAGAATAAAACCAGTGAGTGGCTTTGCTAGCAGACACTCACACCTTGGAATGAAGTTCTTGAGCCTCTACCAAGAGCTTTTCTTTTAAATGAAGTTGGCAGAAACAGATAAATCCTTTTAGAGGCATTAGGACATTATAATATCTATTGATCAGCGTGCACCAACCCTGGCTTATGCACTCTGATACATTTTGCCAGTTGAGTCAAGCGTGATAATAAACGTCATGTCCAGCAAGGCGATTAATAATGGAGATGTGATGTGAGGGAAATTGGAACACTGAGGGGAATTAGAAACAGCCTGGTACCTTCAGAGAGAAAGCAGGATGGCTGTTACATAATTTAAACTCAAAGTGAGGTGTTTTGCCACAGACAAAAGGCCAGCAGCCCTCTGCTCTGCACAATAATGGCTTAGCAAGTCTCTGCTTCAGCTTTCTGCCCATTCCAAGGATCCCTAAGGGCAACTCCCCTGTAACTACAGCTGGCAGCAGGGAGACCTGAAAACATTTGAGTACATGGAAATGAAGTATTTGTTTGTCCCTTTCTGTAGGAGCCTAAGATTGCAAAAGCTTTCCCTGGCCCAAGCCCAAAGTTAGAGAGTATTGAATTAATCATCACTGCCAAATTGGGTTGGATCATATTGTAAAGTGTCATGCTGATTGTATCAAATCATTTTAATTTCTATCACATTTAAATGTATTTAACCATATTCAAAATTCAAATGCTGTTTCAAAAGGAATATTTGTTTTGAGTTGGAGGGAAAATGTTTGCATAGAAAATGTCAAATTTGTAAAAATGTGGGTATTTTTAATTCACCTCACCATTTTCCCCTTTAGTTTCAATATGCATTAAAAGTCACTTCTTCCTGCCAGAACACCAGTTTGAAAGAAATGCCAGAAAGCCCTGAATCACTGGAAAATCCCGAAGTAACTCCACCAATTACAGCAATGGACAAATGTCATAGCTACTAATAAGAAGCCAGACCTGTAACACTAGTCAGTAAGAGCTGGCAGTTCCCATGAATCAGGTGGTTCTGATTCGGGTACAGAGATCCAGTTACAAATGCCTGGTGTTTGACTGCTCCCACCCCTCTATTTACATTTATTTGTAAACATTTGTTTCTTGTCAGACTGATGTTACCCCAAAAAGTGGAGTTTTCCTGAAGAAAGGGAAGCAGCTGCAACATTTCCCACCTCTGGTGCAGCATGAGACAAAATGCTCTGTGCTTCTTACTTAACCCACCGTGGTGTGTGGAGGTAAATAAGGCAGTGAGGACACCCTAAATCCAGCTGACCACTGTGTTCCTACACAACTAAAGGTAATTGTAAGCCTTTTGTTCCTCCCTTGGTCCTTAAGGATATTTGCTGTATTACAGCCCTTCATGACTCTTCAGATGTGAATTACTCTTTACTCTGAGACTATTTGGAAGTAAAATACCTTTAGGATGATAAATGTAGTTGCGAAAGACCATTTTCAAAAAACGTGCCTGGCTCATTATCGCTGCAGGGCTGGTCTTCCAAGGTGCTAATGCAAGAAAGAAGATGGTCTAGTCTGAGTGCTGGAGCTCTGGGGAGTTGGACATTTTCATTTAAATGTTTCCTCTTGAATGGAGGCAAACCATTTTGATATGAAATCTGTACCAGTTTGAAAGCAGCGTGTGGCTGTCTGAGATTTCTAAACCACCAAAACTAGCTTGTGAAAGAGGCAAAAATCCTCAAGTAGATGAATAAGCGAGGGTACATAGTGTGCTTGTCAGCCAGATCACAACAATATCATTTAGCAGAGGTTTTTTCCTACTTTGTGT
Source organism: Illadopsis cleaveri (assembly GCA_013399915.1). Taxonomy (NCBI): domain Eukaryota; kingdom Metazoa; phylum Chordata; class Aves; order Passeriformes; family Timaliidae; genus Illadopsis; species Illadopsis cleaveri. The sequence goes on from VXBB01001384.1 coordinate 23,758, forward strand.
GTTGCAAGGAGTTCCATGTTTGTGTGAATTCCAGCAGACCTGTCTGGTTTTCCTGTTGGTGGCATCCCTCCTTAATCCCACTTTGGTCCACGCTGGTCTGGCTGGGCAGAGCTCGAGACTCCTGAGCCAGAGACCAGAGCCCAAATCTCAAGGATTAGCAGATGCTTAAGCACTGACCTTGCCAGGTGCTAGAGGTGCTGTATGAGCCAAAAATCCCACAACACTTATGCAACGCAGAAACTAGACATCTCCAGGGAAATTTATTCCACTCTGGGATGAGGCATGAGAGCAAGATCAACAAACCCACCAAAACATCAGGGAAAAACAGGTCCACGGAAGATTTTCACTTCCCTGAGAAAACCAATGCCAGCACACCACTTACCAACTTTAGAGTAAGTATTTAAGCGGTGAAATAGAGTCCTTTTGTTCACACACAGAACTGACCATGTTTACTGAGGTTTCTCGGGTTTCCAGCAGGCTGTGGGTGGCTGAGTTAATTATGGAATGTTTTCTGCAACTCATCCTCTCATTAAAACTTAATGGTCTTTCAACAGCCCTAACGTCCTTCTTGGGCATTGTGTCATGTTTAATTTTGTCTGATTTCCATTTGGAAAGCAGAATTGGTAGGGCAGGTGTAATATTTGCCTTACCTCTAATCATTCATCCTTAGCCACCCACTCCTGGAGCGATAAGGAAGGAGGAGCGGGCAGGAAAAGCGGAGCGGTTTTCCATAGTAGCCATGGAGTTGGTAAACACGGCAGCACTGCGGGCTCTTAGTCCTCACCAGTGCATGAGGCGTGTGCTCACTCGCCTGCCAGCAGACAGGGCTGCCTTACACCCAGAGGAGGAGGGAAAACACCCTTGCCTACAACAGCGGAGTAGGATTGGGGATTAATCACACTGTCATGACTGAGAAGTGCAGACAAGGAAGACAGGCACTCTGTTTTCCCAGCTGAAGAGCCTGGAGCAGGTGCAGCCTTCGGGCTGGCCGAGGAGGCTCCTGCTGAGGGGACCCGTGGCCGTGCCCTGCCCTGTGACACTGCAGTGACCACGTTTTCCCTGAAGATGCTCAGGGCTCGCCCATCACAGGTGGCTCCTCCGAGAGCCACGACAGTCGGGAGCCTCCATCAGCGCTGCACAGCTTTGCTTTCCCTGGCTCCAGAGAGAAAATAACAGCCAATCTGGAGTAGGCTAACCAGAATAAAATGAACCTAAAATTAAGTGAACTTAAAACAGCAGAGCTGTGCATGGTGGTAGTGGTGTTTTGGGGGTGGTGTGAATGCCGTGAGCAGGTGAAGTCCAAAGAATCTTTCCCAAGCTGTGGTTTCCATTTCCAAGGGAAGTGCAGAAACTCACATTCCTCCCCAGGTTTCCATCAAGTGAGTCTAAGGTGGCAAATGCCAGGATGAGCAGGGGCCACAGCTCCAGTTTTGTCTCTGATGCAACATGTGGCCCTGGGAGCAGAGATAGTGGGGAATTCCCTGCAGTGTGTCAGCACTGACAGCCCAGATCTCCCCCCTGAAGCCACCCCTTGCTAAAGGCAGAGCCCCTGTGCCAGCCTCTTTCCAGCCCTTTTACTTCGTGAGTAAAGGCACCTAAAAAAGGCAGCTCCAGCTCCTTCCTGAGTGGCTGAGCTGGGAATACTCCCAGTGTGGATAGCAGGCAGCAGCAGCATGGCCAGGCTGATCTCTCCCAGTACATCCTCCCCCTTTCCTCCCTGCACCCTAAACACTTCCAGGGCTGCTCTTCTCCAGCCAGAAACACCACAGGCTTCAGACAAAGCCTCTCCTGTGTTTTACTGCCCTTCTGCTCTGTTCAGCTCCAGGGCCAGCGCTGTGGCCAGGCACTGCTTGCTGCCCTGGGCTGGTGCTCCTGCCCAGGGCACGGCCACCCCACTGCTCCTACAGCTGGAAATGGCCCTGCCAGCACCCCTGGGGAGGGAGAACCATCCAAAACCCACGGTGCTGCTGCTGCACAGGTAACCACGAGAACACCAGGATAAACAATGGCACAGAGACCTGCAGGGAAGTGAGGCTTTGCCGAGGGCAGGGCACAGGGTCTGGGAGCTGCCCCCAGCAGCTGCCCTCACACATTAGTTACCTGCTGCCAGCTCCTTCTGTTCACCCCACAGGGAGCTGCAGATCCCTGGGAAGCAGCTCCCAAAAGAGCAGGAAGTTAAACAGGAGCTGACCTGGGGTGGCCTCTCAACATACCAGGCTGTGAACCGTGACAGCTCCAAAGGGGCTTCCCAGTGCTCTCCCTGAAGTGGCTGCCAGCGTGTCAGGAGCAAGAGCCAGTGCTCGAAGCTGTCATGGTCACTGAGCCCAGAGGTGCTCTTACATGCTCCACTAATCTGTAAAAGTAACAGTGGAGACCCCTCCTGCCTCCCTGGGGACGCCTGAGACATTTCAGGCACGGGGACACCGTTGGTTCCAAGCTGTTAGCTTCCTAATTTTGGACACCAAGGCTTTCTCTCAGGCACTGATGGCTCAGTGCTGGATGCAGGTTTGTGTCCCCGCTGGAGGTCTAGAGGTGTGATCTCAGCCACTCTAAGGCATTTACTTGTTTCCCCCTATTGGCTCACCCTCTGTTTTTTCCTCCAATAAATCAACCAACCAACAGAATTATTACAGTACAAAATAATATATGCTTGGATTTGCACAACATATTTGGATAAACTGGCCAGGGTTTTGCCTGTGTGCCCTGAGTTCCTGTGGTCAGCACAAAGCTGCTGCACACCTGCACTATGCACCTGGCTAATTTTGCTTGTTCTTTTCTGCACCAGAACCCAGCTCTCCTCACTGCTCCAACAGGATTCTGTGGGGTAACAACACCCACAGGAGTCTGTTCAGGGAGTGGATCTGGTTGCTCTGTACCCCACTGATGTCTGCAAGAGCACCTCCTCCTCAGCATCCCTGTGTGTCCAGAGGGTGTCCCAGGTGCAGGGGCAGGACATCTCCTTGCACACATCTTGGTCCTGCACAGGACACTGCCCCTCAGCCCTTCCTACAGCTCCCAGCTCTGTAGCTCCAGTGGTCACCTCTGTCCCACCCTGCAGGAATGTCATGGGGCTCCTGGGGAACACGGCCAAGAAGTTCCATGGCATGGCCAAGGTAATCCTGCCTGTCCTGCCACAGGAGGCAGATCACTTCATCTGCACAACTTAATGGCAGCCAGTGGCAGCCAGTGGATCACCATGGCATGGCGTGGTCCACTGGCTGTCTGGTCAGGCTGCCCCTTCCAAAGGCCTTGGAAAAAACATAGAGTGTTTGGAACAGCAGTGGTGACTTCAAATTCCTGCCTTGCAAAGCTCTTTGTGGTGAAACAAGTATGAGAAACTAAAAAAAAAAACCACGCCACCAAAACCCAGAACCCCAATATAATAAGGAACAGCAGCAGAGTTTTCAGTTTCTTAATCCTCAAATTCCTCCCCCACTTAAAAGAAAAAGCATTTTTTTTCTGAAGAAAAATGAAGGAAAGGCTGAGAGACAAAAAGGCAGAAAAGAAAAGCCACTGACTCCTGTGTGCCTGAGAGTTTTTTTGCAGGATGTGGATTTTGAAAGGTGCAGTGTCTCAACCTGGGAATCACAACAAAATACAGGGAACTGGCTCTTCCAGCTTTGTCCTGATAGCAGGAAGGACCATGGAATTATTTTAAGGCAACTTGCACAGTGATGTGTAGGCTTACAGATCCTGTTTGCTTTCCTCTCCCAATGATGCCAGGGGATCACCTCACCCCGGAACGTGAGACCATCTGGAAAATATCATCCAGTGCATTATTCCCTGTGCCAGAGGAATATTTATAGATAAAGTAAATCATGTTGTCATGATCCAAACAAATAAGGAGAGGCTGCAAGGCAGTGGAGTGTGTCCTCCCCCATCTCTGTGCATGGCTTTACCCAAGAGGGGCCACTGGGATCTTTAAAGCCCCTTCCAACCCAAACCATTCTGTGATTCCACAACCCTTCCAAATTCAGCCAGTTTTGGAGAGCAGGTGAGAGCAGCCAAACCAGTCCCTCACAGGACCAGGCTCCCCCTAGGTCCCTTGCCCAAATCTGCTTCATAAAACCGTATAATGTTCAAAAGGGTGTATATTTTTGACACAAAATAGGGTAATTTCAAAGGAGTTTCTCACATGAAGTGAAACTCTTCCCCTCAGCTGAGCAATTCAGGTTATTATTCACTGTTTAGATCTAACCCACTGAACAAAATACTGCCTTTGCCTTTGGAAAGGAAAATCCATTGAGCAACTTCAGGCCAGCTCTCATTACAGGCTTCCTAAATTTATTAATGGAAAATTAAATATTCTATTTAGATAGGCAGATAGGTACATATCTGTGTCTCCAACATGGTTTCAGGCTCTCAGTTTGTAAACTAATGGATATAATTCCCTTTGCAGCACTACCTAGAGTGGCTTCAGGGTGTGCTGTTATTATGGTCAGGGAAACTAAATGAAGAGCATGTGGCTGATCTTTCCCAGCTCAGGTCTGTCTTCCAAAAGGGAGTGTGTAGAATACCAACCATCTGGTTTATCCTGTTTCCTTCCCTTTGCAGGTTTATCTCATCATTCCCAGGAGTGTAGGAAATCCTGTTGCAGCACAGCCTCTTCTTCTCCACTGAACCTGTGCTGGAATCACAGAACAGAATATTCCCAGCTGGAAGGGACCCACACGGATCCTCAAGTCCAACTGAGAGAGGGAAGTATTGGGTTTGAGGCCCTTAGGATGTGGCAAATGACAGAGAAACAGTGATGAACCCCATGCTGGGGGACATAAAGCAGGTAGCAGAGAGGAGAGGTGGGAGAAATGTTCCCCGACAGTTTCAAAGTTTAAGCAGGCAGCAGAGTTCCCTAATATGGATGTCCTCATGTTTGTTTGTGGTTTAGTTTGGAGTTTTTTGTCCTCTGTATTTTGTACTGCTCTTCCAGAGTAGGGCAGTACCTTCATCTGGAGAATAACAAAAGAGTTGTTATTATTTCATCTTCTAAAATGAGGCCTGCATCTTTCATGTGCTTTGGGCTGACTGTTCAGATGCAGCAGTTTGTGGACTGTAGGAAGGATGATGTTGGAATTGAGAAGAAAGGATTTACTCCTTGGTGTTCAGTTGTCTGCAGTTAGGAAGAGGAGGAGTGATTATGAGCAATTCCAGTGCCTGACCAGTGCACAAAGCCAGTCCATCTTCCTGGGATCTACATTCTGTTCTGCTGACCTGTGGTTAGCTGTCAGGTTCAAGAATCTGGAATCTTTGTTCTTTTTGACAAAACACTGGAATTTCCATTGGAACGTCGAGCACCTTGTATTTCTGCTGTGCGATGAAATGACAGAAGATTCTTTCTACAGGATATTGTATGAAGTTCCATCATCTCCTTCTCTACAAATGAACTTGGCCCAGGCCCAATGGATGGATGCAGGAAGATGCAGGGGAGCAGGGAAGAGCCGTCATCAAGCGTGTCCAGTTCTTCTCCTGCTGTTTTCTCTTTCAAAAGAGAGCCTCAAATCAGTAGATTCCACCAGTTCCAGGACATGCTTGGGACAAACTCAAGCATTTTGCTGTCTACTCAGAATGCCAGTTTTCTCTCTTCTCTCTCTTAGCCTTGTAGTCTTGAAATGGAGCACCTTCCCTACAACCAGCATGAAACACACCTGTACCTCCAGTCATCTTTCTCCTGGGGAGCCAGGGAGTGGTCATGGCATTTGTGTGCTCACAGCCTTTCCAGCTTTTGGGCCCTGGAGGTTCTTTCCGCATTCCCCAAATGGATGGAAAAGCAAACATTCATGTATTTTGATGATGATTAAATTTGTCTTACTTAGTGTATGAGTTGTAGGCATTTGTAAAAAACTTCAGCCTTTCATTCCAGCAATCCTACCCCATCTGAAAGCACGTGTATTTCCAAACAGGTCTTCTGTGTGGTAGCTACATTAAAAATTAAAACTAGTGTGTTCTGCCTTATCTAGCCTGTTGTGGTTTTTTTTTTTTT
>VXBB01001387.1:9041-28170 GCA_013399915.1 Illadopsis cleaveri
CACACGATATTGTCTTAAAAAAAACAAAACAAAACTCTTGAAAAATTTCCCTTGGGAAGAGCTAGCTCTTCTCAAGCTCAGAAACTATCAAGTCCACATTTCACCACCCCTAGCATAAACAATTTCTTCCTCAGACCTAACCTGAATCTCTCCTCTTTTTGTTTAAAACCATTACCCTTTGTGTGGGAACTAAAAAAAGCAGAAGACTTTCACAGTGTTGCCATAAGCTCAAGGGTTTGAAACAGAGTTGAATTTTAAGCCTTGAAATATTTAGAGCATAGAAAGTTTTTGAGCTGCAAAAAATACAGAACAAAAAACTATTATGTGCTGTCAGGTGTATGAGTAATGTTTAGTAATTATTTTAAGTAGATGCTTGTAAGCTTTTAGCATGAGCCTATTGGCTAAAAAACTTTTAAAAGTCCTTGTAACAAAGAGAACTGTGACTTCTGTTGTTACAGTGTGAGTTTTACCATCCTTTATGTCTCTACCTTCACTGAGACTAATAATGAAGTAAAAAACTGTGAAGCACCTCTCAGTCACCCCAACTAATCACCATTGTTAGTGATTAGATCCAATGCTTTGTCCCCTTGCAACAGGCCCTGCTAAAAATGTGTCCCCTTGAAGTTTTGAAAGGCTGCAATTAACTCTCCCTGGGGCCTTCTCTTCTCCAGGCTAAACAATCCCAGTTCTCTTGGCCTTTCCTCAGAGGAACCTCCTCAGAGGTTCCATCCACCCTCTGACCATCTCCCTGTTGTATTTTGGGAGTGCATTCAGTTTTAGCTGGTGGCAAGAGAACTGCAGTAGGGTGCTGCCAGGTACAGAGGCCCAAAGTGGTGTAGGTGGAAGAGGAACCCCCTCCCAGCCCAGCAGTCAGAGATTTGTCTTGTTGCTGGAAACCTGCACCTCAGTGTTCTTCAGAACAGCACAGGCCTAAATCCTAATGGGATCAACATTCCTTGGAGGTGCTGGAGTTCCCTGTGGAACAGCTTGCACTCATCTTTTCTGACAACTAAAGTAGCCCACACCTTTAGAAAAAAGGAACCCAAGTGAGTCCTTTGCGTTTCCTGAAATGAAAAAAGCCCTGAGGCAGCAAGTGGCACGCCCAGAGTGCTGGCAGGGCCAAAATCCCAGCAAGCTGAAGGCACATTGATTAATTGATTAGTGGGATTACTGAGCCATGTTTGCCTCTGGCAGCAAGGTCCTGAATATTAACACTGAGGTGGAGATGGTCCCCTCAGTCCTATTTATGTGTATTTCTGGTAAGCAGAGGAGTCCTGCTTCCTCTTGTGAGAAACTGGGTTTGGAGATTAACAGTTCCTTTCTTTCTTTTTTTCCCGCTTTGGGCAGCATCCATTTTTAAAAACAGCCGTGAGTCTCTCCGTCCTGCCTGAAATGATCCGTATCGCCAGGAGAATCTGCCAGGCCATGGAAGCACTTCACACCAACACTGCCAGCACAGAGCAAACCCAGCAATAAAACTCTCACTCCTCCTCTGGGAGATCTGCTTCCCTTCTCACTCAGTGGCTACATTCACTTCTGAATTGTTGGTTGTTTCTTAAAGATGGAAAGTCCCGGTTATGGGGTTTTGGTGTGGTTTGGAAATGGGGAATCTTCCTTTATTCAGCTGCAGCCCACCTGCCTCTGCAATGCCCGTGGTCTGGGTTCACAGAATCACAGAATTTCTAGGTTGGAAGAGACCTTCAAGATCATCGAGTCCAACCCATGCTCCAACACCTCAACTAGATTACGGCACCAAGTGCCACATCCAGTCTTTTTATAAACACATCCAGGGATGGTGACTCCACCACCTCCCTGGGCAAACCATTCCAGTACTATTCTGCCCAGTCATGGCACTTCAGGATGAAGAAGACAGTGCAATTGCATTTCCAGCCAAAAACGAGTGAGGAATGGGGCAGCCAAAACATCCTGCTGGATACACACAGTCAGCTGGGACTGTGGGGTGTGCAGAGAATTCCCTGTCCTCCCTCCGCCTGGCAGAACACATTGACACAAAAAATATATANCAGTCAGAGGCACTTCTATAACTGTTACCCGGTGTATAGAGAGATCTAATAGCGCGTATAGGACAATGTGTGGCATCCTCTATAAATCCAACCCCGTTTTTATCCGGGTGCGTTGCCCCGCAGGTGTCGGTACCTGCCCGCGGTCACACCTGTGTGGGTGGACACCCAGCGCCCCCTCGCGGCCGCCGCAGAAATCGATTTTTTTTAATTTTTATTTTTTTTAATTTTTTTTTTGTAAAATTTTATTTTGGTCACTTCGTATTGAAAAGTTACAAAAGGTTGCAACGAAACATTTTACACCCATTTCCACCTGTTGGCATTTTTGAGGTGGCTCGAGTGTGTATATGCATGCAGCCCTTCCCCCCTCCCAAAAAACCAACCCCAACATGTTTTCCCACATGGTGGTATTAATTGTTAAAAAATTAACAATTTTAACGAACAGTGTTAGGAGCAGGCAGCAGCACAAGCCCCTGTCAGCCTGCTCTTGCCTTGCTTCACCTGGGCTCCACCTGGGAAGGCAGAAACATCTGGAAAGCAGCAGAGCCAGCTGTGTTCCCAGCCTGGATCAGCTCCTCCTGATGGGAAAACCAAAGAGTTCCCCAAAAATAATCCCTGCAGAGGTGCAGGCATCCTGCTGAGCCTCCCGCAGCTCCCAGCACTGCCAGTCCCCAAAAATAATCTCTGCAGAGGTGCAGGCATCCTGCTGAGCCTCCCGCAGCTCCCAGCACTGCCAGTCCCTCAGGGCAGCACTGGCCAGCAGTGCCTGTCCCCGTGCCACAGGGACAAACCGGGGGATGATCAAGGCCTAAAAAAGTCGCCATGTCTATGCTCTCCAGCCTGACTTCCCACTTTGCCAGGCTGTACATGCCCAGGAACTGCTGGTCACTGTCCCACTGATGCTGGGGACAACCTTCACAGAGGCTGGGACAGGGTGGTGGTGGCATTGGGGCCAGGGCTGTGGGACTCCAAGGAAAGAGCCAAGGGAGCTGGAGCTGAGGTGGCTTTGTGCCCTCAGGAGCTTTCTCAGCCAAATCGTGGGGCAGGGAGGCACAAAGTTCTGGTGCCATCTCGGAATGGAGCTGTTTTCAGGCTAAACCCTGACCCTCGGGCAAGCCAAGCCCTGGGAATGGCCCCATCCCATAGGGAACACTGCAGGAATCCCACAGCCTGGAACAGCGTGTGAGGAAAAGCAAAGCAAACAGGTCTCAGTGCAGGACTAGGGCAGCCCTGACATTTGCAGTTCCCCTTGTCCAAGCTCTGATCTGCATGAGGCAGTTTATGCTTTAAAAAGATAGTTCTCAGTTTACAAACATATTTGAGAGTAAGCAGCTCTGAAGCCACGAGCTTGCAGAGAATTTCACTTGCCTGTGGGGCGTGTAGCTCACACCTCTGACAAGATCTCTGCTGTGCCAAAGGCCTGAGCCCAAACTGTCTGAACAGAGCTGGATTTAGCTCCTTGGTACATGCAGCTAAGCTGGCACTGCAGCATCATCCACAGCCCACAGTCCATCACGTCAGAGAAAGCATTTTCCCACCACAGCAATGATCCTTTTGGAGCCCTGAGGAGACTTCAAAACCTTTTGTGAAAACATTAACTCTGTCAAGGGCCATTTCATGAATTGTAAAAATTGCACAGTGTGGCTGAAGTGGCTATGAGGCACATAGAAATCCCAATTTCCTGGCTGTAAAAGAAAGGCAGAACAGTCCCTCAGCTTCCCTTTAGCACCCAGAATGTGCAGCTGTGTAAAATCCATTTGTGAGTGTCTGGCACAGAGAGCCCTGTGCAGTGCCAGGGTCACTGCCCAGCGTACCCACCCCAGGCAGCTGCTGAGGGAACCCTGCCAGGGGCTGCAGGGGAAGGGAGGAGCTGGCACCAGGCCCCTGCTGTCAGGGAAAAATGTGAAATAACACCCATCCCCCATGGTACCCCAGTGAAACTCCATCAAACATCAGCCGTGCCAGCAATAAATGACTGCAAAATTTGGAGAGTGAGGCCTGACACCTGCCAGGGAACAGCACCCTGCTTTTACAAACCCACCCTGCTCCTGAGCTCATTTTCTCCTCCTTCAGGCTGGTGCTACATCTACCAAAACAAGAGGGCTGTTATTCCATTTTTAGCATTATGTGGCTTAAACAAAGCAAAGAGGCTCCCATTACTGAATCTGTGCTCTGAACAAAGGTACAGCTGAATTGTGAGGTGCCCTTGGACAGAGATACCAAACTGTGAGTCACCAGCTCGAGGTGGAGAAGAGAAGCACCAGAAAGTCAATCTGAGAGCCTTTGGGTGGACAAAGCTCTTATTTGCTGTGGTGTTCAAACAGGCACTGCAAGATCTGCCCCTCTATTTCTATGTGTCCTGGCAAGACTGGTCTTGAGGCCACAAGCTATGACTGAGCTCCTCAAGTTTTCACCAAGGAACAGAAACACCTAATCTGTAGTGAAATTTATCAAGAAATTTATATGGGAGGAAAAAAATCCCTGTGAATCCCCCTTGTACTTGCCAATCCCCAAGCTGCTGGTGGGTGCCCGATGGAGCTGCAGCCCTTCCTGCCTGCATCCTCCCCGATGCTGCCGGGAAGATGCTCACACCCTCACGAACTCATCCGCCAGCATCCCATTTGGCCCCTCTCCTAACGCATGAGCCGCATCACGAGCACAGACACGTATAAATATGCATTTCCCCCTTCTCCCGGCGCCTCTCCGCCCATTACCGAGGATAACGCCAAGAAGAGTTGCAGGGCTTTTTTCCCCCCCCACCCCTTTTTAAAGCGATTATGCTGATGCGCACCCCGCGCTCCCGAGAGGTGACAGCTCCGTGCGGCTCGGCGGCGCTCAGAGCTCGGCGAGGTCGTCGCTGCTCAGGACGGTGACACTGATGTGACCCGGCAGCTCGGCCGCGTCCCCGCCGCCCCTGCCCCGCAGCCGCAGCCGCCGCTGCTGCCGGGGCTCGCCGGGGGACGCTGCCAGCACCGCCTGCCCCAGGAACGCGTCCCGCAGGAGGCTGCTGTTCCAGACCTGCCGAGGAGGGGACAAGAATAAAGACGGCTCTGTCACACTCCGCCGGGAAGGGTCACCCCCCATCCCCCGTTAACCCCTTGGAAAAGCAGCGAGGAGGGGGTGTGAGTCTAAATTTAGCTAATTGTCTAGAGAGGGTGAGGGGAGAGTCTGGATTTGCATGCTCATTTACATAGACTATGTAAATAAGGAGCGAAATGCAGCTTTTTGCTTTCTAGGTCACTGCCTGCCTAGGAGAGGAATAAAAATGACCTTTTTTAGCTCATCAGCAGTAAAACCTACCTACAATTACCTGTCTGTGCTGCTTTGCCTGCTTGTGCTCACCTCAGTGCTGGAGTTTCAGAGTCTGGCCCACAAACTAGACTGAAGACAAAGTTTCCCTGGACTGCATCATCTCAACACCAAACTCTATTTCCCCAGCTAGTGCTGAGGTAAACAGTGAGGTCTAGTGCTCACAGGACTAGAATTCAGGGTAAAATAACTTCTTAATAACAGCCTTAGCTTTGGTTTTGCTTCAAACACTGACTCTGGACAACACTTGGCTTTTCTTTGTCTCTGTTTCATCAGGTACCACACGGGGCAAAAGGAATTGTGTAAATTCTTTCAAAGCCTTGGAATGAGATGTGCCTTGAAATGAAACATGCCTTGGAATGAGACTTGCCTCGGAATGAAATATGCCTTCTGCTCCCTAAGTGCCACCATGTTATAAATGCATATTATATAGTTGGCTTTTCACAAATATTAACATGAATACTGTATGTATAATTGTACGGTATTATGTTTTATTAATAGAGTTTAGAAAGGTAATGAATGTTTATTTTTTGATTGTACCAGAGGGTTAACAGTAAAAAGACTGGAGTTTTTTTTATTCTTTGTAATACCTAAACTGACCAAGCCGGAAGGTTTGGGGAAGAGGGTCGTCACCTTGTAACCCTNTTAATATCTATTGAATATGTAACACAGCAATCCTTAATACACAGTATTTGAAAGAGAACTGCGTGCTTTCTGGGGAGGCACCCCAGCTGAACTTTTGCCTTTCTGTCTCCCAATTGTCTATTTTTATTTTTTATTAAACTTATAAATTTCTCTAAGAGAGTGGAACTCTTTTTTTCACACATCAGCTGGTGTTTGTGGAGGAGAAGCAGCAGCAGAGCTCCAGGCAGAGCCCAGTCAGGGGAACAGAGGTTCTCACTCTTCTCTCCTGGGTGTCAGTCACACGAAGGAAAGGTTGGCCCAGAGAAGCCCAGGGATGCTCTGTGCTGCCCTCCCTGCCCTGAGCAGATGCCCTGTGGTTGTCTCACCTGGATGGTGACAGGACTGTCCGTGTCCTTCCTGTAGAAGATGACCTGGGTGTTGAAGACGGGGCTGGTGGTGCCGCGCTGCACCGCGGAGCGCCGGCTTTGGTTCTCACACTTGATGAGCACGTAGGGATCTGCTCCTGGAACACAAGCGGCAGCACAGCTCTGGGCATGCAGCGTGGCAGCTGAGAGCTGCCCAGAAACCCAGCAGGAACAATCCCCTCCTGTGCCTGGCAGCACCACAGGACAGGGCACCAGAGCACGTCACAGCCATTGCTCCCTGTCCAGGTGAAAACACAGAAGCAGGGAATGGTTTGGGTTGGGAGGGACCTTAAAGCCCTTCCAGTTCCACTTCCTGCCATGGCAGGGACACCTTCCACTGCCCAGGGTGCTCCTAACCCTGTCCAACCTGGCCTTGGACACATGCAGGGATCCAGGGGCAGCCACAGCTGCTCTGGGCACTCTGTGCCAGGGTCTGCCCATCCTCCCATGGAAAAATTTCTCCCTAATATCCAATCTAACCCTGATACGTGCCCCCCTGCAATTGTTCAACATTCTAGAAATGCTTTGCTTTTAGACTGAGCATTTTTATTTCTTATTAAAGTTGATATGCTCTTTTCTTTACAATAAGGAGCAAAAACCATTTTATAAACACCAAACACATTCAAATAGAATGGGCCATTCCATTTTCTAATTAACTTTTAATTAAACAAAGGCAATATCACATTTTGTATTTCAACACAACTCTGTCCATTTCTGTTAATGACAGAATACCTGTTTTTTCCACACCTTGCAACTTCTTAGATACAGATTTTAAATAAATCCAGGCTATCTGTAAGGCTCGTGAGAGTTTCTAACACACATTTTTTCACCATCTACTTGAAAATACCACCACAGCCAGAAGGCAGCACAACTTTAGGCAATTCCAGCTTTTTAACAAACCATACCCAGATGATTTCCCTCAAACACATCACTCACTTACAAGACCAGGCACCAACATCCAGGGGTCCAGTTCTGTTCCCTCAGTTTAGGAAGGATGTTGAGACCCTTGAGCGCATCCAGAGGAGGCAACGAGGCTGGTGAGGGGCTTGGAGCACAAGCCGTATGAAGAACGACTGAGGGAGCTGGGGTTGTTTAGCCTGGAGAAAAGGAGACTCAGAGGTGACCTTATCACTCTCTATAACTCCCTGAAGGGTGGCTGTGNACCACATTAACAGCTGCACCCAAACCAGATGCAGCCACTTCCACCTACAAGGCACACACAGATTTTTCCTCATGTTGTTCTGTGCTTACACCTGGCCAGAGCTGCCATGGGCCTGTTTCCCTGACAGCTCCTGACAGTTCCATGGCAGGTAGCAGGATATTGGCTTTTCTGATGGGAAATTGCCTTCCGCATCACTGAAGGGTGAATTCAGCTCTGGGGCATGGGGTGGCACCATGTCCTGCCACCAGGGTGGAAGAGCTGCTCTCTTTGCAAAGCAATTTGGAAAACGGATCTGGATAAAACAGGGTCTTGCCTGTCACACCAATGCTGTTAACAGCTTTGTCCGAGGGCAAAGAGCAGAGCAACACACCATCATTAACAGTAATTAAGAGATAAAGAGCATAAGGAGGGGTGGGGAAAGGGCACAGAGCTAAAGAGGTGACAGGCACATCTGCTGGATGGATGAGGGAGCAGTTAATGAAGGGACTGGCTAAGTAAAAGGAAAAGGAAAGAGAATATTTGAAGGAAACATTCAAATTTTCAACAAGACCTCGAGAAACAGAGGGAGGTAGAAGGGGGACACAAAATGTTCCTGCACCCAGGATGTTCCAGAATGTTCTGACCTCATGATGGCAGTGCTGGATGGGTCAGTTGTTTTAGGAAAACTGGCTCCAATTCCACAAGCAAAGGAAGCAGTGGGAGGACACGTGGGGGATCAGATGTCCTCAGCTATGGGTGGCCCAGTTCCCTGCCTGGTTTATTTACAGGACAAAGGAAAAACACAAAGGTCTGCTAGAGTGGAAAAGCAATATCCTGGTATCGGCTTTGAGCTGGGAATGAAACTGGAGCTGCTGCTCAGGAAAAGGCTCTGGCAGTGGAAGGAGGGCTGGGGTCAGCTCTGGGGCACACAAATGGCTGCAGCTCTGCCCTGAACCCCAGAACAGCTCTCTCACCTCAGTCCTGGCCATGCCACTGCTTTGGGAAGTTGTACAAAAGAACAGTGCAAAGGAAAAAGTTGGAATCTGTAAAAGCCAGAAACACCTGAACAGTAATGGCATTTCTAAGGCTTAAAGAAATCTGTGCTCAGTAGTCTAAGGCTTAATTTCTGGGTTTTTGAGAACAGCACTGAGGGTCTAACCCCCACATCCTGCAGCACTGTACCAAGGCAAAAGGCTTTCTGGAAAACATTCCTGAGGGACTGTTCCCAGCTGCATTCCCGCTCCTCTACTGCTCTTACCAGAACCCCCTCAGCCACTGGAAAAGGGCATGGGACAAACAGAGACACAGTGCTGAGACACAAGCACTGCCCTGGCAGTCACAGCAGGTTGGTTTGCCTCTTGCAGGTGAATCTTTCCTTCCTTCTGCTTCTCAGGCTGCTCCCAAGGCAGCTCCCACTAAAGACTCTCTGCTCCCAGGGCTGTCACACATCATGGATCTCAACTCTCTGCTGAGAATGTAAGTGATGAAAAACAAATTCAGCATGGAATG
This sequence comes from Illadopsis cleaveri, assembly GCA_013399915.1. NCBI lineage: Eukaryota > Metazoa > Chordata > Aves > Passeriformes > Timaliidae > Illadopsis > Illadopsis cleaveri. The sequence goes on from VXBB01001387.1 coordinate 18,071, forward strand.
TCAGCAGGAAGACTGCAAGGTGCAAAAGGTGATTTGTTTTCAAAGAGAAACTCGGGGAAAAGGCCTGACAGATAGTAGTGAGAGCAATTTTTAAAAACAGGCTTGGGAATGAGAGACAGAAAATCCTCTAGCACAAAGAGTTTCCTCATCATCCTGCAGACCTGCCACTGTGCTTGGCTCACAGACAGCTGGATCCACTTCAGAACACACTGACTTGGAGAGAGGCACTTCCAACAGCAGCATCCAGGACTGAGTCTGGGCTGTTCCATTCATCCACTACTCCTGACCACAGCAAACCATCCTTTATCTTGTCCAGACAGGGCAAAGACAGCATCAAGGAGGAGCTTTCCAATAAACATTTAAAATAAAGATCAAATAATTTTTTTCTGGCCAGGAACAGGCTCTGATAACAACCAGCACTGAGCTGTGAAAAGTGAAGACTATGAGAGAGCAGGAGTAGAAAATGAAAAAGCAAATGACGACTGGGCAAGTTTCCTAATTAACATCAGGTGCTACAAAGACATTTTGGTGTCCTTCAAGACACTTCCTCTGACAGATACACAGTCATGTACAGAGCATTTAACCCCTGTCCTACTTTACCCAGCTGAAAATGGTTGTTTGAAAACCATGAAGTCCTGCCCAAAATGTTCTAATGAGGTAAATGTAACACACTACACGAGTCTGTGCCATTCAGCTGCCTCCTGGATATTTTCCATTTAGAAAACACACAACTCTGACAGGAGAACATTACTAATCCCCACAATTAGCTCCTGTCCATCCTGACCAGTTATCCTGCCCATAACTTGCTGCTGTGCATCCCCATATTCGCCTGATCTCTCTACTGGAGCAGGTTTTACAACATGATGGAAAAACAAATCCCATAAATCCTCTAGATAATTTCTGATTGCTTACAGACCAACCCAAATCATCTTTAGAGGACTGAAGAGCCAATTCCACTCTTGCAGGCTCTCTTCCCACTCACCTCCTGATCCGTCTTGTTTCTGCAAACCCTCTGCAGAGTGGACTTTGATTTGGGTGACTCTGCGTGGGTAGCCACAAAGAAGACTCCAACACGTCATTTCAGGCCTGTCTGCCTTCAGCTCCCTGAAAAATCATGGAAAAAACAACCTAAGCAAAGAATGTCAAGCAAACAACCAATGGTTGTGGAAATCTGGCATTTTCAGAACACGAGATTTGTACTTTTTCCTCATCTGCTGCTTTTGAGTGCCGTGGTGCAGAAATGACAGATGTAAGAAACAAAAATAGAGCAAAGCAAAGTAAAACAAATCTGTGCTATCTTTTGCGTGGAAACAAAAGTGGTGAAAAAAACCCCTAATTTAAAATAGTGGAAAATACTACCAAATCAAGAAATAAATGCAGTGGGCCTGATTCATGAAGCAGTGGTTCTACTCTTGCAGTATCCCATCTTTCACAGGAGATGGTCACAGAAACAAATATCAGCTGTAACTACAAGCACCAGTGCTCAGTGTCCTGACCTAGAAATGGAGGCCACTATAAGAACTGAACTAAAAAAGCCAAAAGACTCAAAATGAATCGTCCAAGAGGTCCCTAACTCAACACTGACCATGTTTAGTTAATAAACCATAAACTGACCATGCACAAACCTGGAGATTCTCAGAGGTGCCCCTGATGTCTCCAGGGCCCAGTTCTGGAGCTACATGAGTGATTCAGGAGGACAAGCTGTCACTCCCTTCCATGGAGCTGCAGCCTGTGGGCTGAGGAGGATCTCCTGCAGCTGGGAGTGCCACCACTGTTACAATTCAGCTCATGTAACAACACATAGAACTCCGATTTCTTCAGAGGGCTCATAGCCAAGTTTATTGAAAGACAGATTCTTTTTATCCAGTGTTTGGGTACAATGAATAGGATTGGTCCTTCAGGGCACCACCTTCTTGTAAACATCTCTACCAGTAAAAGAGTTGGAAACAAGCTCTCCAGGCAGCACTGACAGAACGAGAGGACACCGTCTCAAGCTGTGCCAAGGGAAATACAGGTTGGATATTAGCAAGAAGTTTTTCATTGAAAGAGTGATTAAATACTGGAATAGTCTGCCCAGGGAGGTGGGGGAGTCACCATCTCTGGATGTGTTTAAAAAGAGACTGGATGTGGCACTTGGTGACATGGTTTAGTTGAGGTGTCAGGGCTGGGTTGGACTCGATGATCTTGGAGGTCTCTTCCAACCTGGTGATTCTGTGAAAAACACCAGGTGTCAGCTGGAGGAGATCTACAAGGATTATTTTGGGTTCCTCTGTATGATTTCCCAGGCCACACTGAGAGAGTTCATCCTTGGCTTTCCCACAGGCTTCAAGGCACTGCCTGGAGCCTGAGAATCCATGTTCTGACCACTGCCAGCCCCCACAGGCCACCCACCTGAGTTTTGAGGGCACGTCTGTGTAGAGCCTGAGGATGAATGCTGTGGGCACCCCGGGGATGAAGGTGGTGGGGACGAGGACGTAGCGGCCGCGCTGCAGGGCTCTCCTCAGGAACACGCTGCGGGTGTTGGAGTAGGGAGACGTGGCCACTCTCTCCTGCACCGTGAGCTTGTGTAGCCTGTACCTCCTGTTGTCCTCCACCTGCAGCAGGAGAGGGGTTAATGCCAGCGGGCCTGAGGGGCAGGGCTCTGCCTGAGCACCACACAGCTTTTCACGGGCCGTAAAACCACACGTGCAATGAAACCAAACCACTCGTGTTATAAAGATACATTATATAATTGGCTTTTCGAAAATATTGAAGTGAATAGTGTATGTGTTATGTTAGAAAGTCATGTTGTATTAATATAGCGTGCTTAAACTGTCTGTTTGGTTGGGATAACATCCAGTGAACATGTAAAGAAGACCCTGCTATTGATACATATGCTTAAACTGTCTGTTTAATTAAAATAACATCCAGTGAACATGTAAAGAAGACCCTGCTATTGATATACCAACCATCAGCATCTGCCACCTGAAGAAAGGATGGACCACGTTCCAAGCTGGAGGTGATAATGAAGACACAGCCAAGAAACACACATTCTTTAAAAAGGCAGAGCCAAGGAGGGGCCGTGCTAAACAGTTCCTGGAATATGGAAACTAGTTTGTGGAAAGGTTTGAATGTTCAACAAGATGCAATAGAAAGGGTATTTAAAGAAGGCCTCTGAAATAGCAAGTTGTAAACTTGGTTGAATCTCCAGTCACCCAGCCAGCCAGACTTTGCTTGTTTTGTTTTCTAATTGTCTTATTTTTTATTATTAAACCTATTTCTTAAAATTTACCAGGAAAGTCAACTCCGTTTTTCACAATTGGCAAGTGTTTTCTCACCCAGTTAAACTGTGGCAGGGGAAAGTTTGGGGCTGGCAATGAAAGGAACCCACTGAAAGGGCTGATGTGATGCTACTGCAGAGCTTGGAACACTTCCAGAGATGGACACACAGCCCAAGGACTGTCTCTGCTCAGCCAAGGCTGAGATCCCTCTGCCTCCTTTCTCTCACCTTTCACAGCAGNTTGGCAAGTGTTTTCTCACCCAGTTAAACTGTGGCAGGTGAAAGTTTGGGGCTGGCAATGAAAGGAACCCACTGAAAGGGCTGATGTGATGCTACTGCAGAGCTTGGAACACTTCCAGAGATGGACACACAGCCCAAGGACTGTCTCTGCTCAGCCAAGGCTGAGATCCCTCTGCCTCCTTTCTCTCACCTTTCACACTGGGCTCCCAATCCAGATGCACACAGCTGGATTTCCCTTGCCCTTTCCTGAATACAAAAGCCACAGAATAACCATTGGTGTTTTGCTCTAAGCCTTGAAACTGTGCTTAACTCAACACCCTCTCCAGGGTACTGGCATTTGCCAGAGCACAGTTTAAATCTAAACCTCTCTCAGGCAGCTCTTGGGGCAAAGACAGCCCTTCATTCTTTTCTGGCAGCTCTCTTCCCAAGGCCTTTAGTCATGCTAATGAGCCCGGGGTGTTAGAATATATCTAAAATAGAAAAATCATTGATCAGAAATAAAAATAGAGCACTGCAGCTCTTAGGAAAGTGTGATTTTCTGTTTCAAGACTTTCCAAATTACAGGTGTGAACAAGGGAAATTATTCAGCTTCCTGCAATGACACCTTTCAATGTATGTGGTTAACAGGCAATTGGCAAATGAGTAGGTGTGATGCAGATGTCAACTGCTAAAAATTGACTTTTTTTTAGGGTAGGGCCATAGATTTAATGCAATCTCAGGAGCTGGAGCAACAGATGACAGGATTACCCCAATCCTCAGTGGAAGAGCAGAAAAATTGCTGTTTCTTTGTTTCCCTCCTTCTCTGAGTGTTTCCATTTTACTCAATTTGCCTTGAGAGTGCAATTAAATTACCTTTTGGGATCCCTGTGGTTCCTTTTCCCATATATTCATTTCCTGCTCTCCAGTCCAGCTCTTGAAAACACTTTTTTTTCTAAGTGGCAACAGAAAAACCACAAACTTTTCAACTTCATTCACCTGGCTGTATTTGCTGATGAAATGAAGGCAGAAGAAGGAGAAAAAACCCTCCATGTTTTAAGCATTAATATAATTTTGCCTTTCTCTAGAAAATTTGGGGGTAAGAAAAGCACTTAAAATTCTTTTGCAAGGGGGCAAAAATCATTTATTTCAAATAAATTAATATTCAAATAGAGTTGGAGTTGAACCAAATTCAGTTGAGTTCCCATGGGTTGAGTGCAGTGCCCACAGAAAGTTTGAGCACAGAGCCAGACCCTGGGATAATCCTGGCTCTGTCTGCCAAAAATCTCAGTGTCAGGGTGAAGCAGGACTGGGCAAATGTTGTTGTAGGACATGAAAGAAAGATGAGAGACTCCAAATATCTCAGAAGGCAAAGAGCATAGAAAAAAGGCTTTATTGTCTAATTCTTACTGCCTTTTATAAGGTGTTCCCATACAGACTGAACATGGGTGGTGAATAGGAACGACACCTCTCTGATCCCATGGGTTAAACCAGAGAAACAGCAAAGCACCACCTGGAGAAAGATTGTTTGCAGAGAGGGGAGTTGTTTGCCAGGATTGTTTTGAGAAGAAGCTTTCTTGAGAATTTTTTCCTTGGGGAAAAAGTTAGCAGCTGCTAGCAGGCTGAAATCTCTCAGACCCAGCAATGTCAGGCCCACAGGAAAACAAACTGAACAAACTCTGCACCAGGAGTGCAGAGCTGCCACTGTTGCCCTCAGTTTTCTTGAATTCGAGTGTTTGAGATCTTGCAGTGCAGATTCTCACGCAGCCTCAAGAAAACCGTGTATATTTCTAGAAATTATCTTCTGTTTACATTTTTCTCCTCTGAGAGGAGAATTGATTGATGGTGGTATTCACCATCCAGGTTAAAGAGGTGGTGACCTATGTAACCAATCTCTTGCCTTTGTACAAAATGTATATAAGAAGACTGGAGTCAGATTTTTGAATACAGAATAAAGTAGAAGCTTTCCCTTGGACTGCTGCGTGCCTCATTCATTCTTTGTGTGGCTCTGTGCCACAGCCTACCTTGAGTATTTCAAAGCCAATTGTGATGTTGTCTCCCTTCCCTTCTTTCTTGTACTTGCGCCGATCCTCCTGCTGTAAGGACACCAACACTTTGTCCTCGGCCTTCTTGACATCAAAGAGGTACTGGGAGGAGAGAGGAGAGAGGAGAGCTGTTGGAATTACCTCAGGAGGCTGAGGGAAAAGCCACCACCAAGGAAGTATGTGCACACAAAGGAGGGAAATGGAAATACATTCCGGGGAGGAAGGAGAGTTCTCCATGTGACAGACGTTCCCTGCAATTCACAGCTGGAAAATCAATGCTAACAATAAGGATCTTGAAAGTGTCAGGTAAATAAAAAGTATTGATGGAAATGGTAACCTTAGTGATAGGACATGGGGGAATGACTTTAAGGTGAAGCAAGGTAGGTTTAGACTGGATGTTAGGAAAAAATCCTTCACTGTGAGGGTGGGCAGGCCCTGGCACAGGTTCCCAGAGCAGCTGTGGCTGCCCCTGGATCTCTGGAAGTGTCCAAGGCCAGGCTGGATGGGATTTGGAGCAACCTGGGGCAGTGGGAGGTGTCCCTGCCCATGGTCAGAGGTGGAATGGGATGAGCTTTAAGGTCCCTCCCAACCCAAACCATTCCATGATTCTCTGTAAACTCACATAAAGGACAGCCTGGGACAAAGCTACAAAATCACTGGAGTCGGCAGGAGGACACCTCATTTGAAAGTAAAAGACAAAAGATGAAGTTTTATTTAGCTATAAATCAGGAGTGAGATTAAAAAAATAAACCAACAGACTCCCCATGAGGTGTTAGATAATTTTTGATTCTGCTTTTAATTAAACAGTGCCTGTAAATTTCAAACATCTTTATATAGGGCCTGTCATTAGAAAATCAGGCTTGTTCCCTTTCTATGACTGGGAAAATGAAAGAAGTCCAGGCAGGATGTCAGTAATTCTGTTGTGTGTGTGGCTCACCAGCCCCAAGCATGATCAGTCCTAAATAAATATCTAAACCCTTCTGAGAAATTGCACCAAAATCACCAAAACATGCAGTACACAGCACACTCCCAGGGCAAGGAGATTTTTGTCCAGTGGTCACTGCCAGCTTCTAAACGGGGTGGATACTTCAGGAACCCCAGCTAAAGTGGATACACTTCAATACCCCACAAAACTTCCCACCTGGGGGTTCTGCAGGAAGATCTCTGGTATCAAATACCTCACAAATACACAGGGATTCCCACCGGGGGTTCTGCAGGAAGGTCTCTCTGTTATCAAAGCAGCCCCCAGCTCGGTTCAGCAAGGGCTCTGGATGCTTTTCCCAAGCCCCAAACATAATTTCCTTCTCCCAGGTCTTGTGGAGGCTGAAGTAGGAGGTGTTCACAGTCCTGCAGATGTCCACATCCGTGAAATTCTTACACCAGTCCTCAAACGTCATCCTGCTCCACAGAACACCAGGGAAGTAATGGATTGTTTAAAAATAAACAGTGATATTCACACAAAGAGCCAAAACAAAACACGAAATCCCCCAGAAATTTGAAGAGGAGGCATTGCTCAGCTGTCCAGGGGACAAAGTGATTCACTGGAAAGCTTTCCATGTGGAAATACTCGTGGAGCCACAATCACAGGGTTTTAGAGCTCAATTCAGAGCAGCTTCACTCGGTGTGTTTGATGAGATCAGGATCTGTTCTGTTGCATCTCCTAAGCCCAAAGGACTGGCTGAACCTCCCAGGCTGGATTTGATAAGGTATTTTACAAAGGCCAAAGAGATTACCTGCAATTAAAGCAGGATCCCCTCCTCGTTATTACAGTCCTTGTCACATCTGTCCCTGAGCACTCTGCAATCCTCTGCACTCTGGACAGAGCTTTTATTTAACCCCATCTCACCTGTGCCTGCTAAAGGAACTGCAGAGCCACTGAAAAACAGCTTGGCTTCCTTGAATTACCATCATGGCCTGCCTTATTCATGGCCCAGAGCCAAACCCTGCAGCTGCCAGCCCTGACAAGCCAACAGGATTCTTTTCACTCTGAGCCAGTATTGATCATCTCCTGAAGGACCTGCTGGGCTGAGGATCTGAGCTTTAAGCAAGGTCAGAATTAATAGAGCTCTAGACATTGTATGGAGAATGAACACTTCTCATTCCCACCCTGGAAAACACCAACAAATGTTAAAATTCACTGGATGCAACTCTATTTTTCGAGCTGGCTGACCTACAGACAGGCACAGTAGTCAGCAAACAGGGTTTGAAATGCACATGGTACTTCCTCAGATATTTTTACCCATTTCAAAATGTAACTGGTCTAAACAGTGTTCAATACTGGGCATTGTGTCCTGCAAACCAGCACGTGTTCTTCTGGTTTCTGAGAGATTATCCTAAATATAGACAATAGATTCTGAGAGCTGCTAATTTTGTTCTACTAGTTTTAAACCCATTTTTATTACCCTTCCCTGTCATCCCTTGGGAGTTTGAAAGGAACAGACCTTGGAATAACTTCACCCATCTGTTTTTGAAGCTGTTAAATGGCAGATTAATGACAGTTAATTAGTGTAGCCAATGTCTCCAAATCCTTCACATCACTCCCACTCACCAGAACTCTCCATCGTTCTCGACAGTGAGCCCCAAATTCTTGCGCTCGGAATCGCTGACTTTCCTCCACTCTTCAGAACTTAAAGGAAATAATTAAAAAAAAAAAAAAAAACCACAAAAAAACCAAAAAAACCTCAAAACAATTAAGATTATTAATAACTTAAAAATAGAAACTCTCACCTCGAAAAAAAAATTTGAAGTCAAAAATCTTTCCTGGTCCATGGTTTTAAAAGGAATATCAGAGTACCGAAAGGGCAGATGATATTGATGAAAGTGTGAGGCTTTCAGGAGCAGTTTTAAAACATTAATTGATTTGAAAGCTACTAAAAAAGAAAGAGATGAATGGGAAATAGGCTCAAGTAGAGCAGAACTTTATTGATTTCCTTTGTCACATCCTCCATTAGGACTCCTAAACACTTAAACAGCTGGTTTCCAAGGTCACAGGAGATTGACTCCATTCCCTGAAGGCCCCTCCAATGAAACATGCTTTTCCTCCTCGGCAGATTATTGAACGTTTCACTTAGACCAGAGTATTCTCTTTGTCTTTTAATCACCTTAATAAAACAGGCCTGGGGGCTGAGATTTCCCCGGGGGGCCTTTGAGAAGAAACTGCTGGAGCCTGAGCACAGTGTCCAGTTTGCAGAGGAGCATCACAGTGCACAGACCCTTCAGGGGAGCACAGACCCTAAATTCCAGCAGCTGAAACCCAAACCAGACCCCATCCCTGATGGGTTACACCAGACAAACAGAGCCACAACTCCTCCCTGCCCCTCCAAAAGCTCTTGGAGGCTGAAGCTGAAGGTGGCTGGAAGGAGGGAAGGGAGGCTGCTCACCCTAACAGACATTCTCTTAACCTAGTTGGAAATTGTCAGTTTAATTCTGTTAGACCAAAAGCCATGGGGCACCATCAGAGTCCTCAGTGCTGGCATGAGTGGCAGCTGTGCCAGACACAGGCCACTGGAGAACCCTCAGGGCTTCAGTTAAACAAGACACAGCAGCTCTTTCGTGCATTCTTTGCATTTCACCCAGACCAATCTCTCTGAAAGGAGCAGATTTTTGCTAGCTAAAGTATGGATGACAAGAAATTAATATGCTGCTGTTAAGAACACTGCATTGTTAAATTCTAAATGCTAGCTGGTGAGGCCAGTGCTGAAGTGTCACATATTTTTCCTGTATAAATCACCCAAGATGGGAGACATCCCCTCTAGCAATCATTTCTCTTGCTGTGGATGTAACTGTTAAGCCCACGGCCCACATGAAAATTCATTAGAAAGTTAATTAGAAAGAAATCACAAACATGGCACTTTTACAGCATTTTTCACCAGTCATTTAAATGATCTACAAGGCTTTTGCCATCCCCAGCAGCTGGAAATGACAGATGAGAAACTGAGCCACAGACAGGCTCGGTGGTGGGAACGAGCCTCGTGTTCTTGACTCACGAGCTGGTTTTGTTCCCATCTTCCAGTGTGCCAGGAGAATGATGTAAACAGTAAATTAGGTCCAGGGAGTCATAAACTGCTCCAGGACATGCTCATCTTCTCAGAGGAAAACGGGCAGAGGTGGCACAGAGGTTCAGCCATCTCTGGGTATGGGTGTGTCTCAGCAGTGTTTAACCACAGATTCCAAAGGCCCCTGCAGAGTTTCACCCCTTTGACACTGGGGTTGTGTAGGAAATACTAAAGGTAAGGAGGTTTTCAGAAAGCTGTGAAAGCAGGGCCCAGAAACAGAGAGAGCAGAAGAATTTAGAATTAGCTGCAACTGCAAAGCTTCAAAGTAGGAAAAGTTGCAACAGTACAGCAAGCAAGGACATGAAACAATAGTTTGAGTCTTAGGCTTGGCTAGAATAGACCTCAAGACTGCAGAAAAATACACTTAGCAAGACAGCAGAAGGTTTTAAGCTTAATAATGGAATATTGTGTGTTGTTGATAGAAAGTACACAAGCAAGCATTATTTGAAGCAGGTGTACCTGTGCTTTTAGTGACTGGCTAGAACAATTGTCTGTAAGCTTTAGCAATGTACTATTGGCTAGAAA